>JANITW010000005.1:65491488-65508676 GCA_027564335.1 Erythroxylum williamsii | reverse complement strand
ACTGATTGGGGTTCAAGGGGATTTCTAAAAATTAACTTGGGTTCTTGTCATAAGTGTTCTTGGGTGTAAGAACAAATCCTAATATGATCGCTTGTTGAGAAACTAATTCTGATTTGATTGGTAACAAGTTCTAAGGGTCGATTGAGGGTCTTGGGGTTTCGCATCATATATATTTGATTTTACCATTGTTTTTATGAAATTATAAAATATTTTATCATCATAAAAAGGAAAAAATTGTTAAAACCAAGGGATGTTACAATCTATTTTTAATAATAACAACACATAAGTATTATTATTAAATTAATTTTTATGGAGGCAATATGAAAGCAATAATGATCATGCACAAATCAAGATACATCGCATAAGGATATTCAAGAAATGTTGGAGTTTAAGTCATTCAAGTGAAGTACAAAATCAAAACTAAAGAAGAAAAAGGCACAACAAAGTTATAAATGAAATGTAATATTTATTATACTTCCTACTTGGTTACCTTGATATTTTAAAGACTTATCATGCATAAGACATCATCATTTTAACTTATAACAGGAGTCTTGTCAATCATCAAGAGAAATTAAGATTTTGATATTAAAGAAAACCCTCTTGGTCCTTAAATATACCTTAAGAATATTAAGTTTGAGCATTCAAAGATGTTAAAATCATGATTTTAGGTGTATTAGTAGATCTTTATAGGTTAGTAATCAAACAATACAAGTAAAGTTATTAACATTTTTGTATTGAGAACTTGTAGGGATATTGATGAATACATTGATCGATCAATATACTACATTTGAAAGGCTAGTGAATTTATGCATTCAATGCATGGTGCTTAACTAATATGCTTGTCGACTAATGTATGATAACTAGTTGTTACCAACGACTAGTTCTTATTTTCTACCATTAGTTTGATCCTAAAATCTTGTAAATACACGATCTTTATTGGTTCAAACATCAAAAAAATATTTAGATATTGTATAAACACATTTCAAAATGTTTTTACAAAGACTTTGAACATTCATTATTACTTTTTAAATTGAGTCTTTAAAGTTATTAAAGTGATCAAGTAAGATCTTTTAAATTGTAAATTCTTTTGCGTGAGAGTATTCTTCCCCTTGAGAAAATTGTAATAAAACTTGTTCTTACTTCTTAAAAATAAGATTGTTTTAGGACAATTGCTCTACGTCTTATTGAAAGTAGAGATTTAGTAGAAAATTTAAAAAGTGTCTTAGAGAGTGAAAGTAATCAATGATTATTTTTTAAACTACTATAAATCAATTGTTATTATATATTTGGATTACCATATTCTATTTATTCTTTTAAATTATAATCCTTACAAAATAGAGGCAATCTCATTCTCTAAATATGAAAATAATTTAGTGTAATTTGCCCCCATTATTTTTCATGACCAATAACATTATAACACTTATGTTTTCATTTTATTTAAACTAGATTTTCGTTGCTCATCTTGGTAATGTTTTTCTTTGTGTGTTTGTTATCTCAAAATCAAAACTTTAGAATATCCAAAATCTTCTTTAATGGAATTGGCTTCCCCAGTTGTTAACTTAACCCCTTTTAGTTTATTATAAAAATTTCAACCTTTAAATCATTGGTTTGTTTTTATTATTCGTTTTTTTTTTTGGTTCTCTCCTTCAATTCCTTTTATTTTCTTCTTCTGTTCTTTCCAAATTATAGCAATGGAAAATAATGGATTTTATGGATCGTTTTCACCATAACAGTCGCAATATGGTAGCGTTTGTAGTTACGATTGTCGTAACTAAATGTGAAATCGTATCATACCATTGATGTATGGTTTAGACCAAATGTGGTTGTGATATGTATTTTGAAACCTTACAAGCACCTATATGCACTTCCACATGTGTTGTATTGAATCTAAACTTTAATGCCAAATTGATGTAAGACAGAAAGAGAACTACCACGTTTATTGAAAGTTGGATTAAGAACATAATCTTATGCGAAAAAGAACTAAATATATTATAGTTGATCTTCATGTCTCTTTGTTATCATCAATGAAGCAAACTTAAAGATAAATTACACATAGATTTACTAGCTTTATATAAGCAACTCATATAAATCACTTTTAGGGTTTATAAAGAAACTAGGCATCACACCTAATTTCTAGGAATTATTATGGGAGAGCATAAGAATCACTTTTGGATTAGGAAGCATTGCACTTCCACAAATTCATAACCTGAAAATTTTCTCTTCGTCCTTGTAATAGAAGCATTTAGCCTTTATACATAGATTTTATTCTCTTGCTCCTAATCCTACTTCGACATATATAATTAGTTTTTGGCAATTGCTCAAAAATTTCCTAGCAATGAACACCGTACATTTGAGTAAATCCATTAGCCACAATTCTAGCCTTATATCTTTCCACAAAACCATTTTCTTTACACTTCATAGTGAATACTGACCTCTAGTCAAGGTTTACAATCTCCCAAGTCACCTTGTTTTCAATTATAGTTCTCTAATTTGGATCATAGCTTTCTAAGTATTTCTTAGAACAAACAGGTTAGAGATTTTGAAGTAAATGCCTCGTGTTTTTGGAGAGGCATTCATAGGACGAATATCTTTCAATTAGTGGTGAAACTGGTCACCTCATCCCAATACAGGTCCACTTTGGTCATTATTTGAACAAACCCAGGTTTGTCAGCCAATTTCTGTTCGGGTTCCGACTTCCCAGTTCATTTCTGGTGTCCTCCAGTGTTAACAGTGACGGTAGTAGTGGATAAAAAAGTCCATATTTGAACTTGGTCCACCTAAGTTCCAGAGAAAGCCTAATTCTTGGTCCAGTCTCCAACTTAGCCGGGCTCAACGATAATTCCAACTTTTGAGTAATTTGACAGCGGTAAATCAAGTGTGTGTAAAATTTACCAAGTCGTGAAAAAGAGAAACCGAACAAGCTGTGACCCAGCAAGTTGGCAGACACAATGACGCAGATGGTAAGCCAAACCCAAGTGTGCTTTTTCGCTTTTCATTCCAACCACTTGTAAACTCTTGCAAGTGGGCACAACAACCTCAGCCTCAGCCTCAGCCTCAGCCAACATATCTAAAGACATCCTACGGTCCTTCTCCGTCCACGTGCACACTGTAACATCTCTCCAATGACCCACAAGTTGTAAATTCCACGTGGAAGCAGTTTATTCTGCCACGTAAGTACTGACCCAAGAAGGGCTGTCCCCAAAGTGAGAGCAGCACGTCAGAGATCCGCCACGTTCACCAATGCCTACGTGGGCAAAAAAAAGAACGTGGCGAACACAGATACATGGGACGAGTAAGAACATAGATGTAGAGTAGTGAGCTGGCCTGACACGTGTCACTCTGACACAGTCTGTGGGCTAAGCGAACCGCTAGTGTACCTCCTCTCTCTCTCTCTGTACCTTAGCCTCTCTTGAAGTAGTTTTAATTTTTCCTCTTTCTTCTTGTGTTTTTATTTTCGGCAATGGATTTGGATGCAAGCTTCGTCGTTTCGAGTTCGAGTTGTTCTTCTTCTTCGTCGTCGACTTCTCCTTCGCCGACGGTGGCGGATCCGATGGTTCGGGTAGAGTTGGAGGCGGCGGAGGCGTTGGCTGATTTGGCGCATTTGGCTATGCGAGAGATTAACGGCGTTGATTCTAACGGAAAATGGGGGAGCAAAGGTAAGCGAGCTAAGAAGCGAGTCAAAAGCGAGTCTCCTTCGTCTGACTCGGCTGGGAACCCTGTTGTTGATTCCGTCGTCGTCCACTCTGTTCCCTTTCCGGTCAGTTTATTCTAGTTATTTTTTTTCCTTCTCTCATGTGATTTTTTCTCTTGTTTTTCTTTAAATTTATTAGTGAATAGAGTTTGTCGGTTTGGTTTGGTTTTACTAATTTCAAGTGTTGGTTAGAAAGCTCATTTCGTTTGTAAGCAGAGATTTTATGAAGTTATGGTTATTTAAAGCTTTAGCTGAAAACTTTTGTACTGAAAAGGGTTTAAGGTTTGGGGGCATCAATGACAGTGATTTTATTCTAAGTATGGAATGGGTTCTGAAGTTTGACTGTCTTGAGATTATTAAGGTTAGTGGTCCTTTTCAGATATCTAAAGCTAGAGAATTAGATTATTACCTGACGTCAGACTTTTTTTTTATTGTGTAATTTATGTTAGATCTTGGATGTGATGACAAAAGAAGATTTAGAAAAAGTTTGTTAAGAGAGAATACAAAGGAAGGATCAAGCTAGGATGAAAATTGCAAGGAGTTGTGAAAGATCAAAAAGTGGTGGTTGATTTAGTCCTATGTATTGGGCAAACTTGCTTTGGGAGTTTTACTTGTTGAATGTTCTTCATAAACTGGAGTGTAAAAGTTCATACAGTTGAATGATTTTGATCCATCTTTTTCAATGACCTGAAGTTATGAAGTAGACTCAACTAAAGGTGCATTTTGCTCTGTTCGGCTTTTATTTTTATTGCCATATATCACCAATAGTAGCGCAGGACTTGAGAAATATATTTGTCTATTGCAGGATGTAGCAGAAGCAGATCGGCAGCTTTGTGAACCGCTGGGAAAAAATGTATTGTTAACTTATGCCAAGCTTGAAACTGATTCAGATCTCACTAAAACAAGTCCTAAATGTGGAAGAACTTGCCCATCTTATGGAGGTGCTAGGGCTAGACAAAATTTGACTGAGGTAAAAATTATTTCATGTCCCTGCAATTCTGCAACATCTGCATCTCTCCTTATTTTGAGCCAATTGAGACTCTCTGCTAGGCTGAAAAGGAGCAAAGGAGATTACGTAGGGTGTTGGCAAATAGAGAGTCAGCTAGACAGACAATTCGTCGCAGGCAGGTAGGTTATCTTTACCTGGGAAGAAACTATTTTGCTTGTTACTAGTTTCGTACTTTGATGCATTCAAAACTTGCTTCTTGTTGGCTTTTTGTGATGAATGATCATGATATTGGGTTTTGTAAACTAGTATTCTATTTCTGGAGCTTCTTTGGTTTTTGGCGGAGATTATTGTTTTCTTAATCGTTTTACATATTATTTAATTCGTCTAGACGTTTAATTTTTTCTCCTTACATATTAAATTTTCCCCCCCTTTCCTCTAGGAAGCACATGATTCTTTTCTGATCATCTTAAATTTTTTCTCTGGACTTCACCCACTATTTTGCTCTTGTTAGGCTCTCTGTGAAGAGTTAACCAGAAAAGCTGCTGATCTAGCTCAGGAGAACCAAAATTTGAAGAAGGTGTTAAATACTCTGTACACAGCTGTAACCATTCCTTGGTTTTGTTTTCCTAACCCATAAGTAGGAACCTTTCTGCGTCTGGGTTGGCAGTTGTTCATTTCACTATGTTTTCTGTTATAAGTTTGTCCCTTGTTTTCTGTGCGTGCATAGAAACTCTTGAAATTATTTGGTAGTGTATATATCATTAACGCACTTGATAAATTTTCTGCTGAGAAGGAAAAGGAAGCAGCTTTTAAAGAGTTTCAGTCGTTGGAGACAATAAACAAGCACTTAAAGACACAGGTAAGATATTGTTTTCTTTTTCTTGTTTGATTCAATTTTGTAAACCATCAAAATGCCCTTTAAGCTAAGAGTATCATACTTTACACTTCACATTTTTCTTATACCAGATGGCTAAGGTGATAAAAGCTGAGGTACAGGAATCCCAAGGAAATGTTGAATCAGCATATCGTGAGATGCCTAGCAACCCAGCTACAAACTGCCCAATGCTGTTATATAACCACCACCCATTTTCATCACTTTGCTGGCCTTCCGTTGTGCGATCTTCAAATTCTGCCCAATTGAATCACTTGCCTCAAAATGGGGTTGTTATTTCATCGGGCATTCCAATTACTTTTAGTGGAAAGCTTGATTCTTATCAGCAGCACCAAGAAACCCGAAGGACCCCTCTATATTTGGTATCCTGTCCTTGGTTCTTCCCAGTTCCTGATCACAGTAATGGACTCCTCTCACAGAGCACCTTTGGCTTGAAGCATGTGCAAAATGGAGCTACTGCTAACAAGCAATGCGGTGATAGTATGCCATCAACAGGTACAGCATTTTCAGAGAGTGGACATCTCTCTCTGCCATTAAAAGTCAAGCCAGAAGCTGATAACTCAACAGAACTTGGGGTGCTTAATGACATAAAGGAGACACCCAGATTTCCCACTGATGGAGGTGGTCAATGTGCAGGGGCACTTCAAAAAGAAATCCTGACTCCTCAAATGCCATGCTCTATTAAGAATGACACTGGGCTTCAGTCAGAGTGTACTCCTAGTTCTGCAGGTATCTATGCTAAAATAAGTCAACTAATAAGTTCAATACCTGAAAAGACACTAGATCAATTTAAGTTCTCAAGCAAGAAACTAGTTGATGCAGCTGCTGCAGCGGAGGCAAGGAAGCGGAGGAAAGAACTTACAAAGCTCAAGAACCTCCATGGGCGCCAGTGTCGGTTGAACTGTTGAGATTGTGAGGATGCAGCTTGGATGGCTTCTTGGTGACTGTATCTTGGGAGTGTGGCTGTTGGACGTAGTTCAGAATATAAATACAGAAGCAGGAAACACAACTTTCAAGAGGTTAGAGATTGACCTTTCTTGATAGTCTGACATCTACATGACCTCTTTTACGTTTCAAGGTAGAGTGCTCTTTGGGTGGAGAAGCTGTTGCAGATTTTCAATTGATTTACCGCCATACATACTGACTTGATGAAAGCTACAAGAAATGGAATATGACTGTAGTGTAGATATCTCTCTTTCATTAGTTAGTGGTTTATTTCGATGCAAACCCGCAAGGAGCGCTTATTCATGGCCTGATGCTGCCATTTTGATGGGGTGAGTTGGAAAGGGCAGTAGAAAGGAAAATTCCTGGTGGCCGGTCAACATTTTGTTGGGATATGTTTTTCACTACAAATTTCACTATCAAGATTGGAACAGAGTTTCGGGTTTACCTTTGCTTCGGGAGAGGGATCTGTGATATCTATCTTCATAATAGAGTTGCTATGTTCATGTTCAGCATTGTTTTTATCCTTAATTTGGCATGAACTCTGGAATAAAAGCCTTGTGGTGGCCTCTTATTTTTCTTACAAAAGCAACTTCAAGTGGGCTAGTTGTTCTGAATGCTTACTCGGGAAATGTAAATACGAAGAACTAGGGGGTTTAGCTAACTAAAAATTAAGCATGTAAGTTAAACTCTAACTTTAACAAGAAAAAGAAAAAGAATTAAGAAGCAAGACTACATCAATGGGGCCTACGTAAACCTTGGCAAATGATGATGGGGCTCGTTACCCTGTACTTCGAGTCATTCCACTCCAGTAAAGCTGATAAGATCTGAGTACCCTTTGGGAGCGAGCCTTTTGCGGTCACCTTGAAAGCTTGTTTTTGGTTCATAGAACCATATTTCAAGGTATCTGGCTCAACCTTAACTGAAAGTCCTTTCGGAGATGTCACTTTAGCTTTATACACGGACTTCTCGTACCCTACGTTTGTCACCATCCTGTAGAACACAGCTGAAAAACTGGAAGTGGTGCTGTTAAGCTGCATATGCATGGATGGGTAGTTAAGGCCATCTGTTCCTTTTGCAGGTTTATACTTGGAGCAATAGCTCTTAGTCTTGCCACCAATAAGTAGATCAATTGTGGTGTCATTACAGCCCTCTTTGCAGAGGAAGCTAATGTAGGAACTCAATGATATGTCATAGACTAAACCAGGATCCACTGCCCTCTGTGGGTTCATTTGGCCTGAACCCCAACCCAAGACGGCATCAGATTTTCCGGTATTCATAGGCGTGGCTGGGGCAGCAAAATGAAATATTGCTTAAACGTGTTGTTTAAAAAATGGGAAATGAAAATGAAATATGAATTGCTAATGTAGCAAGCTTTAGTACTCACCGGTAGTCATGAGGGCAGACTTGATGGCCGCTGGCGACCATTCCGGGTGGAAGGTCTTGACATAGGCGGCGGCGCCTGAGACATGCGGGCAAGACATGGATGTTCCTGAGATAATGTTGAATTGAGCGCGCCGATTGTCACCAGGCAAACCTGTTATTGTTGTGAGTTGAGTGTAGGCAGCCAATATGTTAAGCCCTGGTGCAGCTATATCAGGCTGCTCATTAGAACATATCTTTTCAACATTTTGAGAGTCTGAATTGGAGATTTATGGGGATTAAATTAGACTGAATCCACCTTGAAGATGTTGAGGCTGATGGATTGAGGCCCTCTTGAAGAAAATGATGCCAAAAGAGGAGCATTTTCCAGGGTAGTTGTTGTTGTCTTGTGGATGACAGCTTGAGGATTCCTGTCATTCGTAAATTAAGATGCCGGCTTTGACCTTGTGTGTCAAAAATATTATTGACTTTGAGTAACTTCAAGCTATAGAAACGTACATAGTAGTGTTGATATATCGATCTATATGGTGGCCTGCTGTTAGGTCGACATTGGTCGAAGGCATTGTCGTGACAAAGGCAATGTCTGTAGGTTGACCAAGCGCCGTGATTAGTCCTACTCCGTTCAGCTTATTAATTGTGAAACTCTGGCCTTGGCTTCCAAGGCAGTACACTATTTTCCCCTTCACTTTGTTCATGTCTAGAGTCCCCCAATCACAAGCACTGGCCAACATTTGCGAATGGCCTTTTGTTATGTTTCTTAATTAGTCTGGAAAATGCCAGAATTAATATATGATTCTATTTGCCTACGTTAATCATGTGGGAGGAGTTATTAATTAATGGTTCTAATCAATGTGGGACTTAACAAATGGAACTTGGAAATAAATGGATCATCTCAATTTCCAAATTTCGTTAGGGTAATTTGAACATGTTGTATGTTACCTGGAATTTCCAGAGGAATCAGCATTTCTAGCAAGGGCTCCATTAATAAGAGGGTACATTGGTTTCTGGGGCGAAAATATGTTAATCGAATTCCCCTGTGTGTTGAAAGAAAATAAAGTCAGTATAGCCGGCTATTATGATATGTTTTCCATCTAAATTGGAGAAATTCTCATTTCTATAATTTCCTGAGCAGCAAGAATAACTTACATTAACCTCCTTGCCATTGCCAAGCTTAATAACAGTGTTGAACTGCCTGTCAATGCTACTTGCAGCAACTGTAATGAGCCATGGAGCTACATTCTGAACTGTTCCTGGATAAGGCCCCGAGTTTCCCGCTGAAGCTGATGTCAAAATTCCCTTTTTCATGGCATGAAATGAGCCAATGGCAATTGGGTCCTGAAAAAAATTGCTAGATGGGCCTCCTATGGAGATGGAGATTATGTCAACTCCGTCAGCGATGGCGTCGTCGAAAGCAGCCAGCAAGTCCATGTCGCTGCACCCACCTTCCCAGCATACCTTGTACATGGCTATGCGAGCCGACGGCACGCCTCCACGCGCGGTTCCTTGTGCTACACCGTATAAACTTGCGTCTTTTACAGCGACGCCCGCGGCGGTGGAGGAGGTGTGTGTGCCGTGGCCGTCGTCGTCGGCTGAACTTGGATTCTCTACTGGTTTTCTATCGTCTAGGTGGTAGTATGTGGCTCCAATCACCTTTCTGCAAATGCGTTAGAATTTATGATGTTTAAAAGTATTAAAAAAAACACTAGTTTAAGTACTATTTCTATTTTCGACTACTTAAATCAATTACGTTATATGATAACTCAAGCTTGAATATCGACTGGAATCAGAGATTGAAAATGGAATAATAAAATGTGTACTTGTTGCATCTAGTGAAATTAGCTCCCGTAACACATTTTCCCTTCCATTTAGCTGGGACTGGCCCGTAATTGTTATCATCGAAGCTACGGGCTTCGACGTAAATTCCTGCAGAACAGATAAAATGCACGTAATAAATCACTTCAACTAAACAAATCTCTCATCTCTTGTCAAATGAATATAGTTTGCCTACCAGTATCCATCACACCAACTATGATGTTGCTTTCAATTTCCGGTCTCCTCTTCACTGTTTCCGGCATTCCTAGGAAATCCCATGATCTTGTTGTGTGAAGTTTGTTCAGTTTGTTTTTGAACACGGACACCACCCCCTCTTCATCTAAGTGCATGCCAATGCAGAACTTTCAAAATTATGAAATATGATAATCTATAAGATTGAATCTATGGTTTCTGCATATCTACCTGAGAGTCTCTTCACTTCATGAGGCAGCAGCCTTGCTACAAACCCATTGAAGCTTCTTCCATAGCTGTGTAATCTTGATTTTCTTGCTATAGACTCGCTGAAAATGTAAAAGGACGTTACTTTTGAATGGTTGGAAGATAGTATATTATTTGAGAATAAAGTGTAGCTTAAGTTCTGAAATTCCTTCGAATGAGGGTTTTCATTTATTCTAGGCGTGAAAACGTGCAGTTGTTTATATTAGTTATACTCTACGAGAATCCAAACTGTTTTTGTTTCCAAATTGTATTTCTAAAAACGTAAAACTAAGAGCACTTCCACTCTTATTATGTATGTGACCAGTAATTGGGATGATTCATTAGTGTGATTTAGCAGAAAGGGCTGCGATCAGTACTCTCCAATTGCAGCCACCAGGAGGTTGTGGTGTTCGTCCACCGTAGAAATCCTATCTCCGGCATGTTCTCCCATGTAAACAATGTATGGCTGATATGTTCATTACAAAACCATAAAACGCCCTTGAATTAGTTAAAAAGATAAAATATATTGAAACAGAAATGGAGAAGACTCCGTTCATTCGTAGTCTATTGCACTGTGTTAGTAACTTAGTAGTCTATATTCTCAAACAAGTCCTGATCACTCAACATTACTTTACGCTTGATTACGACCTATTTACGTATGTACATTCTCATGAACAGCTTGTGCATACATTGGAATGTGGATGGTAAGAAAATCATGGGGAGGGACATCAGGAACAGACCTCTCTTTCATGATCACTCGACGCATGAACCAATGTAGCTATCAGACACAGACCGAACACATACACTTGAAACTTATGTGGTATATCCATTGGTGATGCATATGACAGGAGTGTAAAACTTGATTTAAAAAGTTGAGTGAGAGTGAGATTCACAACTTTTTAACTGCTCCACTTTATAGAAACTCTTCATCACTATCCCTGAGCCTAAGGAAAGCCGATAAACTAGATGTCGACGAGAAGCACTGGGAGAGAAAAAAAAGGAGTAAAGGGAATCAAATATCACGAATACACTATAGAAATTGAGTTGGTTTAGGGAATTGAGAGTTTGGTGCCTTGGGCTTTGGATCTTACTGACTTTACTCATTCTGGTCGTGCAAAGTGTCAAACCTACTTTTGAGCTGCGATATATAACAAACCGGAAAAGTTTTGTTTCGACAGGTTATTAGATTATAATTTATAATGTAACGTTTGTCTACAACTTCTGTTATAGCTCTTGGGGACAAATTTTATCACTCTTTGTCTTTGTTCCTTTTTTGGGTTGTGGACTTCTCAGCTCACTCACAGTTTGCCAGGACAGGTTTCGATTAAGCTGAAGGAAAAGCCCCACTTGATACTAAGCATTTCATTTACTTTTTGTATCCAAGCAACTATAGTTGGATGTTAAGGTAACTCTATTTTTACTTCAATTATGAATCTTTTCCCAGATTTTAACACAAAATGCACAATAGCCCCCAAGACACGAGTTAATCCTTCTTTCAGGTCAATGCATACTTTGTATGCCTAGAAGTAATTAGTTATAAAATATTACACAATGGAGTAATTAGTGATTAAGATCTTTCAACTTTCATTAATTAGGATTAATAACGAGAAAAAGCTGCCTCTAGAGCAGCAGGACCAGTTCCCACAGCCGTTATTCATATTCCATCGAACCCTATGAATCGCCACTAACTTTGGAAGGGATAACCTCAGCTTTGATTTTGGATCCTTTAATTTCGCTTCTTTTGCTACTACATCTTCATGCTTTTCTGTTGTACGAAACTCAAACAAGATAACACACGAGATCACTCAAGCACTAATTATAGTTTCCTCACTCACCATTGGGACACTGTTTCCACTTACTACGTTCTGTTAATTTTCCCGCTCTCCGCACTTACACTTGAAGACCACTTTCACTCGCGGAAACTCATCACACTTCACTTGCACTATCAGTTTCCAGCACACACTTATCATAAGCCTATAGTATTTATAAATGTGATGGGAATCACGTCTACTCCGTCAACCTCAACTCAGAAACAACAAAAAATAGATGAAACATGAAGAATCAAAGAAGAAATGTTTGAAGACATCGAAGACAGAAAGAAAGAGAAGCTCTCGAAGGTTCTTGTCTATCAAATAATGAGACAAAGGCTTAAGACACACTCACATGACACACTCAAGTCAAAAACATAAGTCTGAAGCATAAGATCAATACATTATCATATTAATACGTAAGAAGCTTCAATTACAAAACGCAACTTCAAACAATATAATACGCAGAGCAGAAGCAAGAGAATTAGTAACTCACGTGGGAGGCACATGACCCTGGTCTGATATGGTCAAGTCTCATCGGAAAGCCTTTGCATGCATGAAACAAATATAAAAGAAAGAGGATACAAGCATTAGATGCAAGAGAAATAGACATTGCATTTTTCATTTTTTATTGTATTCAATTATCTGTGAATGTAAGAATAGATTGAGAAAAATATTAGAGAGTGCTAGAGTACTTACCTGTGGGTACTAGGAGAGTTTTGAAAACTCTTTGTAAGTGTTTCTAAAATACTCAATCTCTGTACAAGTTCTCATCATCTTCTTCATACTAGTGGAAACCGCATCAGTGGGAACCTTGAATGTAGATAGCATTAAAAGTTATCGAACCCAGTAAAAATCTTGAGTTCTTTACTTTTCTGCATTTCATATTATCTTCAAAGTTAGCTTCTTTATTAGTCTTTGGTTAAAAAAATAGCAGTGCAACACATCTATCCTAATAGAAGTGGTATCAAAGCATTGGGAAACCTTCTAGGGCTTCTTCTTGACTACTGGAAGCTCAAAGATCATCAATAATTATCTGCATGTAAAGGTCTTTTATTTCTTTAAACTACAGTCACAATGGTAGGAAAAGAAATGGATTTATTCACCATTTGGAAACTTCAAATGCAAGCTCTTCTTGAGTCCTATGATTGCTATGGGCCTATTGAAGATCAATATGATCATGAGACTGATCAAGTAAAGAGAGTTAAAATGAAAAAACTTGCACATTACAAATTAATGATTCACTTATCACCAACAGTGATAAGAAAAGTGTAGAATTGTAACACTGCATAGAAGCTATGGATCAAACTTGATGAACATTATGCAAAGAAGTGTCTTCCTAACAAGATGACACATCTCCACATTATTGCTAACTATAAGATGAATACCTCTATCTCTTTAGATGATAACTTAGACTATTTCTTTTAGTTAGTTCAAGACTTAGAAGCTACAAATGAAAAGATATCTGAGGGGCATCAAACTGTATTAATTCTAAAGGCTTTACCTTCTGAATTCAATGCATTCAAGAAGGTAATTAAGCATGCTAGTGGAGAATTCCTCATTGTCAAGAGGGTGTTAGACTCACTAATGGAAAAAAAAGTGCCTATTAATCCATTTAAGAAAGAAGCAGAAGTAATGTTTGTAGAAAATAATCATGACAAAAAGTCTTATAAGAAAAATAGCAAGAAAGGAAAGTGGCAGAAGGGAAGTGGAAAGGATAAGCACACCAAGGAAGGCGATGAAAAGAAGAAAAAGGGAAAAGGAAAGAAGTTCTTTTACTATGATAAGGAGGGACATTTTGCAAAGGACTGCAAAAAGAAGAAAAGAGATAAGGCTGTAGAAAGTGGAGATACAGGAAATGTCGAAAAACCAGAGACTCAAGGGGTGATGAGATTCTGGCTATCACTGAGAACAATGAAGACCTGAGTAGAGAATGGATTTTTTACTCAGGCTATATAATGTATGTGACACCACATAGAGACTAGTTCACTATATTTAAACCAGTCACTGCCAAGGTTAAAATGGTAGATTTTGGGCAGCAAAGGATAGAGGGGATTGGAAGTGTTTCCATCAATATGTTTGATGGAAAGAGAAGAATCTTTAGTAATGTCAGATTTGTGCTTGGAACAAGGAGAAATCTGATTTATAAAAGCTTGTTTGATAAGTAAGGGTTTCAGATCAGATCAAAAGATAAACTCAGAGAAATCATAAAGGATGGTAGAGTCATTATTAGAGGAATTGAAACGGGTGGGCTATACAATGTTATAGGCTCAACTGAAGTTAATTAAGTTACTGAGAAGGGAAATGATGAACCAACTAAGCAATGTCATGCAACGTTAGGTCATGCAGGGAATAAAAGCTTGTTTTACCTCTCTAAACAAGGATTAATCCCTGATCAAAACCTACAGAAGTTGGAATTCTGTGAATCATGTGTGCTTGGAAAACATCACAGATCCAGTTTTCAAAAAGGAGCACAGAGGGCCACAGAGATCATGGAATATGCACATAGTGATCTCTAGGGGGTAGCTGAAGTACCTACAGTTGGAGGGAATCTATACTTCATGACTATTATTGATGACAAATCCAGAAAATGTTAGGTTTATCCAATGAAGAGGAACGATGAAGTACTGGAAAATTTTGTAAGATGACATAAAATCAGACTCGGAAGAAGTTAAGATGCCTAAAGACTAAAAATGGATTAGAATACTGCAATAAAGAGTTTGGGGAGTATTGTAGCAAGAAAGGAATCCTAAGGCACAAAACAGTAAGAGCTACACCTCAGCAGAATGGAGTTGTTGAGAGACTCAATAGGACTCTCCTAGAAAAACCAAGTGCATGCTACTCTCTTCGGGTTGCTCACACTCACAATAGGAAGAAGCCATTAGGACTGTAGCCTATCTAATTAATAGGCTTCCTACCTCTGCTAATGATTACAAGACTCCACAAGATGTTTGGAATATTAAGAAACCTACCCTTACTCACCTTAGGACTTTCGGATGTGCAGCTTATACACATCAGAATGAAGGAAAATTGGAACCTAAAGCAATCAAGGGAGTTTTCCTAGGCTATCCAGAGGGGGTTAATGTAGCGCCCCCTTACCGCAGGGTACACACCGGGACGCCTGCAGGTCATTCCGATATATATCCTACGATAAGGGCGAGCTACGATCAATCACTACAAACACTTCACATGGCATCATAATAAAACATCAATATAAAATCACGAACTTTTTGAAACCATAATTTTTCCTCATTTCATTTTATCAAAATCAGAAATTTACACATCTGTCATCGTTTACTATCTGTCCATCAATTCCAAAAACCTAGTACAAATGCTACATGAAAGAGGAAAAATACAGCAGATCTATCTAGGTCATCCCAAAAGTCCCAACTGACCGATCTGTGAGCCATGACTTTTCTCGCTAACACAATCTACACGGCAAGAAAAGTCCCTCTGAAGCTAGAAGTCTACTCTCGGTCTTGAAAAATATGTTGCAATTTTGGATGAGTTTATGAACTCATTGAGGTAACCATTATCGATGGTTCATTCAATTCATGCAACAATCAAGCATATCGCAGGTATTTCATAATTTCACATAAACCAGAAGTATCACATGGTCCCACAATTAACACTTTTATTTTCACATAAGTATAAGACATTTTGCCTTTCACTCAATCAAATAGATTAAACCAAATGCATATGAAATGCGCATGTGACACTTTTCTAATTTATTACGGTGTTGTGACCGAGCACCTGAACTGTCCCAATATGGGCACATTAATTGTTGAGCCTGAGGCTCTGAATCGCTATGGGGCTCGAGGCCCGAATACAATCATTGAGCTTTTAGCTCTCAGTGGTTGCTCCGGTCACAATTGTCATTATCTGATCATGCATTCATGAACGAAATGCATTTGTCACAATTATGCACGTATGCATATGTCACAATTAATCATATTAAAAACACGATCATAATTAATCACATTAAAACACGTAGGTCCCAAATTCACATACAAGTAGCACTTCTATGTCATAGTTCCCCATTACTCAGTCATTGGACCTTCTGTCCGGAATTCACAATCATACACAAATCACAACCCACTATTATTCACCGCAAAATTATAAGCAATTAATAATTGAGAGAATCGTCTATGTCACTCACCAATAGCTTCCGAAGCTAATGCCTGAAAGTCTCGGCAATGCCTATGGGTTGACGTTCTAAATGTGCCTCTATAACCGTTAAAATACACAATTATTACCAAGTGTACAATCAGAAATGTTAAATAATGCACATGGAGAAATTAAAATGTATACAATGTATGTTTGTGATATTTTCGGTATTATTCCAAAAATTCTCATCACGAAATTTTCCTATAAATTTTAGAAATTCATAGACACCAAAATCACTCAATTCGGATCTCTATAGGTCCAATTATTGTTAAAACACGGACCAGAAAAATAATTACTCGTTTCCCTCACTTTGACCTAATCAATCCACGTCAATTTCATCTCTAAAAATTCACAGTTTCACATAGAAATGAAATTAAATATTTCACAAATCCGACGCCTAAAAAATCAGGTCAATTAGAGGTCGGATGAAAAAGTTATTCACAAAAGAATGAGAAAGGGTCACATTTCCTAAAAATAAAAATAAAAATAAATTAAAAAGAATAAAATAAAAAAGCAGAAGTTGGGTTTCGCACCCAGCTTCTCGTACCCTCGCAATCTCGCGAGGGCGAAATCGCCCAAATTTTTTTTTACAAATTTCCACTTAATCCCCTCTTCTTTCAACATGCATAACTTGCAGTTCAGAATTCCAAAATTTGCAAACTTGGTATCAATGGAAAGAGCAAAGAAGGCTCTACAATTTCTATGTAGAGATTGAAAACCAATTCCATTTCTAAGGCTGTCAAAAACTCGATCGAAGTTACTGCCTACACATTCACCTCCAAAACAGTACCACGATCATCTAAAAATCATAACTTCTTATCCCCTTAGCCAAAAATTTCATTCTTTATATAAATGGAAAGATCAAAACATAATCTAAAACTGTCATGAAGCACTTAAAGGCAATTTCAACCTCTAAATGAGTCAAAATCTCAATAAAAATTTTTGCCCCCATAATTTCATCCTAAACCATAACCAAACTTTAAAATTCATAACTTACAATCCCTATATCCAAAATTAGCATATTATACCTCATTACAAAGCTAAGACATTCCTCTACAACTTTCCATAAGACCACTTGAGCTAATTTAAACCATAACAGTCCAGAA
>JANITW010000005.1:65362371-65372726 GCA_027564335.1 Erythroxylum williamsii | reverse complement strand
ACTGGGCTACGTAGCTCAGTGGTGTGAGGCGTGGGTCAAGCTCCTAACAAAACCCTGAGGTCACAGGCTCGACCCCTCATGAGGGAGGGGTTAAATCTTGAACCCAACGTGACCAAAGGGGACAAAACCCAATGGTGCGGGCCCACCCAAACCAGTATGAAATATTTTCTTTCTTTCTCTCAACATTTGGACTTGACGACCATTCCTGGGTTAAACTTGATACATATTGAAAGCGCTTCTCTATATTGGAAGTTCAACACTCACCCAATAACTTGTAGTTACGTGTCATTCTTGTAATATGCAACAGGGCTTTAGTTATGAACTTTGAATTGAACATGAAAGGGAAATAAACGAAGAAATGTGAAAATTATTTGATTTCGATTTCATAACTTCAAACGAACTCTCTGAGGTCAAAAAGAGTACGAATCCATGACTGCCTTCACGGGATGTACTCACCGGGACACAGCCAACGTCTTTCTATAATTTTCTCAAAACGTGAACCTCTGAATGAGTTAGAGTAACTTTACGTTCACGAATGATATGGGTAATTATAGAAGACCTCAACATCTTTATACAACATATCTATATCGGGCTTTCCAATCACAAGCTCGATATGGATCCGATCCATATTGATTAGGGTTTATTTTTCCCTTGGACTTTGGCCTAGTGGCTTAGATTATTTATTAGATCATTTTATTATTTTTATCTAAATCAGAGTACGTAACTTCACCGATAAGTTATTTAAAACTAATAAAATGCAATTAATTGCTATATAATCTTATGAAAAATGTCAAAAATATCCACCATTCTCTCCCTTAGACAATAATTAATTACAATATTGACTAGGTTTAAAACAATTTAAAAACTTGGTTAAACTACGCTACTGTATTAGTCAAGTAGGTTTAAAATCAAACCATTTGATCCAAAGATAACAAAAGTCTATTATTCTGTCCTGTAAAGCCTTCAATATAGAAAAGTATCAAATGCATGTGTCATATTTGGCACAGATCTAATACAATCAGGTATATATAATTCCTCACTAACATGAATGGGAAAATGGAGTGTGACAAACTAAGATGATACTTGTATGATCTAAACTATATTATCTTTGTTTGTAGGTCTTGATTTCTCTAAACGTTATGATAAACTACATTAAAGAAATTCTGTTTTCTCTCATTGAATGTTAAATAACATTAGATAAAACTTTTATGTTTCTCTAACCTAATGCAAAACTGCATTAGAGAACCTTTATGAGATTAAAACTTATATCCCTCTATGTCATGTCAAAATTTATGGATATCCATACTAAACTGTATGTGTCTAAATGACTTAGGCCTGGGGTCAAATATATATATATATGCCTAATGACCTTTAAAATGCTTAAGATTGACATAAATCTTAGAATTTCACACGTATTATGTTAATGTACGATAACATATATTACTGATGATCATCTTTGTTGATCAACCACCACATTGTCATAATATATCAAAACATATGAACTTTTAAGGAGTAAACATAACAATCCCTAACTAACAGTGTCTAAGGACTTCAACACACTTATATTGTATACTTGTCTCTCAAACCTAAGTAAGCGAAGTCCTTTAGTTAAAGGATCAGCTAACATTTCTTTAGTCCTTAAATGCTCTACCTTAATGCCACCTTTTTTGTATCAACTTGTTCATAGTTAAATATTTGACCTGCAAATGCTAAGACCATGTGATATTCTTTGTTATTATTAAACAATAAAACAACAAAATTATCACAATAGAATCGAATGGGTTTATCCACTGAACCAATCACAGACAACTCAAATAGTAAGTTTCTGAGCCAAGCCTCCTATGAAGCAGCCCTGTAGCATGCACTCTGCATACATGGTTGAGGAAGTCATTCGTGTCTACTTGACACTTTTCCACGACATTGTATCATTTGTAAACATAACTATAGTATCTATCCTGCTATCATCTGAAGGGTCAAAAGGCCCACCATCATTATAGACATCGTATTCTAGAAACTTAGTTGCTTATGATTCCATTATTTTGGTCCTTCCTTCTCTATAGTAAAATTTGTAGCATTTTAAATGGTTAGAATATCTAACTAAATAGTAATGAGCAGAATAAGCATGCAATTTGTCTTTATAAGGATTATACTACCTTAGTAGGGCAGCCCTATACATGAATGTGTGCAAGGCTGAGTTTTCACACTTCTAAATAATTAGATAGATTATCATGTTCTGCATTGACTTCTTCATGTCATTTAGGGTGCGATTATGTCTTTCGAAAACATACCATTTTGCTCAAGACTACTTGGTATAGTGAATTGTGTCACTATTTCAACCAATTTTATATATCTGGAAAATAGACCTTTTCATGTCCTGAAACATTATGCTTACCATGATACTCTCCTCTACGGTCAAATCTGACTATCTTGATGACTTTTCCTAATTAGTTCTCAACCTTAAGTCTTAAAGATCTTGAACTCATCATGAAATTCAAACTTTTCTTTAAACAAGAACAGATAAACTGTAACAAAAATTATTATTAACAAATATCATAATACATTTAGAATTGCACAATGCAACTATATAAGATCTACTTATATCCATATATATCATACCTAACAAGTCAAAAGCATGAGTTGACCCTTTTTCTTATTTTTAGTCAACTTACCCTTGCAACAGTTAGCACATGTTTCTAGATCATCATAATCTAAAATTGAGGGAATGCTTTCCTTAACCAATCTCTCAACCCTAGCTTTGGAAATGTGGCTTAATCTTTATGCCAGGACATGTATGACTTATTCTTTATCTAGTCTCTCTATTATGACTCGTTCAACAAGATAAGAAGAAACATATATCTAAATTGGGGTAAGACACATTCTATACCAACCCTATGATAAGAAACTTGTACCATTATGTTTTGCATTAAGCAACAAATGTACAATAGAAGAATTAATTTCAAAACGTTAACTTTCTTTGTCCAAAATTGATACAAAGATCACATATAAAATCCCCTGTATTGTGGAAGCATCATGATCAGATGCTCCACTATCTAGTTACTAAGAACTTAATACGACTATCGCAAAATTATATTTATAAATTGATAATCTAAAGAGTTACCTGATGGTTTCTGTCTTTCATTCTAGGCCTTATATTGTTGGCTTATTTATGTCCGTGGGACCTTTATCAGCACAGGATCGACTAGCATTAGCATGTAAAGAAGATGTAGTCTTTTTACCTTTGATCTTAGTGGGTTTTATCTTTGCCTTCTCTGTAGTTACTTAGAGGACTGTAGGAGCGGTAATCTTGAGTTTCTCCTCCACAGCAACAAAATGAGCAATCAAAGCATTGAAGTCTCATTCCTCATCCATTGAGTAATATGTCATCACCAGATCACTAAACTCTAAAGGGAGTGTACTCAGAGTATAGTGAACTATGAAGACATTAGGAAGAGGAATATTCGACATCTTCAGTGTACTGTGAAGATGGATCATTCTTGATATATACTCCATCGCTCCCCCTTCTCTTATAGACCTTATAGAGAATAATTCTTTCATCATGGAACTTACCTTAACATTAGGTGAGATCGTGTATCTTTGGGAGACATTACTAATAAACTCCTTCGCTATGTCTATATCTAGAAATCCACTAAACAGATAGTCAGATATGGATGTCTTAATGGTCATCAAACATAATCTATTAAACCAATCTTAGGCTGCATAAGTTGCTTTATGAGCTCTCGAGCTCATTGATATAGGTAGAGATGGCCTGTTCGTACGTATGTCCATGTCAATTTTTGCTATTTCCATTGAATTCAATGCATCCTCTATCCACTTCTTTATATTGGAACCGATTATAATTTCAATGGTGACATTGATATTGTTGATCGAAAAGGTGACTGCAAAATAATAATGCAAAGATCAACATAAATATAGGACAATAGCGACACTTAAAGCTGTTAAATAGTATATATACCGAGAATCTAGTCACACATATTATGGAACATCTATGGGTTGAATACATAATATATGCAACAAGACCTTCACATAAAAATGATCAAAGTATACATCATCAACTCTCATGACACTACTATACCTATGGGCGAATAGATCATTTAAGCAATGAATTTCCTCCATCTAATGTCTTTTTACACATCCCAAAATCCCATGCAAGGCCAACACCTGTAGACAGAATAACCAAACATGAAACTAGAGACATCCCCTAACATGCAAGCAGAATAATTCAAAATACTGACTCAAAAGGTCACTGTAGTGACTGCAATCTCATCAGCACCCAAAGGTCCACAAACACAAGGGATACATCTATATTTTATTCTCACATTTTTATGGGCATATGGTATGTGACAATATAACATCAATAAATAAAAAACCTGAATGCACAACTCATTGTCAGACACCAGTGTTGAAGACATTCTTTGAAAACTTTATTTGAGACGTTCATAGTGAAAAATCTCATTAGAGCGATTATCATGCATCACTAAGCACTGAATAGACCACCCGAGACATGAGAACCTCATATATCTCTCTTATGGCAAGTTTGTTGCATGAAAATTAACTCAAAAATGACTTTATAATGTCTTAATTCCTTTTTTTAGTGAAATTACTAATGTAATTAATCTATAAAAATAGAAAAATGCAATTTATAAATTTCCTAGACCCAAAAACTGACCCAAAACACCCCAAGGTACCTTTATGGGAATTCTAAAACTTTTGAATTTTCTGT
The DNA here is from genome assembly GCA_027564335.1 of Erythroxylum williamsii. NCBI lineage: Eukaryota > Viridiplantae > Streptophyta > Magnoliopsida > Malpighiales > Erythroxylaceae > Erythroxylum > Erythroxylum williamsii. Next base: position 65,367,985 of record JANITW010000005.1, on the reverse strand, counting down.
ACCATAGCATTGACGTCATCGTTTACTGTAGCATTGATGTCAGTATGCACCCACACACTAACTGCGATACACATACCAGCACGTGGCTCAACTTTGTTTACACATGTGTAGATTGTTGATAGTGCCAAACAAACCACCCCCTCGATAGTTACTATGCTTGTATGGTGCGTGCATCGCCACACGTGTCTCCCATCAACTGGGCGTGTGTGACGCACACACTAGCCGATTCTATCTATGCAGTGCACTGTGCACACATCGAGTGCGTGTCTCTATCGACTACTGATGTTTAGGGTAATTTTGGCAAGTATTTTTCATGCTTTAAGGCTCGCTTTTGACCTACTTTTCAAGGCTAAACACATGTATACTACTTTCATGCAATAATAAGCAAGAAAAAACCAAAAAATGAAAGTTAGCTCTTCAAAAACCTTATGAAGAAAAACCAAAAAATCTTCTTTTTTAATTGCCTGATCATGTCAATGCTTTGATATCACGTGTAATATGTAATGAGAGCTTAGTTACGTATCCCAGATCGAACATGAAAGAGAAATAAATAAAGAAATGCAAAAATACCTGATTTCAGTTTCATAACTTCAAACGAGCTTTTCGAGGCTAAAATAAGCATGAATCCACCATTGCCTTCACAGGATCTACTCACCGAGACACGGTCAATGTCTTTGTACAGTTTCTCAAAATGTAAACCTTTGAATGAGTCAAAGTAACTTTACATTCACTAATGATATGAGCAATTGTAAGAGACCTTAACCTCTTTATATAGCATTTATATCAGGCTTTTCCATAACAGGCCCAATATGGGTTTGGTCCATACTAATCGGAATTCATTTTCCATATAGACTTTGGTTTAACTACTTAGAAAATTTATAATGTCACTTTGTTATCTTTATCTAGATCAAATTACATAACTCAATCGATAAGTTATTGAAGACCGATAAAATGCAATTAATCGTTGTCCAACCCTATAAAAAATGTCAAAAATATTCAACAATTCTCACTCAAAGCTATTACTAAGTTGTTTTACATAAAGGAAAGTTGAGTGCTTGAGTAATCAAATTTATGGAGTAGAAAAAATTGATGTTTAAATGTCGAGTTCTTATCGAATAGCCTAATATCATTTTATTAAAAGTTTTTTAAAAATGGAGTTGCGCTAAGAATAATGAATTTCATTTTTTTCATCGATATTGTGTAAGGTATGTGAGCCTTGGTGCACACTCTAGCAATGTATAAGATAAGTTTGAATAATATATACAATTGAAAGGATTAAAGCAAATCCATAATTTGTTAATAAAAAGAATTTGTAGTTAGGATTTGATGAAATTTAATACGTGTTAGTAGCTCATCTCAAGTTTATGATGGTGTGAAATTGTGAGCTTGTCTCAAACCGATCATAATAAGAGCATACTTAATGAAGAAAGCTTTGATAGTAACTAAGACTCCACAAAATAAATTACAATCTAAATCCATTTAGCACCAACATAAGAGATCGAATTTGCAGTAAAAGAGATGGAACCAAGATTGTCATAATAGAGAGTCGATTTGATGTGAGATAATCTAATTTCACTTACAAGGGAGGTGATCTAATAAGTTTAGTAGCAGTGAAAAAAATATTCATGTTTTCATTGTCAACATTTGAAAAAAATACTCATGTTTTCACTGTCGACATTTGACCTGGCAACAGTGACTTATTTCTTGCTACTTTAGGAAATGATATTAGGGACAAAAATATAGCAGTAATTATATATGGAATAACACTCATTAGGTAAACCATTCTAATTAGCATCATGGTATGCCTACAATACTATGATTGCACACAATATGTTTAATCACAGTCCAGACAATGTAAAAACTAAGAGACATTGTTTATCATGAATTAGATATCAAGACAAGTAAAAAAAAGTTAATTAGGAAATGAAATATCATAGTTTGTAAAAAGTGGAAGAATATGGGTAATAAGTGTGTTCGTAGGTTTGAATTGGTCAGGGTATGTGCAAAGAAGATCTTTAGTATATTGTGTGCTTTTAAAAGAAGCCTATGGACAAATTTTTATGGTTTCGATACTAAGGAAATGAAGAATGACACCAAAATCTTTTATGGCTAAGGCTAAGTCAAGATGATGGACAAGTGAGGTAATAAAGGAGTGTAAAGAACCAATGACTAAGACATCATCCATACAAACTAAAATGAAGGTTATATGAGGAATGGTTTGATAAATAAAAAAGCGATGTCAACATTAGAGAAAGTAAAAGTAAGGTCAAGAGGTTTTTGACTTAAGTGATGAAACCAAGGCTAACTTACTTGCTTGAGGCCATAAAGTGATTTTTAAAGGTGACAAACATAATAAGCATGGTAGAGGTCTATAGAACCAAGGGTTAAGATATAAAAACTGATTATTGGAGATGACCATAAAGTAAGGTATTATCAATATCAAGTTGAAGAATGAACCAATTTTTAGAGAGGGTAAGAGTAAGAATAATTATAAAGTGAATAATAGTGAGTTTGACAATGGAACTAAAAGTGTCTATGTGATCAAATCCTATAGTTTGATGATACCCTTTAGTAATAAAACAAGCTTTGTCATGCTCAAAAGGACCATTAGGATTTTGCTTCATGTGAAAAACCCATTAATTTACTATAATGTTGATATTAGATTGAAGGGGAACAAGCTTGGCTTGACATTAGTGTGAAAAATAGTTATACTAAGTGAAATATGTAGGATTAGGAAAATGAGAGTTGTGGTGATGGTAAAATAAGCGATATAATAAAAAAAAAGGTTTAACAAGTATTTGTGTGATCATATGTACGTATGATCATATAATGGAGAGTTAGAGGCAAGTAAGTAGGTTGAGTCAAAGTATTTGATGAAGAAACCAAGGGAGCAGGTAAGGAAACTAGTTGAAACAACAAAGTAATGGTATGGCGGAGGAAGAAAAGGAAGAGGTATCAATGAGAGAGGGTTTGGCATATAAAAAGTTTTTTTTTAAATGAATATGGTGAGAGATGTAAAGTTTGAAACTTATAGGATAAAGTATCAAGGGGAAAAATAATCAAGAAAGATACATAAGGTGAATTGTTATTGTAAGTTTGTTCGGACAAGTAAAGTCTAGAAAGGGAAAGCAAATAAAATAAAAAATATGAAGATGAGATAAAGTAGGTTTAACATAAAAAAAGTAGCTTAAATGGAGAATTATGATGAAGAATATTGGTAAGTAACAAGTTGCTAGGATAGATAATAGAAGAGAATTATTCAATCCATAAAAATTTAGGGAGAGAGGCATAGAGAAGATGGGCGAGACCTATTTTAGAGATGTGATAAAATTTGCATTTAATGAGATCATTTCACTAAGGAGTATAAGACTAAGAGAAATGAAAGGTAATGACATGGGTATTGAGGTATTGGATAAAAGCACATTTGATGAGTTCAGGAGGTCCATCTGCATTGAAATGTTTTAATCACAATAGAGAAAATAATTTTAATTATAGTTTTAAAAATTTGAAAATAAAATAGTACATTAGATTTTAAACTTAGGGGAAAATTCATGTATAGTGATATGTGTAGCTTATATTATGTTTTCATTGGTGTTTTAGTGTGTTTATAGGTGTTTATCATATGATTTTTGCATGTATAGACTTAGAATTATGTTAATGTGATTGTTTGTTTATGTTTTCAGTGTTATATGTTTTAGAGCACGATTTTGGATCTTAATCTTAGGTTTCTTGATGTGTTTGATATGTTTGTTAATGATGGAAAACAGGTAAGTGAAGAATGAAGAAAGTTAGAATGTGCATGGGTTATATGATAGGGTCACGATCGTGCATGCTATGTCATGATCGTGATAAAAGTTTTTTCTCCAATGTCACAATCGCAACACGTGACAGACACTTCCTAGAGGTGAGATTTTTCATCTTTTTTGATGTTCGGGGAAATTTTGGAACCAAATGACATGGGAAAACTCTACAATCAACCTTAGGACCTTAAATGTTATAAAAGAACGTAAATCCAAAAACAGCAGCCACCATCTTACTAAATTGGATCAAAAAGAACATTGGAGATTTCCAAATTTTCAGATTTAGTTCCAAATCAAGTTTTTATTTATTTCCTTTTATCATTTTCGTTGAACTTGATGTGTAAACTGGATTTGAAGATGTTATTTACATAAATGGTGTTTTAAATTTCTAGATTAGGATTTGTTCTTAAGTTATTTTATGACTTTGATCTTTATTGATATAAAATTTTTGCATTACGTTAATGGTGCATGCTTATACTTTAGAAATAAATCGAGAGAGTGAGTTAAAATTTATATGATAATTTGCACAATGAGAGTGGGTGAATTGATATATCATACGATTAACAAATCAAATATCATTCATAGAGACATCTTGTGTGAGAACTTGATTATTCGATAGATAACTTCAGAACTAATTGAAGTGTTATGGAACGAGTTGTGAATTGAGAGATTACAATTCTAGAATTTTTAGATTCAATTAGGGTTAATCATTTAGGTTTAATTGATTAGGTCTTGAGAAAGAGTAATCAAACCCTTTGAAAATTTATGATCAACACATAATTGAATCAATAATCAATAAGGGAGAAAAATAACGAAAGAATAAATTTTAAGTTTCATCTTTGATCATGCTTACATAATTGCAGCAGCTCAATTGTTATTTGGTGATTTGTTTAATTTTGTTTCATTGCTTTAATTTATGTTATTTTCTTTCATTCAAATCGTATTTTAATACCTTGGACAAAATTAGGTTCACTTAGTTTTAAATATTTCCATATGGGTTCGATACCTTTGATACTACAATTTTATGATCCATATACTTACAGATAATGTTATATGTAAAACTTGCTCAACAAGTTTTTGGTGTCATTACTGGGGAACTAATTTAATATTATTTGAATTCCTTTATTCTAAAGGTTTTTTTCTTCCTTTTTTGTGTTTTTACTATTATATGAACACAAGAATTACTCAGAGTTTAAGCAAGGTCAATGACATTTCAATTGTTACTATCACAAGGCAAGAGCGCAAAAACTGAAGAGCGAGATTTAGAGAGATCGAAAGAACAATCACAAAATAGTATAACCAAGGGAACTAGCAGGAAACCCTTATAGATTTCATGAGTTCAAGGTTTAAAGTTGCACATTAAGGCATCACTTGACCATCGGTGCAAGCAACATTGTTTGAGATCAAGCCAGTGTTGCCAAATATGTTACAGACAAACTTATAGCTTTATAGGTTAGATAATGGTGATCCTAATGCCCGTTTGGTGAATTTTCTTGAAGCATGTGATACTTTTGACATAATGGAATATCGGAAGATGTCATTAGGATGAGGCTTAATACTAAAGGATATAGTTAAGGCATGGTATCACTCTTTAGACCATACAAACATCATAACATAAGAGTAATTGGTGCATGCATTTTTGTACAAGTACTTCCCTCTATCAAAGTTAATGAGGTTGATAAAGCTGTAGGAAAATCCCGGTGTGAGCATCACATGCCCACGGTGTGGAAAACAAAATTTTTTGTTCCGGGACCTTCCCGAAAGCCAGGATCCATGTGTCTATACAACAAACTCAAACCATAACGGCCAAAGGA
>JANITW010000005.1:65340790-65351114 GCA_027564335.1 Erythroxylum williamsii | reverse complement strand
CAAATCTTATGCAACATCCTAACTTGTATCAATCATAACTCTTAACTCCAATCTCGAAAACTTGCATACTTAGTATCATTGTAAAGATAAAAGAACAAGCTAAAACTTCAAAGAAGGCAACTTTGGCCAATTCTATTTCAATTATTCCTGAATTTCCCCTGACTCAGCATGCACATTTTTATTCTACACTTAACCTCAATGCATATGATTTCTTACATTCAATAGTATCATGTCATTCTCCAAATTCCTCTCTTGCTTTTTCCCAATATATCACATATATAACCATAGCTCATGCTTAAGGTTTCTCAACTTATCATCCCCACATAAATCACATTCCAATATCATAATCATCTTTAACACAATTCACATACAAAAACACGAATTTGATTTCATTTTCATATTTCTAATTTCCACTCAAAGTTTGGGGTCCAACAACTAACCAATGTAATAAAATCTTACTAACATTGACATAATAATTAACTCCAAAAATTAATCTATCAAGGCCTCATAATTTATTTAAATCATGGTTAACTCAATAAGAAAAAAATTGGGAGCCAACAGGATCAAACAAGAAGGATCAAGAAGAACATTGGAGATTTCTAAATTAAGTTCTGGATCAAGTTTTCTTTCTTTCCTTTTTTCATTTTCATTAAACTTAATGTGTAAACTAGATTTGAAGATGTTATTTACGTTTATGATGTTCTAAATTTCCATATTAGGATTTATTTTTAAGTTGTTTTGTGACTTTGATATTTATCATTTCAATGTAAGTTTATACTTTGACAATAAATAGAGAGAGTAAGTCAAAAGTTATATGATTAATTTGCACAACAAGAGTTGGTGAATTAATAAGTCATATGATTAAGAAATCAAATATCATTCAAAGAGAGATCTTGTGTGAGAACTTGATTATTCGATAGATAACTTCATAACTAACTGAAACGTTAGAGAAAGAGTTGTGAATTGAGATATTACAATTATAGATTTTCATATTCAATTAGGGTTAATTGTTTAAGTCTTGAGAGAGAATAATCAAACCCTTCAAAAATATAGGATGGATATATAATTGAATCAATAATCCTTAAGGGAACAAAATAATGAAAGATAAATCCTAAGCTCATCCTTGATCATCCTTACATAATTATGACAACTTAGTTGTTATTTGGTTTGTTTGATGACTTAATTTTTTATTTATTTTCATTTAATCATATTTTAAATAAAGTTAGGTTCACTTAGTTTTAACTATTTCCTCATGAGATCGACACTTTTAATATTACAATTTTACGATCCATATACTTATGGATAGTGAGGATTTTATTATAGGTAAAACTTGCTTAAAAATGAAAACTATCAAATTAAATTACAATAAGGCTACAAAAATTTTTAGTTGAAGGGTGTACTAATCAAGGAAACCCCCAAACCTATTTATGATTAATAAATAAAAATCATTGTTAATTATTAATCCGGATTGTCAAGAGTGACGAGTTCCATGACATCAAATGAATTCAAACATTAAGTCTAATAATAGTCCTTTATGAAAAAAAATACACACTGATAGATACTTCAGTATACTATCATATTCAAGCAGTATAATGAAAGGCCTGGGAGGGTTCAAGCATTTAGGATGACACATAACTTTAATTTGAGGTGCTACTTGTTAAAATTATTGTTGTTTTGTGTAGATTTCTTAATGTTGAATCTTTAAAAGAACTCAAGAGATTTAGTTTATGTAATAACTCAAGGCCAATGAGACAATGGAAAGAGTTTGAGAAATTCATATATTCCAATGAGTTAATGGCATATATGAAGTTAGAAATCTATGAAAATAGGCGATCGCACACCTACACACATATATATGTTTGTATATATATACACTTCACACCATTAACTCATTGGGATACATGAATTTCTCAAACTCTTTCCATTGCTTATACATGGAAGAACTCGAGCTTACAGTATGATCATTCCATCAATGTGTCAGTTTTGTATCAATCAAACGTTTTGAATAAATCAAATTAGGCTCCAACAACTAGCTTATATGGGAGTCACAACCAAATTCTTCATGTTTCTCAAAGTCTACATGTGCTCCATCATTTAGGAAAGAGTGCGGGCGAACTTGAAGTCTCACTAAAAGTAGAGTAAAAATCTAGCCTATACCTTATAGCCAACATATAACAGCCTAACAATTTTTTTTAATTGCTCACTAGGTATCTTAGAAAGATCCTAATTATGGGAAGGCATATTTAAACCATCCACACTCAAACTAATCCCCGCTTGAGTTAAATAGGTCCCTTGTGGGAGGCAAAGTCCTGGCCCCAGGTTTTAAATGACTGCATAAATGAGGGGGGTTCGAATCTGCGATCTTACTTAAGCTAGGAGAGCCCTTTATCAACTCACCTGCGCCTTGGAGTTATAACAACCTAACAATTTCATGGGTGCTTGGCACACTGTTGTAGAAGATACCACTAGCTACAATATATGTAGTTCATTAGAAGAACAGTTATCACTAACCACTGTAGAAAAGGAAGGTCTTCTGAACAATATGTTAATGACCATCAAGCAAGGATCAAAATCCTTAGGTAATTATGTAAAGGAATTCAAATAAGTTTCCAATAATCTTATAGCCATAATGAACTTGTTGAGTACTTTGATAAAGTCTTCCAATTTTTCCGGGGTGTCATAACCAAATATGAGGGCTTTTGAATAGATATGGCAACTAAACCTTTTTATCCTACATTTAATCATCTTGCACTTGCTCTATAAGGATACAACCAAACCCTTCACCTCTCACAAGGAAGAAGTTATATTAAATCTATCCAATCTCTTGTTAGTCAATATAGACATCGTAATAACATTAAGGAAATTGAAGAGGTTTTAGTTTGAAAGGTTGAGGTATCACTCTACCTAGTCATTATAACATTGTAAGTTTAAATATGAACAATTTTAACAAAGAGAGGTCAAAATATGCTAAGAAATATAAAAAGGGTAATAAACATATATGTTAGATTTATGGAAAAATGAATCATATTGCAATTTATTGTTGGTATAGATTTAACTATTCCTATCAACCTAAAGATGTACTATAAGGCTTGATAGTGATAAACAAAAAATGACTTTTCTCTTAACATGGATTTAAGAAAAAATGTTGGCTTAGGTAAAAAGAGAACATAATAGCTTCCATTAAGTCTATATAAAGAGACATATGCTTAAGGTTTTAAATATTCCAAAATCTCTGTCTCATAACCTTATGTATTAATTTTTAGTGTGAATTGTGAGATCTTCCTTTTGTAATCTTTGTTTTTTATAGTGGAAAGTTTTCTAATCATACATGTGGTTCTTTCCCATATTCATTAAGGGATTTTTCGTGTTAAATCTTGTGTGCCCTTTTTACCTTAATTTCTCTTATTGGTGTGTTTTCTCTATTTGGGTGGAATCCATCTCTTAGTACTGATATCAAAGCCCAATAGTTGATCAAGTATGCTCTATGGTTACAACGTAGTTTGATCTTCTACATCATAAATGAGTTTTTCTTTAATGTTCTTATGGGTTAAGGATCATTTTATTCTCGTGCTCTTGTTGTTGTGTTTAGGGCATTTTTTACTAGTCTTTGAGGTGAATGAGTGCATGTCTAGGAAATGCTCTGTCTAAGGGGACTAAGTTTTAAATGGGATCATTTATGACCTGGGAACTTTCCTAGTGTATAACAATCTTATTACATGCTAAGTGGAGGTAACTCGAGGTGATTTCCCTTTTTCAAGTGAGATAGTAGGGGTTAATTCTTGTGATAAAAGAATGTCGACCAAATTCAATATTGCAAAGTTTGATGGGATAATAACATTATGAAAATTAAAGATGAAGGTAGTACCAATAAAAGATAACTGTTTGGAGGCCATCAGTGCCTTGGCCATGTTAGATTTGCATCTTGGTTAACAGCTAAGGAGATAAGAGATCATCTCACAAAGTTATATGAAGCTAATTCTCTCCACAAAAAAAAATTTCTAAAGAGGAGACTTTACACATTCTGAATGTTTGAATCTACTTCAGTAATAAAGCATATCAATACTCTGACTTCTCTATGCTCTCGACTTTCAAAGTTGGGACGTAATGTAAATCCAACTAAACATAAGGAGATTGTACTTCAAAGTCTTCCAAATTCATATAAACAGCTCATCATTAATTTAACCAATAATATCCTCATGGATACTTTTGTATTTTATGATATTGTTGCTTGAATTCTCGAAGAAGAAAGTAGACTCATCAACAAAGAAGAAAGGCTGACAACATCGCATCAAGTGGAAGCCTTGTCGATGATGAGAAGAAGGTTAATAGAATGTGATTCCACTAGGAGTCACAAAAAAGGAAGGTCAAAATCTAGAAGTTTACAACTATATCAAGAGAGGACACTTTAAAAATGAATGTCAATTCAGGACAGGTGGAGATAAGGCCTCTGAAGCATCAAATTTTTCGGGATGTGTTGCCAATGGAAAAATCTTATACATTGAAGTAGCAACGGTGTCCAAGGATAGAGTAGAACTCACTGATGCTTAGATAGTGGATTCAAGAGCAACATGGTATATGACTCCTTGTAGAGACACTTATAAATCTATCTTTGTAGGATCTATGTATATAAGAAATGACCATACCTTGGAGATTGCTAAGATTAGCACCAATAAGTTGAAGATGTATGATGGTACAGTTCACACCATTCAAAATGTGCAACATGTGAAGGACTTGAAGAATAATTTATTGTCTTTAGGGCAATTGGATGAAATTAGGTACAAGACCTTCATTCAAAATGGAGTTATGAAGGTGATCAAAGGAACAATTGTAGTAATGAAGGCGAAAAAGATAGCTGTAAACTTATACAAGCTTATGGGAGAGACGTATATGGAAGCAAATGTATTGGTTACATCTAATAGTTCTATAGTAAATGTAAAAAAAAATGTGGTACCATAAACTTAAGCATATTTCAAAACAAGGATTGAAGATTCTTGTTGAGCAGAAACTACTCCTTGGTCTTATGAGGGTATCATTACCCTTCTGTGAGCACTGTGTTACAAGTAAGCTGCATAGAATGAAATTTAATGCATCAAATTCTAGAAGTAAAGATAATATAGAATTGATTCACTCTAATGTATGGCAAGCACTAGTTATGTTTCTGGGTGGAGCAAGGTACTTTAAGACCTTTGATGATTACTCCAGAAGATATTGGGTGTATCCCATCAAGAGAATGTATTTCCAACCTTCACAACATTTAAAGCACAAAATGAGTTAGAGACAGGGAAGAAAACCAAGTGCCTTAAGACTGATAATGGTGGAGAATATACTAGTGATGAGTTCATTGATTTTTGTAATCGAGAAGACAAAATATCAATCACGATGCCTCACACTCCTAAATAAACTAGAGTGGCAAAGTGAATGAACAAAACTCTTATTGAAAGAACTAGAGTCAAGTTGAGAACCGCAAGTATGGCAAAGTGTTTTTAAGCAAAAGTAGTGAAGATTGCCTGTTATATGAATAATCGATCACCAACAAGATCGATTGGTCTGAAGACACTAATGGAGATGTCGATTGATAAACCAACAGAATATTCTCAATTACATATAGTTCAGATGCATCACTTTGGATGGCAGCAATGCAAGAAGAAACAAAAGTTCTTCATAATAATAAGACATGGAAGCTTATACCACTACCACAAGGGAGAAAGCCCATTGGCAAAAAATGAGTGTACAAGATCAAATGTAACAGTGATGATCAGGTTAAGCAATATCGTGCAATGATGGTGGTGAAAGGATATACTCAGAAAGAAGGTATCAACTTTTTTGAAAATTTTTCACTTGTAGTTCATCTCAATACAATTCAAATTGTTCTAACTATATGTGCTATATTTGATCAATATTTAGAGCAGTTATGTTTCTTCGTGGAGATCTTAAAAAAGAAATTTACATGCACCAACTAGAAGGTTTTGAAGAATTAAGGAAATAGAACTTGGTTTATAGGTTGAACAAATTTTTAAATGGTTTAAAATAGGCATCAAGATGTTGGTATAAAAGATTTTATTCCTTCATAATAAGTCTTGGATTCAACAGATTTAGTGCAACCATTGTGTATATTTTAGGAGGTTTAGTAATAATGATGTCATTGTATTATTGTTGTATATTGACGCTATATTGGTCACAAGCCCTAACAAAGATCGTATTTAAGATTTGAAGGCTTAGTTAGCTGGGGAGTTTGAAATGAAGGATTTAGGACTATTAAACAAGATTTTAGGGATGCAAATTTATCAAAATAGAAATAACAAGAATAATTGGCTTTTTTAGAAGAATTATTTGAAGAAAATTTTGCGACGCTTCAATATGTAAAATTGTATCCTCAAGTAAAAACATTAGCAGTGAAGTTGATAGGAAGGAGATGTCTTGAGTGTTTAATGCATCAACTATGGGAAGTTTAATGTTTTCTTTAATTTGTGCAAAATCAGACGTTGCACATGCAATGGGAGTGGTTAGTTGTTACATAGCAAATCCTGGTCAAGAATACTGGCAGGCTATAAAAAGGATCCTGAGATATATTAAAGGGACCTCAGATGCTGCTTTATGTTATAAAGGATATGAATTTATTATCAAATGATATGTTGATTCTGAATTTTCAGGTGACCTTGATAGAATAATTCCACAGGTTATATGTTTACAGTTATAGGAGGAGTTGTGAGCTGGGTGTCTAAATTACAAATAGTTGTAGCGCTATCTACAATAAAAGTTGAGTATATAGCAGCTACACAAGCTTACAAGGAATCAATCTAGATAAAATGGTTTTTGAAGGAGCATAGGCACTGATAAGAGAAAACTCTTTTATATTGTGATAGTCAAAGTGCTTTGTATATTGTAAAGAATCCAAATTTTCATTCTACAACTAAATATATAGGAGTTCAATACCATTTTAAGTGGTGGAAGATGGAAGTGTGGTTATGCAGAAAATTCATACAAAAGAAAACCTAATAGATGCACTAACAAATCCAATCAACACTGATAAATTCATATGGTATAGATCCTTATATGGCTTGGCAGAGATGTAGACAACAGAGAAATGACAAGATAGAGAGAACAGTGTGGAGATTGATTAGTTCTCAATCAAATCTCCAAGTGGGAGATTGTTGGCTTAGATCTCATATTAGTAAAAAGAGAACACAATAGCCTCCATTAAGGTTATATAAAGTAACGTATGCTTAAGGTTTTAAAAATCCAAAAATCTCTTTCCCATAATCTTATGTATTAATTCTTGGTATCAATTGTGAGATCTTCCTCTAATAATCTTTGTTTTTTACACTGGAAAGCTTTCAATTATTGCCCATTGTTTTTTTCCCATATTCATTAAGGGGTTTTCCATGTTAAATCATCTGTGTCCCTTTTTACTTCAATTTCTTTTATTGGTATGTTTGCTTAATCTAGGTGGAGCCCATCTCCTAACACACATGACCAATAATGCAGGTATTTTCTCACTTAAGGAAGATTGAACACAAAGATTCTATTGAAGTTACGTCAAATCACGAGAAACAAAAATCAGTTAAATATGAAAATATAAAAGTTCAGTGGTCAACCTATGAAAGGAAAACCCCAACTTGGCAGTCTGATTATATTATGGAGGGCAATATTGCATACTGTCTCCTAACAAAAGATGGAGAACCATCAATATTTCAAGAAGCAACAAATAGTTCAGATGCATCACTCTAGATGGCAGCAATGCAAGAAGAAATAGAAGCTCTTCATAAGAATAAGACATGGAAGCTTATACCACTACCACAAGGGAGAACGCCTATTGGCAACAAATGGGTGTACAAGATCAAATGTAACAGTGATGATCAGGTTAAGTAGTACCGTGCAAGGTTGGAGGTAAAAGGATATTTTTAAAAAGAAGGTATCGACTTTATTGAAATTTTTTCACTTGTAGTTCGTCTCAATACAATTTAGATTATTCTAGCTATGCACGCTATGATCTATATTTAGAGTTGTTAGATGTAAAGATTGTGTTTCTTCATGGACATCTTGAAAAAGAAATTTACATGTATCAACCAGAAGGTTTTGAAGAACTAGGGAAAGTGTTGGACCCTGATTTTTCAGTAAAAATTTAGAATTATTAAGTAAAATTAAATGAGTGGTTTTATATATGTATTGTGAAATAAAAGTATTTATGCTTTGAAGAAATTCATGAGAAAAGAATTATTTAGTTTTTGATAATTTTGATTATTGTGGAGATTTGTATAATTTATGAAAGTTCAAGTCGATGAGTTGATTGAAATGAAGTTGAAAAGGATAAATTAAATAGAAAAAGTGTGCAAAATTGAAGATTTAAGAAAGTTGATTTTTGGATATAGAAAGTTTGACTTTTGGCCATAGAGAGTTGACTTTTTGATTTAGGCATAATTTGAGAAAATGATCTTCAGAAAACTTGTAACTTATGTTGAAAGTTTTCTGTTACCATAAAGTTTATAATATTTCGATATCGTGGGTGAAAGTTATGTTTAGTCAAAATTAAAGTTATTTCACTTTGACTTTGAAAATATTTTTAAGTGTAGTTTTGTGTATGCTGTGTTTTGAGGCAAATTGTCAGATTAATGTAGTCTAAATTGGAGTAAATGGTCTATACAAAAGATGTAGCTTATATTCCCAGCTTTTTATAGCTATAAAGTATGCAATTGTTCGATATCGGGGCTAGGAGTTATGATCGACGAAAATTTGGAAGTTGTTTAGGAAGAGATGATTAGGACAGAAACTTTGAGTGGATTTTTGACTCCCTTAAAGGACAATTTGATTTTCTGTCCTTCATAAAAGTTGTAGAGCTTCCTTTAAGCTATCTTTTGATACCAAATTTGTCAAATTTAGAGTTTGGGATCAAGAGATAAGATTTTTGAAAAATTCGGATATATATATGTGTTTATACATATATACATGTCTCTATTCTTATTTCTTATTACGTCCCTATTTTAATCTTCTGCTTATATCTTTTCCGTCCGATATCCGATTGACTTGGTTTTAAAAGCGTTGGATTCCTAAGACAATTATCTACATTCTCAGGAGAAATTTGTATTTTTATGAGATAAAATTGAGGTTGATTAATTAAATCAAAGTGAGTTGGATAAGTTTCTAAATATGGTTCAGTATTTTGAGCAATTCTTGATCTGTGGAGATCATATTGAAGTGATTATTGAGGCAAACTAAACTTAAGACATGGGGCTAAAATTCATATGAAGAAAGTAAATTTCAATTTTACCTCTAAGACTTTCAATTTCTTAATGGAAGTTTGGATTTGTGTGCAGTCCTGGATTAGGAACATCTGAAAATATTTTGGCTATAACTTTTTCTCTGGTAATCCAAATGAGGTGATTCTTGATTTTGATTAAACTAGAGGAATAGGGCTACAATTTTTATGAATACATCGAGTTTCAATGTTGGGGTTAAGGATGTCAAGTTTTGGATGGAAATAATCATGCTAGAAAATGATTTAGCATAAGACATATCTGAAATGTTTTGAGCATAACTTTTGATGTAGTGCTCCAAATTGGATGATTTTTGCGGAATTATGAAATTAAAACAATGAGGAACAATTCTCTAGGAGGAAGTTTTAACAAATTCCTTCAAATTGATAGTACGAAACATATCCGAAAGTAAGCGTGACTTAAAGTAAAGTTCAAGAGCATTTGTGGAACATCACTTAAGGATTTAAGACTTTAGGCTTAAGTGGAAGGGGCAATTAAGTCATTTCTCTCTCATTAAATGACATGGCACTAGAAGACAAAGAGGGCTGTCGTTTTTCTTTGAGAGAGCACGACAATAAGAGGAAAACAAGAGAAAAAGAAAGAAGGGAGAAAGGAGAAGAGAGAAGCAACTTCAGTGGAGGTGGAGGTGGAGAAGAAGAAAGAAGGTGAGGGTTTCGACTTTTCTCCAAGATTTCAAGGGGTTTTTGATGCTTTTCAAGGGGAAAGGTGAAGAAGAAGATGAAAGCTTCTTATGGAGCCCAAAAATCCGAAAATGGTGGTGAGAGAAGGTAAGATTCAAAATTTTGAGATTTGTGAATTTTGATAAGTTCTTGGTTTAGATAGCTTAGAAATGGTATGAGATTATGTTTCCTAAGCTTAATTTTAGAGATAGCATGGTTTAATTGATTCAATTTTGGATTATTGTGAATTAGGGTTTATGTCAATTTTTGTGATTTGGAGATTTTAAAAATTCTTGCTTTAGATAGCTTGGAAAAGTGATGATTTTGGGTTTCCTATAGTTAATTTTGAGGATTATGCTAATTATGATGTTGAATTTGGATGATTATGGCTTA
>JANITW010000005.1:65315181-65327465 GCA_027564335.1 Erythroxylum williamsii | reverse complement strand
CTAAATGCATAAGATAATAGTTTAAAAAATTCCTTGAGGCTCACTAAAAATATAAAATAATAATTCATTAAATAAGTATGAAAATTACATATATAATTCATAAAATAAAGCACTTCCTAAATAATTTTTATTTCAAATTTTATGCTTTCCTAAAATATGTATCTATAGTCAATTAATTCTTCTTTTCATGCGAACTGAATTTAATTTCATCTTTAACTTTTTAGAGGCATAAACTACATTCGATACATTTTTCTCATTTTGAAGCAAGTAACTTTTCAAAGTCTCTAGAGCAAGAAAAACTTCTTTTGGAGAAGCATGTAGTATAGCATTACTATCAACCGGATCTTAATTGTCATCATCTTTCATACACATTACTCCTTGAATAATTTCTTCGTCCGTATGTGATTCTATTAAAGTTTCATTTTCACTAGAATAATTCAGAATCTGCTCTACATTCATGACATTTTTATAATGAAAATTAGAAATAACTTCCTCTAATCTTTGAATGCCTTCAACATCACCAGTTTCTTCTTCTAGAAGCATACCTTCCTTGGATCGAATTTTGCAATGTTGAAACAATTTGTAATAGTTGTGGCCTTCACATCAATATTCTAAGCAGCATTAATAAAATAGATAGTATCCAGGACATTAATTTTTTCAGGATTTATTGCTCCCATCTCATAGCCTTCCAAGATGTTAAAATAAAAACAACGTCGGTAATAAATCTTAAGTGATCGAATAATTCCAGCATCACATAGTTGAATTTTTATATTGTATTTGGAGGCAAAAATAATAATTCAACATTTCTCAAACCTTCAATAACCTTGGGATGGGATGGGCTGGGCAATTATCTACTACAAGCAGCACTTTTGTACCTGCTATTCTATCATCAAATCAATAAATAAATTCTTGAAAGAGTAATCCAGTCATCCATGCTTTCTTGTTGGCTCAATAATGACAATTAAGATTGTCAATATTCACATTTTTAAAGTATCTAGGATTAACATACTTACCAATAATCCAAAGAAGTACTTTATCTGAACCATCCCCATTGCAACAAACAGCAGCAGTAAGCCTTTCTTTGTCCGTTTTTCCTCCTTTTAATTGCTTTGTAGCTAGTGAATGATCTACTTGCAAACAATAAAATAAGCTTGTTTCATCCATATTATAGATATCCCTCCAATAAAATTTTTCCAATTTAATTCGAATTTTAAGTACAGCTTCTTCAATATTTTCCATGACAATTGAACCGTTTTCACCAAACCTTCTATAAGACTTAATCTCATGTCTCGCCTTGAATCGTTCTAACCAACTACCTAAGAAGTTAAATTCTAGATTTGCATCACCATATATTTTATGTAGAAACTCTCTTGCTTTAGTTTCAATCATGTCTCCAGTCATGCTCACTTTCTCTTGATATTGGAGAAATCACTCATATAATACCTTTTTTAATTCAAGATATTTTGCTAATTTGCACAATTTAACATTGCTATTTGTTATCTTTTTCGACAAATACTCTGCTGACATTTTAAGAGTATGAGGGATCAAAATTTTGTTGAATCTATTGTTGCAAATCTTTTTGATTTGAAGAGAAATGTTGATTTTTGTACTTATATAATGCTTTTCTCATCTCATCAATTAGTGTAGACTATTTTACACCTTTCAAATGAGTAGTCAGGGAAGAAAAGATATAATATATGAATTTGTATATTTTGGTATATGAAATTAAAGCACACGTATCTATTTATAAACTCTATACAGTACTGTGTATTTGAAACAATTCACAACATTTCATATTCTAATGCACCTACTTGCATTCTATTTTGAATCATGCTAACTTAAGATTAATAAACTTATTTTTGACAAGATTAATAAACTTAGATACAATGCAACATCATTAATTAATTGTTTATTTTTTTCTTAGTTACGGAAAAAATTAATTGTTTAAATTGACAAATATAATGTACAGAATAAAAATTATTCTATAAATTAATAAATATTTATTTATCGATAAATTAATAAAATATTTATTTATCGATAAATTAATAACTCCGTATAAGATAATAATTTTTCAAGTCTCAAAAATATTTATTTATAGAGGTTTTACTATACATGTATCCAATGCCATAGTTTTATATTATCAGGATTATCGTAATCAATTTGAAACATACAAATATATCGGTTAAAAGACAAAGTTGTCGAAATGCAACTCATAAAAATTAGAGCCAATGAAGACTGTTGAGTATAGTGTGAGCATATGAAGATAGAAAGAAAAAGTGAGACCAACATATTTTATTTCTCCCGTAGCTCTAAGCCAACCGGAAAACCATGCTACCGTCAATTTAAGGAAGATTACAACGAAACAAACGAATAATAAGATACATAAGACCACATGAATAATTTGATCCAAATCTAGAAAACTAAATGATTCACAAAACCACAAGTTGATTAATTCCCTAGTGAATTTTGCCCTCGAGTTGATGAAAATTGGATTTCAAAGTTGTATAAACAGCTTGCCACCCGGCCTGTGTAGGGTGGTAGAAGTCCCAGAAGAAAGCAAATTCAGGGTTCCGACAGACTCTGTACAGTTTCGTTCCATTGGCATCTACACTCCCACATGAAGACTCCGTGTTTACCCCAATACAGCACGGCCGTAATGGAGTCGTAAACTTTGAAATCTCTGCATAAGAACAGAGAGAGAGAGACAGCTTACACACAGCCAGGGATATCACGCATCTACTAACTCTAGTTTTAGGTAGCAAACTCTAATTTGTTGTCACCGTATCTTGAATCCTAACGAAATAAAAAGCTGTAAGTAGATATGTTTAGTCACCTGGATGATCGCCTTTGTTCTTCAAAACGCTTAGGAACGCAGAATAAAGATCGAGAATGACAATAGTAGTAGTATTGGAGCCAGCCTTCAAGTTGGTGACTGCTTGCTGGAGGAAGCTGTTGTGCACTTCCACAAGTAAATTGTCCGTATCATTGCATTGCCGAAATGATGATTCAATGGTGCTTCTGGGAAGACAACCCAATGGTTGTAAGCTAGTCACAGCTATTCTTTTTACTCCCAGGTCACTTATGCGTTTCAAGTTCAAGGAAATTTGGTTTATCACTTGTGAAATAAATTCTTCCAGAGCCTGCATTATCATCATAATTTTCAGCTTGTAAGCGTTGGAAATTCTGTCTAGTAAAATAAATAGAAAGATAATACATATTTGGCATCACTCACTACATATTTGTTCTTGAATTCTATAGATAATGTGAAGATATTGGATCTATCAAAATGGAACACAGTTCTGTAAAGCAAAAGATCGCTAACAACCTCATGATGTGTTGGTGTTACCTAATTGAAGTATTTGTCACGATCTGCCAGATGGTTACCTATTCAAGGATAAGACAAACAGGCCATGTGGTTTTACAGAAGATGTATAAATGAAGCTTATTATAGTTATAAACCGAAACAAAAACGACTTAAGCGATGAGTACTGAAATCCCAATAAGGCACTAATTTGAGAAAATATCCCAGCAGAAACACCCAACACAAATGACGCTTTATGCGAATTAAGGAAAAATAGGAGAACAACGAATGGTGGAAGATGAGATGGCTCTCAGCCCCAACCCCAGATCACAAAATACAGGGAGTAGCAAATGGATTCAACGGCAGGGATTTCCTATCAATTCGACAAATGATATTACATGTAAAGTCTGCGATGGATAAGTAGACAAATACAAGCGCTGGATTCAGTATCAGTCAAACATCGTACTTGTGACAAAAGTTGTGAATGATAATAACAGTAATCAACTCACAAACTGAACCCAAGCCTTAACAGATAAAACCCACAATTTATATTTATGTAGCCAAATTAATCAGTTTCATTGATAACTTATCTTAATGGTGTTTTCAAGACTTGGAATTACGTATTCTTCGTGATCAATTTGGGAATTAAGTTTAACAAATTCAAGTTTTCATTTAATGAGTGCCATTCAGTAATTACAATTAAATGAAATATTTTAAGCTCTTAACAAATTGGTTAAATTAATTTCCTCACTATGATTCATTTTCAACCCAAAAAGAATGAACCGAATCGAATGCAAAAAAAAAAAAAGGTGGCAGATAGCTAAAAAAGGCGTATGATGTGAATTCAACTTACTGGGATAGAGCTATTTCGGGCAACGAAAGCAGCATAGTCATTGCCAACGACTGAGACGAGGGCCGCAGAGTCCTTTAGGTCCATAGGACTAAAGATTTTGAGCTTTATCATTTCTTCGAAGAAATCAATCTGGGTGGTCATGTTAGGGTATGGAGCAGGCGTATCAAACACACCTGTGCCTCCAAATGCGAAGTTTACTCCATACTTTAATAGCTTTATCCCCAGTTTTCTCCACCTATATGCAATTGGAGACCTTGTTCCGATAAACCTAGCTGCAAAACCACTACGAGATAGATGGTAATCACTTTTACTTTTAGGAGAGGAATGTCTGTCAGCTACCCAGTTATTTTGGAATTCTTTTTAAGTACATCGTGATTAGGCATCTTGGAAGTTGTTCATAGAACAAAGAATAATTTAAAAGCATATAAACGAATAGTGAAACTATAAACTGCAGAAGTCTCTGCAGTAAAGTGAACTCACAACACTTCATGATCGTGGGTCTATAAACATTAGACAGGTAATGGTGGTGGTAGGGCAATTACGTAAAGTAGTATTGCTTGTGGGAAATGGAATATCTTCCCAACTTAGGTGATGGAAACACAGAAACTATTTCTTTATATTAAATTTCTCTTTCTATTCAAATGTTACTTTATCACGCGAGGTGAAGCCTTTTGCATTTCTGTTCTTTGCCTTTTTTTTCAGGCAAAGACAGTGTTTCTCTCAGAAGTAATTATCACATTAGGAAAAGTGATAAGTCTGGACTGAAGTGGAATCCGTAATCAGCATACTACACAGAGAGGCACTTGCTTTGCGAGCATCTTATTTTGGTCACCGTAAAACCAAATGCAAAGCAAAGTCCACTAGGTGTGCAGGCTGTACTATTATTATTATTATGACAGAGTAAAGGAAAAAAAAAGCATCTCATTAGACGGTGAAAGTGGACACACGTACCGAGAAAATCAGTCAAGACACGACCGTCGGAGTAACGGCCCGCAGGTTTGCCGGGAAACGTGATTCCATAGGGTATATTCCAGGAATTTCCTAAGGATTTTCTGTTGTTGCCTGTGTCAGCATAAGAGTCTCCGAAAACAAAGAGCTTGCTTGGTTTGTGGTTGAACAAATGTCTACGTGCGTGGTGGTGGTGCCTGCGGTGATGTTGAGATGATGATGATGATCCATCAACTCCAATATTCCCTGTAAGATGTCAAACGTGTACGACTAACCGGATCACTTTCAATGAAGTACTTTGCTTGCTTTATATAGCTAAAGATACGGATAAATGCAGCAAACGAAAATCTTGAAACTACCTGAGAGAAGGAAAAGGATAGAGTAGCAGAAGAAGGTGAAAACCAGCTTTTGTCTGGTGTCCATATATGTAACTGTTAAGACGAGATCTCAAGTTTCCAAAACCAAGAACAAGAAGCTTTCAAAGTGGTGGTGGTGCTGATGGAGTGATAGTAGAAGGTTACAAAAAAGGTTAGTTAGATCATAAATGAGTTTGTTTGGTCCTTATATAGCGGGGGTGGTTTGGATGCTACATATCTGCTAGCGGAGAGAATGTTTCTGAAGTAGGTGTCAGTGTCAGTATTGTCTTAGCGATCATTGAATCACAAATTCCTTCATTTAACTTAGGATTTAGTTATATGCCAACGCTTAAATTTATGCAAATTTAAGTTTTTAAATTAGGTTGGTTTTATTTTTATTTTTTTATTACACAAGGGAGTTACAAAACTAAATTAAAGCTCGTGGGTACAAAGCGCCCTGCTCATCGCGGCAGAGAAGCTCTTGAATGCTAAAAGGAGGCTCGGGGAGTAGATAAAGACCCAGACTGCATACCCTAGCAAGTTGGGCTAGGCTGTCTGCGCACTGGTTGCCTTCCCTGTACACATGCTGCAGTTGAACAGTCCACTCTCGCTGCAACAGCCAGTGCACACCTGTCACTAAAACAGACAACTCAGTCAGTATCCCTAGGGAAGTAGAGAGCAGATTAATAACTCCAAAGGAGTCGACTTCTAAAATAACACGTCGAAAGCCCATATCTCAGGCTGGCTAGAGCCCCAAGACGACTCCCCATAACTCCGCGGAGAGCGGTGAACCCTGCTGAAGATGCTGCTGGTAAGTTTGTTTTATTCTAATAACACAAATTGTTAATAACTCCTATGATAGTCCCCTATAGCATCGGATCATATGGTCTTATAAGGTCCAACAATCTTACTGTTTTCTCAAAGAGGATATTTAGATTTGGAAATGGCTTGTGTTAAGGTGTCATAAATTTTTGATTTCTTAATTTGATAAAATTGAATGAAAATGTAATACCTTGGAAATTTATCAAAAGCTTAATATCACTTTAATTTTTATATGACCAAATGATAAAAAAATGCTCAAACAAAAAATTACCAAGTATTTTGATCGAAACAAATAAATACTGGAGAAGGTAAACTAGAATTTTGTCTTATTTTCAAATATATATGGTCAAACGTGCGAACATACGTTGCTTTAAAGAACTATAAATTTTTATTCTAAATTAATGTTAAATGAGGCATACATGTGGAAGTTAATTATCTGAATGCATTAATTGATTTTTTTTTAGTGTGTATTGTCTTTTAAGAATTTAGTTTCTGTTGAAACACAAATTATCCCGTTAAATGTCAACACAAGAACTTATATATATACATGATGTGTACATTGATGATTCCTAAGAACAAATTGATGTACATTAAAAGGACAAAAGAATTGCAATTTGATCATAAATTAGCCTTCTTCCTAGGTGCCTAGTTAACATTTGACGGAACCACTTCCACTTTTTTGAAAAATATAAGTCGTATGATACTTTTACCAGGTATGTATAACAAAAAAAAAGATATTAAAATAGTCTTTCATTTACTTCTTCTTTATTATTAAATTCAAAACAATTTATTTATTAGTTAAGAATAAAGTTGAGTATTATTGGACATTCCCATACTCAAAATGCTATCGAAATTTTTATTATGTATTGTTGTTGACGTGAAATTATATTAAGCAAAATGTTTCATCAGCAGCTACTCTATATACTTTTTTTGTCCCCTAATTTAATTTTGTCAATTTAAATACTACAATTAGGGACAAAGAATGATAAAGTACAAATATGAAATCTGTTCTATATAATGTTTGGGTCATTAATATCACTTGATTACCAAGACTAGTTGTGAACTGATGTAGACTATATATATGCCATTATGTTATATATTTAAAAGATTTGCATATGGTCAGATTTAAGGACAAAGGCACAAAAAGATATCATAGCTTCCTTGATTCTTGGAAGCACTTCATGTGTATGTGAACTGTCTCTTTGTTTTACAAGGAAACAAGTGAAGCTTCATCATCCATTAAAAAAAAAAGTTTGGTTTTAAGAATTTGTTGGTTATTAATTACTAGCCCAACCTAGGTGGGAACTACCTTTGTAAATTTCCTGAAGAAAAGTTCAAGTCAGTTAGTAGGAATTGTCGCGTATACTCAGAACAAGTCACTAATTGTGGAGTTTCAACAACGGCAGGACTGTTTTAAATTGGAAAATAAGCTATCAACTCTCAGTGGTAGACAAGTAGGACCTGACTTCTTTTTGGGTTAAGAAGAAGACCGCCATTCTTGTCGCGCTACTCAGAACAAGTCATTAATTGTGGAGTTTCAACAACAGCAGGACTGTTTTAAATTGGTAAAAAAGCTATCAACTCTCAATGGTAGACAAGTAGGACCTGACTTCTTTTTGGGTTAAGAAGAAGACCGCCATTTGTCAACATCTTTTATGCAGGATGTTATGGAATGTCCTCGTTTACTTCTTACTATATTTAGTGTTAGGATCTAGTCAAGCACGTTTAGGGCTTAGGTGTTAGGACGGTGTTAAGGTAAGTTTTTGAACTAACATGTGTCTTCGTAATGACATGTAGGCCTTTAATTGGAATAAAAGGAACATACATGAGATTGAAACCAACGACTTAAGAAAAGTTTGAGACTAATTAATTAGTTATGCCTTTGCAACACTTGCAGCCCATATCAATGATCAAGTTCTTGGAAGAATTTTCTTATCCTCGTCAAATAGTTGCTTCTTGTGCCCATTTGGAACGATGCAAGAGTTTGTAATGGCTTCTTATTTTCTTTAATGACTAGGTATTAGAGAATACGTGCTTAACATATAGATAATTGTGATTTAGGATGTTGGATCGTATCATCTTACATTAGCTAGTTATACAATCTTAGCCATTAAAAATATTTTTTTCTATTAAGAATATTCACTCACCATCGTATCTATACATTGTATATATATCTAATCTATACAAATTCATTCTGGTTTTATAGTATCCCAGCCACTCTCAATATACTTTGTGACTCGTCTGTCAACTTGAACAGCGAGCCAATGTTGTTCCTCTGGTTTTCGCCTAAGACACATTTAGTTTCAGCCATCGGTAGCCAGACCATCAATCAGTCGGAACACCTGTCGTTGTCTGTTGCCGCTGCCAGTCACTTACGGCAATCTATACCGTTGTCCTTTAATGGCAACAGATATAACCTCACCTTATTATCTCAATTCCTCCGATCACCCAGGATTGATTTTCGCTCCAAATCTTCTAAGAGGAGAAGAGAACTACAACGCATGGCATAGGTCAATGAGAAATGTGTTGAATGCCAAAACGAAGCTTGGATTTATGGATGGAACAATGCCAAAACCAGCTGCGGGGGTTGCAAAAATCGACAGATTGGGATAAATGCAATTTTATGGTCTATTATTGGCTCATGAATTCGACGACCTTAGAATTGCAGGATGGAGTTCTCAAACCTGACCGAAGCCACAAGAATTTGGCAGGAGCTTAGTGAAAGATACGTTTAAGGCAACGCATCAAGGGCATGTGGTTTGAAAAGGGATTTAGACCTCATGCAATAGCGAGGTATGTTAGTGACAATCTATTTATACCGAAATCAAAGCAGTGATTCATGAATTAGCTACATACCAATTCATGGGCATAGTGTGGTCAGGATTGCAATTTGACGAAAGAATTGAATGCAGAGCGTGAAAAAGATAACCTCTATTTTTCCTTGATGGGACTGGGAAAATAGTTGAGTGTTATCAGGTCGCAGAGTTTGAACATGGACCCTCCACTGGCTCTTAGCAAGGTGTATTCTTTAGTGATTCAAGAAGAAAAATAATCTACTTTTGCTACTAGCCGAAGCCTCAATAATGAAGCAGTTGCTTTGATTGCAAGGTAAAGATCCACAGGTTTAAAGCCCAAAGGGGACGCAGACCTCGATGACTGCAAGCACATTAGACGCAACAAAGAGCACTTTTTTGAAATCATTGGCTACCGACCAGATTGGGGAAATATGGAGAAAATCGAAGAACTGGTAATCAAAAACACATATAGCCAATGCTGCAACTGCTCCCAACAATGCACACCAAGGTGGAGCAATATATGAGAGGCTGTGACAAACTCACTAATCTAGGGGCTGTCAAAAGAACCCTATCCAGGTCGATGACACTGCTGCAAATTGAAAAGACAAACCCCAAATGCGTTGAATTTTGTTGGTACCGTAGTTTATAATAATGATGACAAATGGATTTTGGATAGTGGAGTGTACCTTTTTTATCTAAAGAATCATTGTTGATGTATAAAAAACCAGTGACAGAGAATAACACAATGAATATGCCGAATGGAAAAGTACCTAAGGCTCAATTAAAGGGAGATGTGGCTGTTGAAACAATAGTAATGCTTAAAGATGCATTATTTATGCTTGAGTTTGGATGTAAAATGATTTCTGTTAGTAAGATTACCATTGAATTACAATGTTTAATAAGTTCTTTTTCCTTCTTATTGTATTTTACAAGACCCTGTCATTAGGACAGTGATTGGAACGAGCCAACTACGAGATAGGATACTGGTTCAACGGAGTAGAAATGCTCAAAATGGCTTCAATGATGGCCTCCTTAAATGTGACTTATTCATATGCAATACTATGACATTACTGGTTCAACGGAGTAGAAATGCTCAAAATGGCTTCAATGATGGCCTCCTTAAGGTGTCCAGAGTCCAGAGATGATATAGTTCTCTTTTTTTTAATTTCTTTTTCCAAAATCGAAAATCCTATAAAAGAAAATATCATGATCAATGACCCCATGCTATCTTACATGATCCTTAAATGACCATGAAACTACTATACTAAGAAATCAAAATGCATCCGATGAACACACTATCCGTAAGTCCGAGGCTCATGATGTTTTTGGTACAAGTGAACTACAACCAGATCAACCACCACATGAAGCACCACAAGCCAAAATCACCTGCGGGCCCACTGCATATGAGGAAATTAATCAAACCATTTAAGAAACACCAAAAAGAGACACCATACCCCTACATTATTTGAATGACTTTGTTAAAGAAGGCCTTATTATTCGACATTCCAATAGTTGCTTAAGTGGTGAGACTTGGCAAAATTCACTAAACAAGGTAATTTCTTACAATCATTTTAAATCCTCACATTATGCTTTGCTATTTCAAATAAAGTGTTGAAGGAGCCTAAATATTTATTTCAAGTAGCGATGGATCCAAATTGGTGTAGTGCCATAAGACCAAAGATATAAGCTTTAGAAGCAAATGACATATGGGAACTTGTACAATTACAGAAAGGTAAATTGAAAACTAGGTCAAAGTGGATTTTTAAAATCAAATTGAAAGCAGATGGAACAGTAGAGAGGTATAAAGTGCATTTTAAGGCATAGGAATATACTCAAATAGAAGGTATTCATTACTATGACACGTTTGCA
Organism: Erythroxylum williamsii; assembly: GCA_027564335.1. Taxonomy (NCBI): domain Eukaryota; kingdom Viridiplantae; phylum Streptophyta; class Magnoliopsida; order Malpighiales; family Erythroxylaceae; genus Erythroxylum; species Erythroxylum williamsii. The sequence continues at coordinate 65,316,521 of JANITW010000005.1, read as the reverse complement.
CTAGTAGCGAAATTCATAATAATAAGGTGTTTGTTGACAATAGTTGCATGAAAAATTTGGTTTATGCATCAACTAAATATAAATAATGCATTCTTATATTGGTGAGTTGTATAAGGAAGTTTTGGACACCCCGGCCTTAAGAGTCACAAGCCTGACATCCTAAGTGATATCTGGATACGTGTCTCGCAAGGGTGGCGTGCCCCCATCAAGACAACCACCATGACAGCTTACAAATAATATTTCCAAACAGATGTTGACCTTAATAATTTTGCACCAGCCTTGAGGCAATTAGCAAAACTGCCATTAGGGATATCGGATTAAAAACCTCTCAGGACGATTTCAAAGAGGCTTTGAGATCTACAACTCTAAGGAAGACCTTGCGGTCAGATTCTATCTTTTGGAGAACCAAAAATGGAACAGAATTTAAGAGAAGACAAAAGACAGAGGACCTATCAGCAAAACATAGAAGAAGACATGCCGGCAAAACACAAAAGAAATGAAAAGACAAAAGAAGCGAGTCGGCAAAACACAGAAGATAGTAAAAGATAGAATAAATTCATAAACAGTAACCCATAAGAAGTTTATGAACAATAACCTAGAAGAAGCAAAAGATAGAAGAAGTGAGTCAGCAAAACACAGAAGATAGCAAAAGACATAAGAAGTTCATAAACAACAACCCAGAAGAAGTTTATGAATAGTAACCTAAAAGAAGCAAAAAGGTAGAAGATACATCTTCCTTTTTTGAACACCTTTCCTTATAAGGACCCCAACTTTCAGCTCAGACGTCCAAAATTTTCATAGTATATACCACTGGAAAGTTAAAAGAAAAACCTACAACTTCCCAAAAGACACATTAAGTTAAAAACAGTCTAGATTAATCTAGAATTTTTCCCCTGAAGTCAAAAAATGAAATTTTCCTTTATAAAACTTAAAAAAAACTTTACACACGGACTTGAGAGAGTCATGAGTAAGTATGCAAATATATTCTATTTGCATCAAAAGATAAAAGTTTTACAATACTTTAGTGGGCATTTCAAGCCGCAAGTACTCTAATACATCAAAACTCAAAATACAAGGAAAATACATGAACCATGATTTGCCCAAAATGCAACTAAAGCCTTGCTTTACAAAACTTGCTTCAAATACCAAAATAATCAAAACTAGGAGTGCTATCTTGCCTCTTGACCTACTCTGTAACGTCCCACCTCCTACGGAAATGGTAGAATAGTAATTTAGCACCAGATGAGAGTGATTGGGATTAAGTAGGATTGTTCATGCATACTGGTATTTGTGAACAGTGAAATTTGTGCACATGAAAATAACTGTACATGCATTCATGA
>JANITW010000005.1:65125865-65137164 GCA_027564335.1 Erythroxylum williamsii | reverse complement strand
GTCCTCAAAACTAAACAATTCTTTTCTCATAAATTTTTCTTAATTTCAGCAAATTTTCTTAAATTCATAAATTTTCTTACCAATTTCTTTCTCATTAATATTCATTTTAATATTTCTAATTATCATCAAAAGTTCGGGATCCAACATTATCGATCTGATCTAATTCGGGCTTCTATTAAATCACCTAACTCTCATTAATCAAATTTAATCATTTTTCATTCGATTTACCCTCTCAGTTTATTATCAAATTATGTAATAGCATAGTAGAACCACAATAATGTCCAATAAACACATAAACAATCAGATTCTTATTAATTCAAGAATAAAATTCTGAAGGTGAGTTTATAACATCCTTAATATTCTAAATCTTATCATCAACTGTTCAATCCAATTCTATATAATAATAAGACTGAAAAACAGGAAATACAATCTAAAATGGATGACAAGAGGCAATGACGTCAGGAAATCTCCTGATCTGAGAAGTACTTCGAGTCAGCTTCTTCTCCTCTTCTCTCTTCCTTCTTCTCTCTTTTATCTCTTGATGATCTCTCTCTAGGGTTTCTCAAGGTGGCTGATTCTCCTTTTTATCTCCTCTTTATGTTCTTTTTATACTCTTTTATGTTTTGGGTAACCCTAGGATTTTTTAAAGTCCGAAATATCCAAAAAATCCCTGGAAACATGAAGTTTTTAGTGTCTACACATCTGTCCATCACAGGCCACAATTGTGGTTCACATCTGAGCCTTCTCTCACAATCGTGGCATGCAAATCATAATTGTGGGCCATTCCTGGAGCTTCTGTCACAATCATGAGCCATTGTTTTAGCCCAAATGCCTTTTGAAACTCACTCGTTCTTCGATATTGTCCCTGAAATACTAGTAAACACATTAAGGTACCTCAAAAACATAATATTTAAGCTCAAAAGCTTGGACTAACCCTTAAAACACAAATAATTAACAAACTAACACAATTTTAACCTAAATACGTACTAAATGATCGAATTAACGGCAAACACATATCAAACTATGCCCTAAAACACAATGTGATTTACACTTATCAACATCCCCACACTTAAACATTTACTTGTCCTCAAGCAAACAAAAACAATCAATCAAATCAAGAAAACACAAAACATGCATATGAAATAATGAGACTTTGGCTTCAACTTAGCAAAACAAATTTAACTATAAACATAATCCTTCAAGTCATTCTAACTTATTAACAAGCGAAATTCACGTCTAAGAACCTTGGACTAAATATATAAACTAATCAAAATTTTAATGTTGAGTCTATTCACTTATATCACTTGCACACATATTTTGATAATCATTCAGTCAAAACAAAAGTGTAATTATTCCTCAGTAAGGTTTCATGAAAAACCAAGCTACTAACAAGTTTGGTAGGTTTTTATTTGAAAACATTCTTTTTGTTGATTTTTCTTTAAGGACATAAAGCTACTCTTTTTATGCGGAGGCAAACATTTGTGATGAATGTCGATCCGACTACTCAACTAAGTCATGTTGCTATTAAGCTACTTGGTTGGAATGTCATTATAACTTTTTTATGCGAAGGCACACATTTATAATGCATGTCGATCCGGTTACTCAGCTACATCACATTCTCAACTGCCTACTAGTTCTATTCATAACCTGAAGGCCATTGGAATATTTATTTTAGTTAAATTATATATTTTTGACAAAAAAAAATTCCTACCTTACTGCTTTATCTAATCATTCTCATGAAAATGTACTAATAATGCCACTTATTTGATTGAACTAAAATTATAAATGAGTATGGCAAAGTCTTAGGGTGAATGGACTAACATCGTATCCTAATTAACTAGCATATTTAGCCCTAATTAACTTAGGTCACTAATTTCACAAGAAAATAAATTTTCGCAACTTACAAGGATCTATTTAAGGCTAAATCTATTCCATTAAGTCTTAGCCATTGACACATTCATACAATTCACAATATGCAATCTAAACACACTAACATAATAATATGCAAAATTCACACTCAAAGAAAAACATACAACCCTCCCCACACTTGAACAACACATTATCCTTAATGTAAGAAGGATATATACAAGCAAATAAGGGGGAAGGAAACAATATACAGAAGGCAAAATAATACAATACTAACAAAATGAAAATAAAAGGGTTAGAACACGAAACCATCATGGTGACTAAGGTGGTGATGTGTCAGAGGCAGAGACCAAATGCACTTGATGCCGACCTGGCCTTCCTATCTTATAACTAATTCGGAGAGCGTAAGAGAATTAGTAAGGCAATGAATTTTGAATCATTGATATTGATTTATGGAAATGAAACAACTTTAATTGCATAACAATTTAAATATACCCTAAACATGCTAATTTATGTTCATTAGCTTGATCTTGTATCATTGGAAATTTAGTTGGGATTAATTATGAGTAGCTTGCTTCCATCCTTTTCATTCAACATCAGTTTTGTAGTCTGTAAGTAAGCTACAAATTGTAAAATGATCAGAAGGATGATATTGATAAAATTATGAAAACTAATTAAGCTTAGTAATGTCCTTTTTTCTAAGTGAACTGTCAAAAAAGGGAATAAAAAAACTCCATGAATCTTCTATAGAATCCAACAGTTGCCCATTAAGAGGGCGAGTTGTTCTCTTCTTAGTTCTTCCTCACATGCCTTTATCTTCTCTTCTTCTTTAGCTTATTGAATAGAGACTTCTATAGCTTCTTCAAACTTGATGCTCAGTGTCAACTGTTCTTCGCCCTCTCGTTCCTTCAAAAATTCGAGCACATCAATTTTTCTGAATGCGTCACCATCATCCAGATTCTTTAATACATCATTCATGTTGAATGTCACTTGGTCATCACTAATTCGAATGATGAGGTTCTCTTCATGGAAATATACCTAAATTTTTTTATGTTCAAGTATGGTATATCGAGAACTAGTTGATAATGAGGAGAGTTGAAGTTCTTTTCTTCATCCTCTTTCCTCGTCTCTTGGTCTTTCATAAGCTGGGGTTCAAGTTGGTGCTCCATTGATTTTTCTAGCTCTTCCCCATACTTAAATGTGATAGCCTCATAGTGCTCTCGTTGATGTAATTCCATATTTCTCAGAGAGTCTTCCACACTTCTCTTACAAAATTTAAGAGATAGTTGTCTCACTTGAATCTCTAGATTGTGAATAAAAGATGCATGATTTTATGTTACTTGATCAAATTGCTCTTCCAGTCTCTTTTGGATCTCTTCCATGTCTGTTAGCTTATCTATGATTTTGTCTAATTTGGACTCCCATGACTCATCTTGCTGAAATCCTAATAAGTCTTGATGTTTTATACGAGTACTTACATTGTTATAACAATAGAAATCTGGGTGGTTCTGCCACCTCAAAGCATACATATTCATATAAGGATGATGATTTCCCTAATTAAAATTGTGGCTCACTGAAGTCCTTTTCTCCCTATAATATATATCCTCCATGATCGTTCTTTTCATCTCTTATTGATATCTAATTTTTTGGATTCTCTATCGTTGCCTTGTGATTTCCAAATCAATGCGTTTTTAACTTTTCACCCAAACATCCTACATTTTTTTCATGTAAAAGATGGTGAAAAAGCCTTAGACTAAAAAAATTAAACTAATCTAGGCCTCCCAAGAAATGGCGTAAAAAAATTGATTGGGCTTTGGTTATGTGTAAGTTTTAATTATTAACTCTCAATAATCTACAAGCACACAGTTCATTAACGTAGTACTAAAGGTGTCGATCTCACAAAAAGGAAATTAATGTAATCCTAAAATCTAAGGCCAATAACAAATAACAAAAATTTAAGATGCAACGAAACTAATATGAGAATTTAATTCAATCAATCAAATTAAGAATAAAAAATGAAAATGTTAATTATTAAGCAATTTACAACACACCTAAGAATCAACTAAAGGAAATTACAAATTGAGAGAAAGGGAATTTTACCTATCCTTAATACTAACCTAACTCATTATGAACTATTAGATTATTAGGGTTGATTACTCTCTCTCTTGAGTTATAACCATTAACCCTAAATCATAAACCCTAATCAGATTATGAAGGTCACAATCTCTCAATTCACAACCTGTCTAAAACCCTAATTAGTTTTGAAGTTCTTTAATAAACTATCAAAAACCTATACAAGATCTCTCTTCACACAAATTATCGATCTGATTTAATTATGGTTTCTGTTAAATCACCTAACTCTCGTTAGTCTAATTTAATCATTTTTTATTTAATTCACCCTATCAGATTATTATCGAATTATGCAATAGCATAATCAAACCACAATAATATCCAATAAACACACAAACAATTAGATTCTCATTAATTCAAGAATAAAATTTTGAAGGTGAGTTTAGAACATCCTCGACATTTTAGATCCTATCATCAACTGTACAATCCAATTCTATACAATTATAAAACTAAAAAGAACAGGAAATACAATATAAAATGGATGACAAGAGGCAACAACATCGGGAAATCTCCTAATCTGAGAAGTACTTCGAGTCAGCTTCTTCTCCTATTCTCTCTTCCTTATTCTCTTCCTCTATCTCTCGATGATCTCTCTTTAGGGTTTCTCAAGGTGGCTGATGCAACAAGCTCCTTTTTCTCTCCTTTTTATATTCTTTTATGATTTGGGTAACCCTAGGTTTTTTTGGGGTTCAAAATGTCCAAAAAATCCCTCAAAACATGAAGTTTGTGAGCATCTGTGCATTTTCCCAAAATAGGAATGATCTTAGCTCACATTTGAGCCTTCTGTCATAATCATGGCGTACAAGCCACAATCGTGGGCCATTCTTGGAGCTTTCGGCATGATCGTATGCTGTTATTTCAACCTGAATGTCTTCTGAAACTCGTTCGTCTTTCAATATTGACCTTAAAATACTAGCAAAGACATCAAAGTACCTTAAAAATATAATATTTAAGTTCAAAAGCTTGTACTAACCCTTAAAACACTTAAAACATAAGTAATTAACAAACTAACACAATTCTAACCTAAACACATACTAAATGATCGAATTAACAACTAAACACATATCAAGCTATACCCAAAAACACGATGCAATTTACACTTATCATCATGCAAATTTTCTTTGTAGGTATGTTGACTACATTCGCCCTTAAGCTACTAAGCAACGTTTTTAGGCTAGAAGTTCTTCTCTTAGCTAGCATTTATAGAGGATTAAGAGAGATGGCCACATCTCATTTTCTAAATTGAGACGTTACTAACTTTTCTCTTCAATACTATATACTTGGATTGCTAAAAGATATGGAATGTATTACACTTTTCATCACCTTAATCTGCCCTCTATGGTAAAGTTGATTGGTGGATGATAGTTTTTGTTAACAATCATGAACATCTTCAAGCAAGGATACGACCAAATTCGAAAAGAGACGTTATAATGGAGCCAATACTCTACTTTATTATGAACAGGTAGGGAAAAAAAACTAGGGGAACAACACTAAAAATGTCTTAAATAGAAAATTGAGTTTGAATACTAATTGTAAATGAATTTAGGTATAATTGTAAAATAGGTTTTAAAATTTTGGGGTTAATGAAAAAAAATTAAATTAAATGCCAAGTTAATAATATATGTATTAAATAATTAAAAATATATAATTGATTTCCTAAGAGTTTGTATTTTGACTTAGGTTTTAAAATAAAATACTTAAGTGATGTCTAAAGAGTTGAAAAAGGAATTTTAAAGCATGTGGATAAATGCATTAGATTTTGTGATTATACTTACATCTTATAATAAAATGTATAAAGATTCCTAGATTGTGTCATAGTACTTCGAATATGAACAAGTTTGAGTTATGATTTTATAATGATAAATAGTGATTTCTACATGAATGTAAATTTAAAAATAAAACTAATAAATAAATGAGATAATGTAAAAGCTTTTGTTTGAAAAGATAAAGGATATTTTAAAAAAAGAAGGTTTAAAACTTTAGAAAAAGGATTTATGAATTGAGCTATTTGAATAGAAATGATTAGATTTTTTCTTTTTAGTCTAATTGGTTCAAAATAAATATTAAAATATTTAAAGAAGATCTTAAGCTTAACCATTTATGGAGTAAAAAAAAGATCTTAAAAGCCTACAAAACTTGGATTATACTTAATAGACCTATAAGAGTAATTAAAACTTTTAAAATCAAAATAAGTAAAGGATACCAGTTTATCTTAAAGGATTTGTAAACATAACTAAGAAAATTCTGATTCTTAACTATTACAAAAAAGAAGGACATTTGAAAAGTCTAATTAAATTTTGAACAAAGAACTGCTTGAAATTGGGCTTTTAAAATATAATATTTTGAGCCTATGAAAAGAATATCACTTTTATTAAGATATTGTTTTAATTCTCTATCTCCTTATTCACCCATTTGGAATCATGCATTCATATAAGCAAGTAGAATAAGAAATAGTCATATTTTATTGTATTTAGATTGATTTTAGGGGGGGCCAAAGCATTTTGGACATATTCACATTTAAGGTGAGGCCTAATTTATTATGAAAGTCACCACTTGTAATTGGACTTATTCAAATTGAAACCTAAATGAGTTTCTCAAAATGGTGATTTATTAATTAAATATTACATATTAAAATATTAAATTTATAAGTAAAAAATTGATCATGTAAAAAAAGCTTTAAACCTAAAATAAAGTTCTTTTGATTATAAAGAATTGAGAATCAAATTTATTATGTAACTGAATACTATAAAAAATAATTATTTGATAAGTTCACAATCTGATAGAGAACAAGGAAGAGAAGCAATCATAACTCTCAGTAAACAAAGATGTCAAAAACCACCTAAAACTAAACATCCTTTAAGTATTATAGACAACTAAGGCTTCAAATAAATATAGACTAGGACATGACTAGGTTCTACGTTATGTTGGTTACAAAAAAATTCAATACATGTTTAAAACTAGGACATGACTATGTTCTAGGTTATGTTCATTACAAAAAATTCAATGCATGTCTAAAACTACAAACCTTTCTATAACTTTTGTGAAAATGAACACAAGTTTTGATAGGCCCATTTTAGAGACCATGTATCACAATTTAGTTTTTACAAAAGTTATAAATATTGATATATGACTATGTAAAAGGCCATGTAACTCACTATAATATGACCTAGGTACAAGGCCATTTATCAAATCATGTTCACTTCTAGTCCTTCTCCAAACTTAACTTGCATTAAGGGAACCAATGGTTAGTCTTCTTATCAGTCTAACAAGCCTCTTAAATAGATTCTTAAACTGCCCTTTCAATTTTGACATATATATCTTGAATTAGCCCATTCAAAGTCTCTTTAACTCATTTGCTCATAACTCCTATAATTGGTCTATTAGGCATAAGAAATAGATCACTCAAGTGTTGAATAGTTCTGCTTGCATCAATGCTTCTTCAATGATTGACTGAAACAACAACTCAAACAATATCACACTTCATTATCAACAAAATCAATTTGCATCCTTATCTTTTCTTTCGAATTTTACAAAACATATTGCACTAATTATAAATCTTAGAATTCAATTTCAAAACTCTTCATCATTTTAGGCATTTTGACTATCAATTGTCATCTTTAGTATTTCAAATGATGCAAATATTGCATTTGTCCAAGAATTGCTCGAATTAATTGCCAAATTTAATATTTGCATATTTTTTTCTAAATGTTGGAGTTAATTTACATAAATAACATTTAAAAACCAAACAATTTTATATAAGGAAAGGATAAGAGAACTTGAGAAATTATAAAAGCTCGAAGACTCTTTTCTAAAGCGAAATATATGAAAACCTTTATTGTCATCAATGATAGTTGTAAAAATCAAAATTATCTATAAATCTATAATCATTATACTAACCTTTCATAAATTTGGAACTTTCTACATCAAAAATGTTCTTTTATACAAAGCTATTTGTACTTGGATGGTTGGTCAAGATCAACCTCCACAATATGATATAAAGAAAAGGCAACCGGAAAATTTTGTTTTCTATTATGGTTTTAATTTATTCCTCAAGGTAAGAACCAAAATTAAGCAAATATTAAATAAGAAAGCATAAAAAGGAAGAAATAACTAGAAAAAGTTGTAACATAAACTATTTAGCCAAAAAACTAAAAAAAAAGCATTCATTTTTTGTTTAATAAGAAAAGCAATCTAACTACTTTTGTTTAAATAAATAACGTCAGTGTTGGCAGTAATGATGGAAATTCCTTAATTATTTAACAAAAGGGTAAATAATGAAAGAGGTAGTATCTTCTAATTCTCCCTGATCATTATTTATTTATTTACAGGATGACTTGTTTGAAATTTGCATATTAAGGCTCATTGCCATTTGTACTCAATTTAGACAAAACCCTAAAAACTACTCTAGGACTTTTTATTTAGTTTTACGTACTTGGAATCCACTCTAATTTTTTAGTTCAATGCCTAGAACCTCACTAGGTCTCTTATCCCAAAATTTTAGTTAAATACCTATAATCCCTTACAGGTCATTAGTCCAACGTTTTAGTTAAATACGTTAAATTCACTCTAGATTCATAGTTAAATACCTATAATCTCCTCTATGTATCTAACTTAAGTTTATGTTAATAGCTAAAATCCACCCTAGGTTTATAGTTAATTACTTAGAACCACCTCTAGGTTTTCTAAACTAGAATTTTACTTTAACACTTAGAAATCACTCTAGTTTGTACTTAAGTACTTATTTCTTATAACATGTTCAATATCTTCACTCTTGTGATATGTTTATTCAATTTCTCTTGCAACATGCTTAATCTTGTTACCTGATATGTTTTTATTTATTTGGTTACTTTTGAAACATGTTTAATTTTTTTGCTCTTATGATGTATCTAACTTGATTGCTCTTGTAAGATGTCTTAACTTGTCATCTCGTGATGTATTTTGTTTAATTTTCCATGTCTTATTTTCACATATTTACTTTACCTATTTTGTTAACCTGCTAAAGACTATCTAGTATTTGGAATTTTATCTTCACATATTTACTTCACCTATTTGTTAATATGTTGGAAGATATCTAATGTTGACATTTTTTCCACATTTGCTTTCCTACTTTATCAACCTTCTAGAGGTTATCCAATATTGATCATTTACTTCGGGTAAAACCTTAATACCTCTCTAAGTCCCTTTTTCACTTTGGGCAAAAACTTAAAAATCATTATATAAATCCCTATTTAGTTTTAAATTCTTAGATATCTCTCTAGGTCCCTTTTCACCTTAGGTCAAAATGTTAGACACCTCTCTGGGTCTCCTATTTTAGTATTTGGTTCAAACCCTATATATCTCTCTTAGTCCCTCAATATATCTTTAAATGCCTAAATACCACCTTAAGGATTCTTAGTTTAATCACGTATATTTTTTGTCATACATATCTATCTAGGTTTTAATTGCAACATTTTCTTTCACTATCATATCCAGAATCTAGATATCCCTCTGGTTTTAATTTAATTTTTGTAACTTTTCAACCACAAATTTTGTTTAATCTTTTGGTCGTTATATTTTTTAGCTCACTCTTCTATTTTTCTAGTTCACTTAGCTATATATGGTGGAAAAATTAAAATTAGTTGCCTTTATGAATTTATTTTCTAAAATATGATGCATAAAGAGGCAATTGCAAGTACCAAAATTTTACCACTTTTTTACATTTATTTATTTACATATTTTTATCTTTTCTTATATATGATTGCATACAAGTTATTTCAATTGTGTATATTTTCTTTTTTATTACATTCAATTTGCATTTTGTCTCATCATGATCAATTTGTATCATTTTAATTTTAATTTCTTTTTAGCTAATTTTAATTTTACTCACTTTAAGTCCTAATTAATCTCAATTAAATTATAATTTTAGATATTTATCTATAATTTAATTTAATTATCAACTAATTTCTTAAAATTTTAGTTTTTTACTTACATTATTTTAATTTTTTTCGTTTAGGTTTATTTAGGATTCTTGCCTAAATTTGGAAAAAATTAGGTTATAAAAAAGGGAATAATAAAGGGTATTGAGTATTTTTGTTTAAGCTTCTTATTGTTTGGTTTATGCATGCTTTGCTTGACTAGCTTTTCACCTATTGTCTTTTTCTATTGGTTGCTAATCTTGACTTTTGGAAAATTCCAAAAAATATAGCCTTTTCTTTATTTTCTTTCACGTTGGTGATAAGAACCTACATTGGACTATATCCTAGAGAACCTATATATAAGTTTAAATCAAACCTAAGAAAGATAAAAAGAAAAACCTTAAAAATAAGATTATAGAATGAAAAGAAATCATAGACATGATTTTCTTTCTTTTTATCAGCAAAAGAATATTATGGAATTTGAACGACACAAAAATGAAAGATAATTACATCTAATTTAGAGCTAAACTCTAATACCAACTGATGCAAACCCACCTACGAATATACACTAGAGAACTCACGAATAAGTTTAACCCAATAAAGTTAAAATATCTGTATAAAATAATTGATGAAAAAATTATAAAGGATTAAGAGTCAAACTTATAAAATGTTTGAATGTCACAAAGAAAAATTCTTTGATAAGTTTAAACTCAATGAAGAATAAGTAAAAAAAAAAAGTTCCAAAACCTTTTAATTAACAAATATATCAAATTTGTCTCAAAATAAAAAAGAAATAAGCCAAAAAAGCTCTAATACCCCTCAAATAACAAATTTGTCAAAGTTGTCTCAAATTAAAAAGAAATATGCCTTAAATATAAAACAAAAATATAGTTTTACGGGGGCACGACAGTCAGCTAAGTATGTTTGTTATAAACTTTTAAACGCTAGTGAGCACTATTTAGGACACTCTTATAGGTCTCTTTGTAAATTTACCAAATTAAACATAATCTAAGAGACACCTATAATTGAGATAGTGGATCTCTATACAACTTTATCAAATTGGAAATGGTCTAAGCTACGCTTATGATATAGATTGTGTTTAGTTAAAGATGAGTATTTTGCCTCTAGATCTTCTCTAGCTTTAAATCGAACAATTGACCCAAGTTTACACGAAAAGGATCCTCTCAGTTAACTAGTCATGCTTGAAAGAAAATTAAACACGAAATTCTAGATTAATTTTGTAATTGATCAACACAATTAATTAACCCTAGAATTGCAACATACCATATTCAATAATTGGATTGATAAATTCCTGGAAATTGGGAAAACATAGAATCCATTGTAATGTTCTGTAAAGCGACGTGATAGAGATGCAGAGGATTTGCTACTGCTATTCCGAATCCTTAATC
>JANITW010000005.1:65087210-65101181 GCA_027564335.1 Erythroxylum williamsii | reverse complement strand
ATACCGGTTTTCAAGACCGGAGCTATCAACCACTCGGCCATCTCTCCGAAAGATAATTTATATTTTACTATTTTTTTTTATTCCGCCGAATAGAGCATGGCTGTAAAAGTGGATATCATCACTGTACTAGAGAAAGACATTAGGTGTGAGTCCATACGTCTATCTATTTGTATATATAGAATTTGTATATATAAATTGTATATACAGATAGATACAGGATCTAGCATGACCTTTTGTGAAGTAAAAAACCACACTCTCGATCCCATGTTTGAATAAAGCAGAAAAAGGGTAGTAATAAGTCATATAGAATCAACGGATTCATGGTACAATCCCCCCGTGATGCCTTTTTTTTTTTTACAATTTTTTGCCTGATAAGGGGATCAAATGGTATAGTTCTTTTGTTGGTAGCTTGGAGGATTATAAACATGACTATTGCTTTCCAATTGGCTGTTTTTGCATTAATTGTTACTTCCTCAATCTTATTGATTAGTGTACCTGTTGTTTTTGCTTCTCCTGATGGTTGGTCGAGTAACAAAAATGTTGTTTTTTCCGGTACATCATTATGGGTTGGATTAGTCTTTCTAGTGGGTATCCTTAATTCGCTCATCTCTTGAACTTATTCGTTCCAGAGAGAAAAATGAAATGACCCCTCCCCCGAATTTTTTCGGGTTACGAGATACATTAAAGTTCACTATAAGTTCCCAAAATGGAAAATACAAATAAAGAAAACAAAAAAGTAGAGGGAGGGGTCAAACTTTCTTGTAATTTTGAATTTCTAAAAATAATTCAAATAAATCTAATTAAATGTAAAATGTCTAATTAAATGTAAAATGAAATGGAATGTGAAAAAACAACAATTCTAAAAAAATAATTCAAAATTTTGATAAAATATAAAATAATTAATAATTCAAAATTTTGAATTATTTTCATTATTTTACAATAAATTATTATATTATTATATTTAGATAATTATTATATATAGATATATATTATATATAGACATATATTATATATAGATAATTATTATATATAAATATAGACATATATTATATATAGATAATTATTATATATAAAAATAATTAGAATATAATAAAGATATATATAAACTAAAATGGATAAGATATAAAAAACTAAATTAAATAAACTACAATTGTATAATATGATATCGAACTATTTTGTATTTTTAAAAAAATTTAGGGACTATTTTATAAATTTAAAAATAACATGAAACGGTACCCGATATTAATCGATACCGGTATAGTACTATACCAGAACTCAATATAGTACCAAGTCCGATACAGTATTCATAACATTGGTTTTGACAATGACAAAGAGATTGAGGGACATGGGACAAAAGATCAATGAGTATTGAGAAATAAAAAGGATAAGGAAGAAAGGAAGGTAGCTTGGTGTAAAGGCAAATGCAAGATGAAAACAAGAAAAGATGAGGGGGGGCAAAGCTAAAAACCACTAAAGAACAAAGGAGTGAGGTAGAAGCAAAGATTTGAACTTTAAGACAATTTGAAGTGAAGGAAAGAGGTAAGAGGTTAGAGGTGAGAAGTCCCATTGAGCATGCCAGAAATGTATTAAAACAAAAAAAATTGAATACTTAATAAAATAAAATATTTCACGAAATAAATTTAATAATGATTATAATAAAGTTGTCTTTACTCTCAATGAATCATATTATTAAATCCTTTAATCTTAGATTGGTGTGGACATTGTTTGACTTGATTTCAAACGTGCATATTACTTATCTTCATAAGAGTCACATAACTTGTTCTCACATTAATATTGATTGTTTTATGGCAGTTTTAGTCTGTCTTTTTATAGTGTAGATAAAGTTTTAAGGTATCTTCAACTTTAGAAGTGCCTATAAAGTTGTAGGAGATTTTAACGACTCTTTCAACTTAGATCTTCTCTCCCATAAAATGAGTTGTACCTTTCTATTTATATGAATTGAGGTTACTTCAACACTAATTTGAATGTTGTATGTCATCTTATAAATGGCTACCATATTCTCTTCTTTGAAATTCATTTTTGATTTGTGAAGTTGATTAAAAATTGTACTATGTGACGACTTTTAATTGGATGTAGTCAAAATAAAAATATTTTTTTTATTTCCACAATCTCTTATGTTAATTGTTATATTTTAATACTACCTACATCATATTCTAATCAAGGATAGTTAGATTAGTAGGCATTGAACCGGACATAACCGGACATAACTTTCATAACAATTTTGAATTATTATTAATTTAACAAATCATTGAAATAGCACTTTGAGAATAGTTATTGAATGTAATTAAAAGAATCACTATTACTAAAGAACTAATATGATTGGACTCAAATAAAGTATATATCTATTTCATATTTTGATGCCTAATTAGAGTATTATATAACGAAATAATTGAATGATTCAAAAAGTATGTACGAAAAGATAACCAAAACTATTATTTTTATATTCTTAATATTAAGTGGTCATGATGTATTATTAAGTATTAATATTTTCTAGAAATAAATTGTTTAATTAGATAATTAAAAATAAATTAAATGAGTTTAATTTATCTTATCTTTAAACTAATTTGATTGTAATCTATGTATATATCATCAACATATTTAAGAACTTAGTAAATTATACGCAAAGGTCAATTAAAGAGATAATAAATAATTTAATCAAGTTGGATTTTATTATAAGGTTTAAAAAATTTAAGGTTAAATATAAAATATTTCATGAATAAAGACCAATATTAAATATTGAATCCTAAAAAGACCTAATTGATATTTGATTCTAATTAAAGTTTAATTGAAGAATTATATTTAAATTGAGTTGCTATAAAATTCAAACCATATTATAAAGATACAGACTCTATAAGAGATAGTCTTGTTGACAAATTTTTTTATATCATTTATGAAGTTCTCTCAATTTTTTGATGTGAATATTATTAGAAATTGAATACTTGTGTCACTATGGCGATTTTTTCATAATTTATAAATTTGGGTAAAAAAGAAAATCAAATATCGTAATAAAGTATATGAAATATAATTTAGAATTTAGAATTATTATATTTACAGATTAACTATATTATAGAATTTAAATAATCTTAATTTTTAATAAAAATCATATCTTAATTTTCTGAGTTGAGTAATATTTAAAATTATTTATGAGGCTTCTGTCTGGTACTTGATACATGTTTGTTTTATAAGATGCTTAAAAAATCGAGGTGAAAGATACATAGTACTTATGGACAATGGCATTTGAGAAGAAAGAAAGTGTCAAGTGTATGGTATTCTTCTTAACTTTGAGTTTGAGGTCCACATTGAAGAAATCCTAGTCGAAGTATTATTTTAGAGTTCATCCTTAGAAGGAAATGCTAGTCTGTTGTTCTCGATTTCCCAGCATTGTGTTAACTTGGTTAAACTACTTAACCAAACCTCATCAGCCACGAAGGACATAGAGTCATTGTTGCGGTGCCACGACCAGTGGGCTCTCGTTTCATCTATAATCCTCAGCCTACCATGTCCGAAGCTTGGTTCCCTGTAGACCGATAGAGAAGAAGGATTCTTGAACCTGTTTTGCATTAAACATCATAACGTTAATGTAACTAGAAGCACAAACCTTCCCATTCTTTTGGATCTATACATTTATGAAATAATTTATTTAAAATAATTATTTTACCACCTGTTACACTGTTGTGTCTTCTCCAAAATTTATTAAATACACATTTTAGAGATAATTGCCAAAAATTATGCAGTAAAAAAAGAACACGGAAACTTATACACTTGACCAATACTAAGTTTCCTTTTATGACATCTACTTATGAATAATCCTTTTTTTCTGAGTCTATGCTCAGATTCTAATCCTTTTTTATACCTTAGGATTCATTCATCTATTCAAATTGGACAGTGGCGTTGTTTGGTTATGCAATACTTACATTAGTGCCAGCCCTTCTCGATTTCCTCCATCGCCGATGGTTATATAGACTGGGCCGCAGGGATCATCCTTGTTATTGTATATCCTTGTCTGAAGGACACCAAAAAAGATATATTCAAAGTATTGAAATATATACATATGTCTACACGCACTACATTAAAATTTTACTGTTAAATCACGTCAGAATTTAATACAATTAATAATTCAAAGCCTTATTTCAACGAGGATTTAATTACAAAAATTCGATTACTACTACTAAATGATTCAAGTTTCTTCAAAGTGGCATCACAATGATCATGTTGTGAAACTCGAGTTAATTTCACCAATAATGACAAATTCACTTTCAGCATTATTGTCTAGGTGAATAGAGTGTGAATGATTGTACTGAAAAATCACACTAGGTAAATTTTCAAAAAAGATTGGAGGGATCATAAACGGTCTCACTAAAAACTCAATCTCCTAAATAGAATTTTCCTAGACAAGTAATTTAATATCATAATAATTCACTACAACTATACCCGACAATAGTTATTAAATAGACAAAAAAAAGAATACCAAAATTTAATAAGGTTCATCCAATTATGCCTATTTCCTCATACACTACTAAATTGATATTTCACTATTTTCAAGAAATAATACAAGTGAAATACTACAAAAAGAAAAAAAGGAATTTTATCTTATGAAAGACAATTTTTTGGGATGTAAGATAAAGGTGAAAAAGCCCTCCTTTTATAGCTTAAGGAGGCTCTCTCAATATTGTGTTTCTCCAATATGGGATTTGAACATATGCCACAAAGTCAACAATTCTCCACCTTGGCATATTCAACATCTTCAAATCTTTCATAGAACTCATCTACGTCTTTAAATGCATTTTAAAGCGTCCATCTTCAAATTTTAGCAATATTGATCAAGTCCAAACAATGTTGGAACTTAACTGCAGTCACTACCTTTTCAACATATCAGCAAAATTCTCAGTGGTCTTAATCTTCTGGACTGCTATTCCACCTTCTTCTAAAACCTCTCATATAAAGTAATAACGAACATCAATGTACTTTATCCTTACATGATAAACTCGGTTCTTTGCTAAATGAATAGCACTTTAACTATAACTATGTACTTTGACATGCTTATGTTCAATTTTCCAATTCATTAAGCAATCCTTAAAGCCAAATTGCCTACTTCACAGCCTTTGTAACTGTCATATACTCTGCCTCTGTAGTCGATAAAGCAACTGTTGATTGTATAGTAGACCTCCAATTGACTGGTGTTTTTGCAAGAGTAAACGCATAGTCAATAATTGATCGATTATCTAAATCACCGGCATAGTCGGAATCACAATATCCAACTACATATTGACCCTCTTGCTTATCCCACTGAAATACCAAACCAACATCTATGGTATTCAAAATGTACCGTAGAATCCATTTCATAGCTTGCCAATGCTCCTTGCCTAGATCAAGCATATACCAACTCACAACCCTAATTGCCTGTGAAATGTCGGGCCTTGTACACACCATAGAAAACATCAAGCTACCAACTGCATTTGCATACGGTACTTTAGTCATGTACTCTTGTCCTGCATCTTTCTTTAGAGATAGGGATGCATTGAGCTTTATATGAGGAACGAGCGGAGTATTAATAGGTTTTGATTTTTTATTGATGTCAAAACATTGTAGTACCTTTTTCAAATACTGCTTTTGAGTCAAGCACAATCTTCCTAACTTTTTGTCTCTACTTATCTCCATGTCGAGAATTTTCTTGGCTTCCCCTAGATTGTTAATTTCAAACTCCTGATTCAACTAAATCTTACATCTCTCAATTTCTTTTTGATTCTTTGAAGCTATCAACATATCATCAACATATAAGAGAAGGTAGATGTAGGATCTATCTTGTAGCTTGCGAAAATACGCACATTGATTGTATTTGCTTCTTATGTACTTTTTTTCTATTATAAACTTGTCAAATTTCTTGTACCACTGCTTTGGAGATTGCTTCAATCCTTACAAAAAATTTTCAAGCTTGCACACCATATTCTCTTTTCCAACAACCTTAAAACTTTCAATATGAGTCATATAAATTTCCTCCACTAAGTCTCCATGTAAAATGCAATTTTTACATCCAATTGAACTAGTTTCATATCAAACTATGTTACCAAATCTAACAAAATTCGAACAGATGAATGTTTTACAACTAGAGAGAAAACTTCATTATAATCAATTCCCTCCATTTGAGCATAGTCTTTGGCCATCAGCCTTGCTTTGTAGCGAACATTATCGTTATCAAGAAATCCATCTTTCTTTGTATATACTCACTTGCATATAATTGCATTCTTTCCCTTTGCTAGACTAGCTAGCTTCCACGTTTGATTCTTATAAAGGGAATGTGTTTCTTCATTCATGGCTATCCTCCACCTATCTTTTTCTAAATTTTGGACTGCTTCCTTATAAGTGGTAGTAATGTCATCAATTTCAATTGGAGATGCATAAGCCACCATATTAACATTACAAGTAGGTACTTGAATGTTCCTTTGTTTGCTTTCTTAATGTAATTGGTAATTGTTATTGTGGAGGTTCTTGGGTTGGAGCATCTTCTTCATCTGGCTCCTCTTCTTCTACAGGAGTTTCTACATCTGCTTCATCATTTATTGGGGGTAATAATTCTTCCTTCAAACTCCACCTGTTTTGGAGTACCATCTATCTGCTTAACATTTTCAGTTGTCATCTTTCTTAACATAATAGATTCGTTAAAGGTAACATCCCTGTTAATTTTTTTTTTTACTTTGGGCATCAAATATGATATCCTTTCACACCAGAGGTGATCCCCATGAAAATTGTTTTCTTTACATGTAGATCCAACTTTGACTCCTTAACATGATAATATGCAGTGGAACCAAACACATGTAAGGAATCGTAATCTATAGTAGGTTTTCCAAACCATTTTTTCAAAGGTGTTTTACCACTAATAGCAGTTGATGGAAGGCGATTGATGAGATGGCAAGCATATGTAATAGCCTCAGCTTAAAATTCTTTGCCCAACCCAACATTAGATAGACTGAACTATCTCTAGCAATGTTCATTGATATGTTATGTCACCCCATTTTGTATTGGTGCATCCCTGACTATGAAATGTCTAACAATACCTTCATCTTCGCAGACTTTTAAAAATGGATCACTCTTGTACTCCTCACCATTATCTGTATGGAGATGCTTGATCCTTTTACCTATTTGAGTTTCCACCATCTTCTTTCATTTGAGGAAAACTCCCAGCACTTCATCCTTAGTGTTTATAGTATACACCCATACTCTTCGGTAATAAAAATCAACAAAGGTCACATAATAGTGTTTTCCTCCCAAAGAAACTATTTTGGAAGGTCCCCACATATCAGAGTGAACATAATCTAAAATACCCTTAGTATCATGGATTGTAGTGCTGAATGTCTCTCTTGTTTGCTTCCCTTTGACACAATGCTCACAGAAGTCTAATTTGTAGGCCAAACTCCTTTCAATAATTCTTGATTTACTAATATTTTCAAAGATTTTTCACCTGCATGTCCCAAACATATATGCCACAACCTAGTTGCTTCTAGCTCTTGAACATCATTAGAAGCTACTGTTGTCGTTCCAATAACTACATTACCTTGGTAATAATACATGTTATTGCTTCTTCAAATTACTTTCATTACCACAAGTGCATCAGAGATGACTTTCATTACTCAATTTGTGGCATTTATAATGTAGCCCTTTAATTCTAGGACTCCCATAAAAATGAGATTCTTCGTTAAACTTAGCACATATCTAACATATATCAGAGTCCTGGTTGTTTCATCGTGATTCCTTAAGTAAATTGAACCAATCCTATTTGTGGTGCAGAGATTGTCATTTGCTATGTAGACAACTCCACCTTCTAGCTCTCTAAAATTAGAGAATCAATTTCGATTGGGACACATGTGATGACAATAACCTGAATCGAGTAGCCATGGACTAAAAGAGCTTATTAAGGATGTAACAATCAATTCAAGATCTGAGTCTGTATTTTCATACTCAACAATATTTGAATTTGTAATAGCCTTTCCCTTATCAGGTTTGCTTTTGTTCTTTAGCTTTGGAAAATTCTTTTTTCAGTGCCCTTTTTCAAAAAAAAAAAGGCACATTCATCTTTGCTCAATTTGAGCATCGACTTTGATCCCCTTTTCTTTCCTTTATCTAGCTCAACGAATGGCCTCTGACTTCTAAAGCTTATGCTGCTCAATTGTACGTTCTTCCTTTGTCTTCCTTCTCAATTCATGATTGCAGAAAGCAGCTGTAACTTCATAAAGAGACACATCAACCTTCCCATGAAGTATAGTAGTTCCAAGAAACTCAAACTCCTCAAAAAGGGATCCCAACAACATCAAAGCTAGATCTTTATCTTCAAATGTCACATCCAAATTCATTAAATCAGTAACTAACTGATTAAAACTAGTGATGTGGTCATTTATAGTGGTACCCGAAGCATAAAAGAAACGAAACAGTCTCTTCTTTATATGGAGCTTATTCTGACTGCTTTTCTTCTGAAATTTCTCTTCCAACGCATTTCACAATTTAAATGCAAAAGTTTTTCGAGAAAGCATACTTTTGTTCTCTGAAAAGATACGATCGAATTGTACCACAAACAATTTATAGTCTTTCATTCTTTCTCCTCAACATCATCTAGTTTTTTTCTTCAATAGCAATGTTAAGATCTTGCTAAAAAAGAGTGTCTTAAACCTCACTTTGTCACATGCCGAAATGACTCGTACCATCAAAAATCTCCACTGTAAATTTTGCATTTGTCACAACAGTCCTTGTTAGAATAGACAAGGTAGAAGTTGTTGACGTGGTTAGTACCGTCATATCATTGATTTTTGTCATCTCTGCTACAATTTATACTCAATAGTTGTCAATACGGAATGCCAATAGCCTAAGGAAAAATCTTTTCTGATGTAGAAGATCAGACCACGCTACAACCATAGAGCACAATAAGAAAAAAAACCTAGCTCTGGTACTAATTGTTGTGAAACTCAGGTTAATTTCACCAATAATGACAATTTTATCTTGAGCACTATTTCCTATTTAAATAGACTGTGAACGATTATACTGAAAAATTACACTAGGTAAATTTCTAGTAAAGATTGAAAGGGTCACAAACGGTCTCACTTAAAACTCAATCTATTAGACAGAATTTTCCTATATATGTAATTTAATAGCACAATAATTCACTACAACTCTACTCAACAATAGCTATTAAATAGCTAAGTAAAGAATACCAGAACTTAATAAGGTTCAACCAATTATGCCTATTTTTTCGAACACTACTAAATTGATATTTCATTATTTTCAAAAAATAATACAAGTGAAATACTATAAAAGGAGAGAATAAATTTTATCTTATGAATGATAATTTTTGGGGATGTAAGATAAAAGGTGAAAAAGTCCTCCTTTTATAGCTTAAGCGGCTCTCTCAATATTGTGTTTCAACGTATCAAAAGCAAAAGGACCAATACATAAAATGAAAGATGTGATTTAGTTTCAACCAATAAGGTAAGTGGACTTACAAATCGTTCGTAAGCATGAACATGGCCAGCAAAAACAACGTCAACTCTTGCCTTGTACAACAGTTCCTCCATTGATTCTCTCATGCTTTCTCCTTCTCCTTGATGTGCAGTATTGGTGTTATACCAAGGTGCATGCAACAATACAACAACCCACGGCGTCATTTTCCTGTCGATCCTACCCAGATCAGCTTCAAGCCACTTGTACTGATGTGAATCACCATCGAAGTCCGCGTAAGATCCAAGCATGATCACATGGGCACCGGCAACTTCAAACGAGTAATACAAATTTGAAGACGACCCACTCTCTTCGTACGGCATCGGCCAGCGAGCATTATAGGCTTTGAAGCCTTGCGGGATTAGAATTGGGATGGTCTCTATTTCATGATTGCCTTCTGTCACCATCCATGGCCTTTGGCTCGCATATGGCTCCACCAACCGTCCAAATGAATCCCAAAGTGGCTGTTGGCTGTCAGCATAGGATAAATCACCCGGGAGTAACAGTACGTCGTAGTCGTAACCGTTGACATGCTCCAAAGTTGATTTCGTCCACTCTGTTTGTCCAAGGTCACCTGAAACAATGAAATTATTTGTAAAAAAAATTGTGACCAATGTTATTCAATCTTCTGTTAACTTGATATAAGGTAGACCTACAAAAGATTTGGTCGATGTTTGGGTTTTGATTTGGTGATGGGGGTTGGTGAAATGTTACTTCAGCAAGCACTATGCTTAATGCTTTGTCTTTCGAAGCGGCAAATTCAGACATAAGCCAAGGTTGCCAACTATTCTGTTGAGTTGTGTACACTCTTTCTCTCTTTACCTTTGTTGGGAGGCTGTTGCTTATACTCCAAGAATTAAAAAAGCAACAAACTCACGAGAGTAAACTACTGTTTATAAAAAGGATAGCATCCTGAGCAACGAATTCCACTTGGATATGGGGTCACATCTCTACGACCAATGTTCTAAACCAAATCAGGCTTCGTTTTCATTATCATGTAAATAATATTAATTGCCAAACTGTTGATTTCCTTTCACGTTAAAGACAAACTTTTTAACGATTTGCGTACACGAGAATGATTAAAACTTACCAACGACAGCGAATTCAACAGGAAAAGTTGCAGGGGGTGTTCTGAAGGAGAACTCAGGGCCATGACCTCCACAGCGATAGTAATACGTAGTGCTTGGCTTCAATGGTCCAATAGTCACATGGTGTATGGTGCCTGATTTATAGAAGAAATAATGATACGAAGTTTTTCGTCCGCTAGCCATGGAATTGTACTTTCCTGACTGCATTCCATATTCAACTATCGACTCCACATGCTTATCATCTGTAACCCATGAAATTCTCATCTCATCACTTCCAACCACCGAAATGTGTACCTGAAGATAACATTATCCAAAAAAAGAAAAGTTATGATCTTGGTATATACTGCGATGAACACTCCATCAATATCCCGTACCCATGTAACTTTTGACAGAAAAGAAAGAGATAGAAACCTGTTGAGGTTCGGCTTCTGATCCCTTGTGCGGAGTGAAGATGACATTGCGTGCAGAAGGTCGAGAATATTCATTGGACTCTGAAGCATGAGGTTGCAGGGAAAGTACTAGAGAGAAGAAGAAACAGATGGGTAGGAGTAAATGAAACAAACTTTGAGACAAGTTCTTCATTTTCGGTTGTTGTCAGCTGAAGGCCGTAGGCATCTTATGTAAATGAAATTCAAAGGGGGTATTGAGAATTTGATACATACATACATACATACATATATATATATATATGTAAATGGGAATTGCGTGTAGGTTGATGTAGTTAAGTGAACTGCTAATTTTGGTTAGGATCAGATCTATGCTTACTCAAATGAAAGGTTGGAAATTCTTATATGCCTACGCTCAGTCGACACTCAAACATCTATGGTCTCTCCTGACAGCTTTTTCTGCCTATATAAGCACAACTATTTGCAGCTATTACATGAAATAAGCATATTAATTATTGACCACATAAAATAGATTTAGATTTGAGGTTTTGGATTGCATGTACTTGTCCGAAATCAGTAAGTGAAATGGCGCTAATTTAAAGATTTACGTCTGCAAGGCTTGGAAGCATCTGACTCACCAATTATACTACTTTCTTTTTTTTTATTAAAGTGAAAGAAATAACATAATTACAACACTAGTCTAGAGTACATAGTTCCGATAAATTCTTCAGGAGGATATAGTGGTACTTGATGGATATAAAATCGAAAAAAGTAAGACCGATATTTGGAGATACTGCATAAATAGCGTGTCAATCCACGTATTTATTATTCTCTTGATAAATATGACAATAAACAACAGACCAACTATACTACTTTTTGCCTCAACTTGAAGAAGATGAATCTTGTAGTTTTCACGTGCAGGTAAAGGAAATTACATAAAGAGAAACTGCGTTAAGGGGGAATGTGGAACTGAGCAAAACATTAGACTATCAAGAAGATTTGTACGTACACCAAAGAAAGGAAAATTTATGACTACTAAATAGACGAGACAATAAAAGTAAAATATCTCTCAAAAACACGTTTTTGTTGCTTCTATGGAAGGTAGAGCCCAGTAGGCTTTCTCTACTATCCGTAGGCTGTTTCTAATAAATGACCCTTTCTATTATCACAAATTAGATCATTTTAATGCAAATTCCTACCAAATATTCCCAGCTCCGGTATTTTTTAAAACATTTAATTACATAAAATCACTTTATTATACTATTTGTTAAAATAATATACAATTAGTATTCATTAAAATGATTTTAAAATTTATGGAAGAAAATTAAAATTATTATTATATATAACAACATAAATGATAATAATTATGTAAGATAATTATACATAGTTATAATTTTTTAAATAATTTAAAGGTCATATAAATTGCGAATTTTTTTAGCATTTTAAAAATGTAGTCTTTTCTATAAAATTTATTAAATTAATTATTGATGTTGGCTAATAGCATTTTGTAAAATATTTACAAGCCCAAACTTTATACCCTCTCTCTCTCTAATAGACCTCTTGTACATATATTAATTGATATACTTTTGGCATTTTATGGAGATTAATTAGTCAATTGACAAGAAACTTAAACCATATTTTCGTTCTATTATAAAAGGATTACTTGCACTAATGAATTTTGTTTTTATAACAATATTTTAAAAAATCTTTTACATTCGATAAATTTTTTGTTTCTATAAGAAAATTTCTATAATATTCTTTATAATTAATTATTTATAAACATTTATAATTAATTCTTTCTTAGAAACGTCAACTTTTACTTTGACAACAGTATTTTTTTGTTTTCAGTTGAATAAGAGTAGGCTTGGTAATTGGGCCTAGCCTGATCCACAACGGCTTAAAATTAACAGATAAGGTCTGAGTTGACGGGTTTTAGCGTGACCCAGCTGATTGTTATCCTTAAATACAAACTTCAAGGCCCATTCAGTCCAACCCAAACTCATCAGAATGGCCCAAATTTTTAGCCCCGTTTATGCTCAGAATAAACAACGGGCTGTATCTGTGCATAGCAAGGGAATTATAAACAACAATCCAATTGAATATGGATCTGAGTCGATTCAGTCCCCTTTGCTCGCCCCTAAATCCAAAACCTCACACTTATTCGAGTGGAGTCCATGGTTGTTTCATAACTAATGGGTTAATACTGAATGACCTAAATCAGGGTGCAGCCTATAAAAATTAGAAACATAAATAATTAGATACAATTTCAAACTGCACTTAATTGATTATATATTTTTATACAAATTATATAAGAGATCATTTCTATATAGTAAGACCGTGGTGCTTCTTTCTTTTTCTTTTTCTTTTCAATTTAATGATCAATGTAATCATTTATTTGCAAATGATATTCGTCATTCTCTAAACAAAATCTTATATTTAGTTGTCATGATGATTAGAAATGCTTCAATTTTATCCAGATAATTTACTGCCTTTAGTACGAATCTACGTTGGTTCGTGGCCTAATTGGATTATTAAAGGAATGTAACTATCCTCAGAAAAATGTTTTAAAACTTATCAGATATTTGGATTAGTGTTTGTGCTTCTTTGGGTACTTTTGGTCAATAATACTCCTACATGTAATTTATGTTCAATAATACATAAATATCCTACTTCAATTTGGCCATTGAATATAGTTAAACACCATAAAATTAAATAAAAGATCTAAATTTAATACACTTATAAAAGATGCACTTACGTAACGTAGGTAATATTTTATGACAATTAAATATAGTATTCCTTTACCATAATTTTATAAAGATAATCAATAAAAAGAAGAATATCCATTAATGTAAAATCATGCTAAACATAGTTATTTTTCAAGAAATGTAAAAGTTTAAAATATAATAAATGTCTCAATATGGCTAAATTGTGAAAGCGGAATATTAATATTAATTAAATATAAAAATACAAAAATTAATTATTTTATATTTAAAATT
>JANITW010000005.1:65065742-65078294 GCA_027564335.1 Erythroxylum williamsii | reverse complement strand
AGTTCCAAAGTCAAAATATAAAATAATCGAACTAAAAGTGAACATGCCAACTAGAAAGAAAGCTAAAATCGATTCTTATTCAATAACTAGGAATCAAGATATCAAGTACTTCAAGTGCTTAAAGAGAGGGCATAGCTTCACAATATCTCAACAAGAGTGTGATGACGATGACGAAGTATGAAGAGTATGTGTTTAAGAATAAAGAGGAGGTTGATAAGGATATGCCTAGTTTGGAGGATGCTAATGCTGATAAGTGCAATAAGAGGCCCAAAGAGGGAAGGATGATTATTACTAACATGATGTTGAGTATATATGTAAGAGAGGATGTTGTGAATGAACAATGAGATAATCTCTTATGTATAAGATGTTCCGTTAGGGATCAAGTTCATAGTATGATCATAGACAAACAGAGTTGTACAAATATAGTTAGTACGGAGTTAGTAGAGAAGTTAGGGTTACTAATTACATAAAACCTAAACCATATAATGTACAAATAATTGAATGAGAGTAAGGAATATTAGGATAACAAAAGCAAGTATTAGTTTCTTTCTTAATTGGGAGGTACAAAGAGATGGTGTAACGTGATGTGACACCAATGTAAGTGGGTCATGTTCTTTTGGGGCATCCTTAGATAATTTGATATGAGAGCCATATATAATAGGTATAATAATCATCATTATATAATAAACATTATTCATTTATCAAAATTTTCAAACTAGTCACCCTTGATCCATTATTACGAACAAATTTATAAAGATATTGATGTTAGGAAAAATCCTTTTGTAAAAAGTAAAAATGATGGGAATCAAGTATTTACTCAAGCTACTCAAGCTTTCAAGCTAGGGAGGCATAAAGAGAGGCTTAAACAATATGCAAATAGTTCAAATCAAGCATCAAAACTTTTCCCAGATTAGTGAACATTGGAAACAATTAAAGAACTTTGGAGAATCAAATAATACAACACCTACACAATTTTGTGTGGTACTCATGTTCCAAAACACAACATCATATTAGTTATATGTTGGTCATGTTTATGTTTAGAAGAAGTTCTATAAGCGAAATGATACCAAACATGAATTGAGATCAACGCTAGACACTTTTTTATTTTGCACTTGTAAAATTATAAAAAGAAAATTGATCAAATTAGAAGCTAGACAGGCGTCAAACTCATGATTTTATTAGTTTTGGAATTTTAAACTTCTATTTAGATAGGAATTGACTTATTTTTCAACTTTTTTATATATGAATCTTGTTTTTTTTATATTATTCTATTAAAAAGATCGTTAAAAAAAATTGTAAAGAAAGTTTCTATTGCGTGTATGATTCCGCATAGTTGATTTTCTAAAAAGTATAAAATATGAATGAAACTGAAATGTAAATAAAAATTAAGATAAGAACATGATAATAATTTAACGAGTGAACTCGTTTGAAAAATTAATTGTCTACTTTTTAAAGAGTTAAAAATATTATAAAATCAACTAATACTATTAGAGCTTTGATTCTATGTAACATACAAGAAATAAACGAAAACTAATAATTGTACTAATAGACCTTGTAACTGAAGGGAGAAAATCAAATTTGGTTGAGCACTTCCCATTTACGAATAAAAGTTTGAACAACTTAATTTAATTTTATATTTTAATACTCATCCAAAAATGCGGTGCTACTACTGGAGAAAAGATGAGAGTGGGAAGCTGGAACCCTTGGATTGGGCTTCCGTCAATAATTGGGTTCTATGTGCGGTCTTAATTTAGTTTAGGCTTTTGATGTTGGTATCGGTTTGGTTCCGAGTTGCATGAGAATGAGTGAAAAATGTAACGGGTAAGAATATGCAGTGACCCTTGCGTAGTAAGTGTTATGCGACAAAAAGGTTGGAAAAGACAGCGTGAGCAGCGTTGTCGTTTATGTGGTGGTGGATGACTTCCTTGATACTGGGAACCTAATCCACACGTAAATATACCTTCAATGCCATTAATTCTTTGAAGCTCTCTCTAGTTATTTCTATTTTAATGAGCCAATAAGGATGATTACAAGTCTAACTGCTTCTAGTTGTTGTTTACAATAAGGAATCTAACTGTAAATAATTTTATTGAGAGGGAAGTTCCCAGATTAGATTAGGTGCACATCCAATTGACGTAAGAGTTGAATGATATGCCTCCAGAGGATGGAATGGATGGCTTTCGGTTTCTACAGACTGTGGTCCCTAAAGCATAAATTATGGAAAGCTCTAAGCTTACGTGTAGGGGGGTTCATCGCACTTAATATCCGAACAATAATAATGTAAGCTTCTCATCATTAGCCATGCAGGAGATTGGTATTATGTGACATGATTAAATATGACCTCAGAAAGTAGAAACTTAAAGGCTAGCGATATTCATGTCATGAGGTCGTGCCCATTGGGGAAGGGGGGCTGAGCTGGTGGCTTTGGCCGTGGTGGGTCATGTAAACCATGATCTCCGTCGATGAATGAAAACTTGCTTCCTTTCACGTGTGTAGCATCAATGCTGTCCAATCATATCTCACGGGTCAACTTCTTGGCTCCTCCATGGGTGATGCAATCATCCCTCCCTCTTTCTTTTGTTAACTCGTGGGTAAAAAGCAATTTCCAACTCATTTACCCAGTTCTGCATAATTGTATTTGTAGATGATGATGAAGATAGAGATGCAATATCTCTTCACCACTGCCATACACATTTATGAGCAAAAAGAGCGCCTAACCTCCCTCTAAATCATTAACCCATTTTTTTTTTGTCTTTTATGTTAATCAATTTTCATTTATTGGGGGGGTTTTGCCATCATTGGCTGTTTCAGAACCAAGAGTTATAACCATGCCTCCTCTCACACTTCGCCAATTTACTTCCTCTTTGTACTTTTGTACAGAAACCTTTTGCTTTGCACCCCGCCCTAAATGCTTGTGTTGACCGTATCCCAGTTTGAATAGCAGATAGATTGAAACATTACATGTACTTAAACTCATCCTATAACTCTGTCAATTGTTAAGGATCTAATCTACTTCACACATGTCATATATACTAGTTATAGTTAAACTCTTCCCCCACCTAGAACCACAATCCCTTTTCCCATGTAGTTTCAACTACAATTTTGACTCGAACAAGTGATCAGCAACTGTTATAAATCTTACCAGTATATGAAAGTCTAGTTTGAAAATGATGAGAGTACATTCACAAACTTTTCAACCTCAAAATGAAAGACATTCAATTATGTATGGCGGATTCTGGGAAGATTCTACCGTCCCATTACGGCTATATGTCTGACACTTCAGAGGAGTTCACTCATTCCACTCCCAGAAACAACTTTCGAGTTCGGCAGAGAACTTATTGAAATCTCCACACTTTCAAAGCCCCACTCAAAGAGACGTAACAAGGTCATGGAAATATTTAACTTGTGGAACATTCCTTTGAAAGTTAAACATAGCAATGAGGCTTCCGAGATTATGCCCACATCAACCCATACACATTATCCTATTATATTAAATTCTTGTTTTAACCAAAAGAATATAGCCGTGTGAACAAGGCAATCCTACAAGCATGTCCTCTTGTGTCCCATTTTTCGCAAACATGATATCCACTTTATGTAAAGTAAGCCTAATCTATCACTCAGAATATTGACAAACTTTGTGTGTTGCAAATAGTTGTAAAATTAATATATTAATCTGCGTTTCGTATCTGAGGAAAGTAAGTGACACTCAAAAGTTAATATATAACTTCTAAGCTTCTAGCTGTCTAGAAGTGAAAAATTGGCATAATTTGAGGAAAGCTCAACCACAATATGTTAGTTATATTGAAGGCATAATAACAAGAAGTTACGGTCATAATGGAGCATAATCATGCTCCTACACGATTTTAAGCAAGAGCTTCCTTATAGGGGGAGAGAGTAAAAAAAGGAAACCCCAGGGGTAACATTGTCAATTCAACCATTCAAATAACAAGTCATAATGACAATTACCCTTAAATCAGGAGTAAATGAACGAGGTCCACGAGGGGGCACTGGGAAGCCAGATGACAAGTTTACCCATAGACTCATCCAAAAGCACCACTCTGTCAACCATGATGTCTCACGTTATGACACTCATAACCCATGAGGAGCTGAGGCTGGCCCAATTATCACCAAACCCCCCTCCTTTTTTCTCATTATCTCCATACAAATTAAACATGGAAACAATGCTTTAACCTATGATTATCATGCTCACTATTATGATTATAATAACATAAAAGGAAAAGGCATCAATTGTTCAAACAGTGAAGTTGTAAGGGTAGATTAGTCATTCACATGACTAGTAGTCTAGTGCAATTTCAGTATAACCCTAACATGGATACTTATAATCTAATAATCTACTAACTTGTACAGCCACCTAATATGTCCTAGACATAAAAAAAAATCAAATTTGCCATCTGCACCTACTAAGTAGATGTATGATTTATAAATATGATGCTAGATTGTAGATAATAATTGTTGTCATGTATGACAAATACAAAGAAGAGTGGCAAAGTTAGGCTCTCAATGCACAGTACCGCCACTTTGGATGGGGCATTCAACAGTGCTAAATTACGGCAAAGAACAATAATTACCGACAGTTGCCAAACCAAGAAATGATATTGGAAAGTGAAGAACATAAGAGTCTTAAGTTAGAATAGAAGAAGAGAAGAGAAAAAAAGGGAGGGTTGTGGGGATGGTTGAAGCCAATCCAAAACATCATTGCGAATCTTGGAATGGCCTAGCCCACCATCATTTTTACAAGGGCCTAGGGGAGAAAATCCCATTACTCTTTTCCCTGGAAAAACTAGCGATGCCAAATTTACTACACTACACACCCTAAATGTCCATGAAACCAAGCGCACACACACACACACACTCACACTCACTCATCATCATTCACATGACCTCATATCCTTCCCCTCGTCATCATACATTAAATTGCTTGCCCTCAACCGGCCGCCTTCCATGCTTACACATGCATGATTGTTGCGTCAGGAGAGAGGGGCACGTTCCCTCTCACAACCCATAACCCTTGCCTGTCTCTATCCTCCATGTCTCCTACTCTCTACCATTCCCTCTATATATTAACAGCCTCTTTGTTCACTTTGTCCCTCACTTCATTCATCCAAGTTCCTTCCAGCTACCAGTGCTACTGCATCTTCTACTTCTTGTTTTAATCGGTAATCCTCATATATACATACATATAAACCTTCCTCCGCCAGATAAAGCTCTCTGTTCAACCGCCACCTTGAAAAGGTGATCCTTTTTGAAAAGATAAAGAGAGGAAGAGAGGTCCCACTCTCTCTCTCTCTCTGATCTCTCTTTCTGTTCTGTTTCTTCTTACCTCATGTTACTAAGAAAGGTGGACATGGTCATGTACAAGGCTGCCCTTTTGAGTTAGTTAGAGAGCTTTAGTTGGTTATGTTCTACTCTGATGCATCTAACAAGATAGTTTAGAGTACAAGGCCACTCGTAGAATGATGGATTTCTTTGCATTGTCTACATCACCTCAATTTGAGGAAGCTGTGCCAGTTTTTTTTTTAATTTTCTTTTAACGTTTCTTCTTGAAATTTTCAGTGTTTGTTTCTCCTCACCTTTCTATATTTTTATTATTCGAGCTTTGGGTTTCCTTTTATTAGGAGGTTGCATACATTCTTTTACACCAACATACAAGGCAAGAACTACAAGTGACTTACAATTACACAGAAATGGGTCTTTTAGCGTACGCACAGACAATTTCACTCCGTAGTCAGTCTTGCTAAAAACTTTATCCTTTTCTTTCATGTTTGGAAAACCGAAAGAGGCCGATTTGATGAGTGCAGACTTGGACAACCATTATTCCATCTCCACGTCCTTCACTTCTCTTCCATCGTGCCCACTTGCCTTATATATTTTCTAGCTGTGGTCCAAACACACCAATCATTTCTTTTCCCTCCATTTGTTCTACCTCCTCTGTTACTCTGGCTTCTATCATTCACGGTTAGAGCTATACCTGTGTAACCAAGGGACATAGCCAGTAAGTACTGAAGGAAGACGAATCATTTGGCATTCTTATGTGTCTTTTTTGCTATCTAATCCCGTTGGTTCTTCTCTGTTTTCTGTCAAAGTTCTTGAGTACCAGTAATTCTGGTAATTGAACATGGACTTGTTTCAAATTCATTCTCTTCTACTTCAGACATTACTCGTGATTTTTTAACCCAGAGTTAGATTGTTACGTCAGTGCATAAGATACTTTTCAGCATCGTTTTATCTCCTCCTTGCATTTAATTGGATTTGGTCTACCCTTTTATGTTTTCATTTACGCTGATGTGACTTGCTGTAAGGTATATCTACCAAGATAATCTGTTATGTTATACTGAATATGTTGTGAGGGACAACATTAGAATAGCGTCTGTCTTCTCAAATGTTGTGCTCTGATTCTACTTTCTTTTACTTCTGTTTCCAGGGTATTTTTGAAAACATTGTAAGCAGCCATGGATAGAATGAACTCAGAACTATACCTGCAGAACTGCTACATAATGAAAGAGAATGAGAGGCTAAGGAAGAAAGCACAGCTTCTCAATCAAGAAAATCAAGCACTACTCTCTGAGCTGAAGGAGAAACTCTCCAAGGCTAACTCCAAAGTCAACGACAATATTCTTGACCTCAACTCCAGTTCCAGTTCCAACACAAATTCTACCTATTCCAGCGCTAATTGAACCAGTTGGATAAGCGTTATGACCCCACTAAACCTTCCTCTTTTTTTTAAAAAAAAATCATAGTAGCAACATTACTAGTTTCAGTTTCAGTTCTACAGGACAGTCCTAGTATCTTTCTACCAGGGTGACTTTTAGTTGTATTTGCATGTTTATCATATCTTTCTTTTTGGGGGGGTTTAAGAAATGAATATCTCAACAAGGATGTACCAAGATATCTGTTAGAAGAAATATTGTTGTAATTGATATGGTCTGAATTTGCAGGACTCTATCGCCCCTTGCTCTTTTCCTAACAGACTTCCATACACACAGATTCTCATTAATGTGCTAAAGAAATAAGTTTCTTAATTAACACGAATATAAGATTCAACTTTTTATTGGACTTCAATCAGCAGCTACTGTTGTCAACATTAAATTCTTGTTTATTGTTTAAATACGACGAATTAACAGCATAAATATAGTTGAAATTCATCAAATTTAAGTCAAGGATCCAACTCTAACTGCAATATTTGTGGATGTTAATGATGAATAATCTAATTCGGATAACATATGATAATTGACTTGTTTCTTTATCAAGATGTCACAAGGAAAGAGCAACAGATGGAGGCTATAAATCCTTATTGAGCTTCCTGGCAAGACTGGATGGGCGATAAAAAGCTCAGCAGTTGTATATTATACAACAATGGTATATTGTTTTTTTTTCCCCCCTTTTTTTCCTATCAAAGAAAGATATATATTGCCAAAGAAAGAACAGGATTGGTGGATACGTAAGAAAAGAAAGGCAACTTTTCATATAGATTCTGGCTGATGGGAGGATCTCTAATCAGACGTAACGTCATCAGAGATTGAGAAGAGGAAGTCAATGAAGGTTTCTTAAGCTTGAAAAGTGGTAACCCACACTACATCAAATCAACTCATGCAACTGACATATTCTCATATCTCATGGGCATATGCTGGTTGACCATCAGCAACAACTGCATCAGATAACATAAAGAATGTCTTATCAAACCCTGCAATTACCAGACTACAACTAAACTGAGTCCGAAAGTCACCAACTCAGCAAGTCTAAAGCATGATGAAATATATCTTCTTCGAAGACTAAGGCCCAGCTCATCTGAGTGACTAGCTGACTCGCCGTAAACCCACATCGACGAATGATGTCAAACAAGGGGCATGGGTCAAACTAGATGTAAAGGTATACGTACATAGAGTATATGGTCCTGACTTCCAATTCAATTATGCCGTCAATATCATGGGCTACCAATCTATAAAAAGATTATCGAAGGCAGCAAGAAAAGATATTCAGAGAGTCAAGACGATTAAGAACAAATATTACCGGTTGATACCATCTGATTCGCGGAAGAGACTTGAGTCGATTTTGTAATAATAATAATTATTATTATTATAATAGCTTTAGCGTCGGCTGTCTGAATTTTGAAAAAGTCGCGCCATTTCCCTGTAATGGATATAAAACGCGTCGATTCGTTTAATGCTAGAACAAAAATTCAACACTGCCGCCGGGGATCAAACCGGGGTCATCCGACAATCGGGAATACTCACTACTGTACTGCAACGACCCTGATGACCCTTTGGGAAGACCTGATCCTCTGCCTAAGTGCTCTGGCCCTATCCTGTGTCAGAGGATTTCAGTCATCCATTTCACTACTGTACTGCAACGACCCTGATGACCCTTTGGGGAGACTTGATCCTCTGCCTAAGTGCTCTGGCCCTACCCTGTGTCAGAGGATCTCAGTCATGATCTCAGTCATAGATGACTGAGATCCTCTGACACAGGATAGGGCCAAAGCACTTAGGCCAGAGGATCTAAAGGCTCCTTTGGGCCTATCTGTTTTAAAAATACAAATGAATTTAAAGGTGAAAACCTATGGCATAAAAGCAGCCTTCCTTTCACATTTATCTGCAGAACTTGGGAAGTTGGCATATTTATCAACTTTTTCTCATTCATGTTGGCGTATCTATCAACTTATTACTTCCTCTCCTATTTTCGTCACAACCCTGGTCCGAAGATTGACGAAACCAAAGAAACATGAACTAACATAGAAACATGAACATATGGTACAGGCCACAACGACTTAGGTCCAGGAACAATATCCATTCCAACATCTACAGTTATTTGTTCTGTCGTTGTACAAGTCAGGCCTCGTCAAGGGAAAAAGAAGAAAAAGGAACGCTGTCATTCCTGCTACAAACGCCAAGCTCACAATTCCTGAAAATTTGACAAGATGATAGTTACCAACACAACAAATAGAATTCACACAAGGGTTTGTTCGAGTCCAAAGATTTATTAGACGAAGTTGGAAGGGTATC
Organism: Erythroxylum williamsii; assembly: GCA_027564335.1. Lineage (NCBI taxonomy): Eukaryota > Viridiplantae > Streptophyta > Magnoliopsida > Malpighiales > Erythroxylaceae > Erythroxylum > Erythroxylum williamsii. The sequence continues at coordinate 65,069,274 of JANITW010000005.1, read as the reverse complement.
ACAACCAAAGTAGATACGCAAATGTACACAAGTACCACTTCATATATGGATTCCAAAGTATAGATGTTAATTTCTGACTGGAAAAATAGATGAAAGAAACTAATTGTCACATCAATAACGACTTGTAAGCATGAATTCCAATTTCCAACCATCCAATATCACTTAACAGTCAATTATTTTATACCATTAGCAACCAGAGCAAGGACCAAAATGAATCTGTGAAACACTTGGTTGACAAATTGTTTTCAAATGAGTTTTTGTTTTCACTGGCAACTTTACACATGTACCTTTTCTCCTTGCAAACAGCACAGGTAATCCCATAAAATTGCAGAATATATGAGCAACCAAGGGAGCCATAAGATGTCCTGGTAAATGCATAAAATACAAGGTTAAAGGCAGAAATGTTTCTTAAAAATGGAAGAAGAAATTATCCCAAAACTACTAAATTTCGAATGATCAGGTGGCTCTGCCAAATGCACAGATATCTTAAAAGCCTCGAATCAGCGAGTTGTTCAATCCTATTGATGCTCAGGGCAACAATTCGTTACACGTTAATGATGAGAATGTACTAGTCCTCATTCGCCCTAAAGTTGAAAGCACATGCATTTTATTCCATGATTTTCTTTTCTATTTCTCATTAAAAACCAAAATTTGAGTAAAAGTTCCTGACAAACCCTCACCAAATACCATTCCTAGCTAAATTGGTATTGATGACACTGCTGATGCAACTACCCCAACATTTCCAACTTATAGATCGCAAGGTCTTTAGATTCTCAGTTTTCGTATTAGGAATATCCAACCTGAAAGTCCTCTGCTTAATTACAATTAGATACCACTGACAATAGAAAAAACTATTAGCAAGAACTAATGCTGTCAGACGGTTTAATCAAGTAGGAGAAAACCTAATACAAATTTGAATGGTCAAAGTTCAAATCCCTTTTGTCAACCAAATTAGAAGGACAATATCCCATGAGCATATATACCAACAATATCTTCCAGACCAGCACTGTAGCTAGCTAATATAGACAGTAATACTCCAACTTTTGTCAACAAGCGATAACTCACCCGTTCGAACAAAAAGGAAAGAAGCATAGGAGCCAAAAATTACAGTGTAGACCAGTTGTAGACCTGGACAGTACATAAAAGTAACTCATTATGAAGTTTACCAAACAAAAAAGACTATTAAGCAATCTCAAAACTGATGACAACTTTTTTAAGAATAAAAACATGTCTTGATGGAAATCATTTTTAAACTACAGAAATGAAACCTATCTGACAGGGAGTAAGGAGAAAAGCACCTACAACCATGGAGGCCTTAAGCAAGCTATAGTTTTGGTGGCTATATATCTCCATCCAATGGTTTAAATGTGCTGCATAAAATAACCAAGGGTTAAAGAGGATTGAAATTCAAAATATATGTCTCACAAAGAAAAATCCAGAGATTCCAGAGGCTGGCAACGTCATTTGTGTCAGTGAATTGTATAAGTTTAACAAGGGAAGAACATAATATTTGTAAAGTGTTGCATTATTAACTTAAAGATTCAACAGGGCAAGGGGGAAATGCTGGAAAATGAATGCATTATACCTTCAACTCTTAACTACTTATCAATTTTCTCAAGTATCTATATTCAAATACAACCAACTCCTTTAAGTTGCATATGCTTATTACCATTGTGCTTCGTAGTATCAAGCAACTTACCCAAACTGAAGAAAATGGGGCAGAGAAAGATGACATTGTATATCTTGAATCTTCCACAAAGAAGCAAGGGTATCATACATGCTCTAAATACCAATTCTTCGGTCACTGGTGCCTGTGCATATAAGAATGCCAACATTGTGGACGACAAATAAAACTACAGAATTCAAGCAGGTTCTAGGAGAAGAAAGATTATTTTGCAAGTTGGAACCCTCAAACAATACATGCTTCGATTGTTTTGCAAGTTGGAGCACGTAGTTGCATCAAGCTATGATATATTGTTTAAAAAGAGGAGGCCCAGTTGGGTTATAATATCATGTCAACAATAACTAAAGAACCTTCAAAGGACCAAAAAAAAAAAAACTAACCACTACATAATTACGCCAAGCCAAGATGTTGGAAGCAGTAGCTTGCGTCCAGGAAAGGAGATCTTGCAGGGCATCTTTAATACAGCCAAGCGAAAGGTTTCCTCCATGATTCATATGATCCTTCAATGAATCCACCAACAACAACGCCTTCAGGACTAAAGATCCAGTATACATTAACGAAGTCAAGAAGAGAGGAAATGCAACAGCTTGCCACTGTTTCACACATAAAAATCGCAACTTTTAGCATCAACTCAACCTTTTCCCAATCTGCAGATCATACACAGATATAAAGCAATAACTACCAAGAGCAACACTAATAGCTTCTTCAATTCACAAAACGCTTACCATATGGTCCAGGCGAATGCCATAGACGCCAACCAAAGAAGATGCTTCCATGCCCTTTACCTAGCATTAGTAAAACAAGCTCATTACCGAGAAAAGAAAAAGGCAGAACATTATTTTTTTTTAAAAAAAAAGGGCAGAACATTGAAATCCTAGACTGTATGGAACCATAGTAAGTTACGGGGAGAATAAGCGCGCAAAAGAGAAGAGAAACGATCGAGGAAAGGGCGGCGCATATGAAGCGTCGAATCATGAATTCCTCGACAGAAGAAGGCGGGGGGAGGCGTAAGACCAGAGTGGGGGCATAGAGAATCGCCACGTAAACACACGCCATGCCTGTACAGGCAGCGACAGCCACTGGCTTCGACAAGTTCGTATCTTGCTGCTCCATCTTTTGACTTCTCAAACCCCTTGTCTTTACCACCGGCGACCTTTTTTAATCCGTGAGGGATGGCCTTCGGATGACTTGCGTCTGGGGTCTTTTAGTTCCTTGTTTGGCAGGGATCGTTCCTTCCGATATTAGTCTATGCTTGGCGTCAATTTTTGTTCTCGTACGATTGTTGTAAAGAATTGTCATTATCATATTAGCAAATCAATATGCCTATGTAATGTACATTATGAAATTATTCTATTACTAACATTATTTTCTCAAATAACATTTAGGATAGGTGAACCGAGTATTTTAAATTATTTTTTATGGAGTGTTGGTTAACTAGGATAATCATTCAAGATATATTCTTAATAATAAATTATTCCCTTATTTAGTTGAAGAAAACATACATAATATATAATCCAAAGAGTTTACTTATTACTTGAGTTTGAGGAATAAGTAAATCCATCACTCTCTTATCTTTATTTATTCTAAGTTTATTCCAAGTGGTTGGGAATAAAATTGAGGATATGTTATACAAAAATATTGAATAATAATAATAATAATAATGATGATGATGATATAATTAGTAAGGACTACTTGAATATATGATTTTTTATTAGTTATTCCTTTGTTATTCTGAATTTATATTTTCAAATCAAATATTGAAATTACATTATCATTAGAAATTTTTATGAATAAACCAAACTGAATAATACTCATTTCATTCAATTCCTCTTTATTCTATTCATAAAG
>JANITW010000005.1:64902210-64923948 GCA_027564335.1 Erythroxylum williamsii | reverse complement strand
ATGGGACCATCTTTAATTTGGGCTTCAAACTTATCTGTTCACAAATCTATGCAAAATTTTCTGTATGGGACCAACAAGAAAGTTTTGTCTTCATATGCACCTTTCAACATAACGTCGTAATTGATTTAATGCGTTGGAATTGTGAAAAAACCAATTGAGCTTGTTTTTGTGAAGTAGTAAATATTTGTTTAGAAAATATTATATTTGTGCATAAAATGTGTCCCTCGAAATATAACATAACAATTCATGGCAACTATGCATGTTTTATTACAAGGGTAATTTTGGAAAAAAAATATTACAAGTCATTCAATTCCATTTATTTTTAGTGTCATTTCCAAACAATGGTCAAAGGAATCCCTCTTTTATTTTATTTAAACTTCCAAACAATGGAGTGACCCATTGCATTCCATTTCATTCCACTCCATTCCATTCCGTTCCATTAATTGTCATTCCATTCCATTCCATCCTAAACTCCCAAACATACCCTAAAGTTCCCTTGTTTTAGTTTTGTATACTTCCTCTTTATCTTAGTAAAACATTTCTAAGCAGAAAATAAACAAGAGTTCACTTGTGTGCCAAAGGTAAACATGTGCCTCAACTTTTTCAGCCAAACTTAGATAGGTTCACTATGTCATTATAGCATCCAGTTCCTGAGATGATAACTAAACATGCAAAAATTTCAAATGATGAAACTAAACCTGCTTACAGAAGAAACTTACAAATTGTATCCCATTATTTTCAGCTTATCTAGGAGGACCGCATAAAGGTCCCTAGTAATTTATAAACTCATTTAATGGTTCGCCGCCGATTTGCTTACTCAGACTTCTGGCTAACTGCAACGTCTTGGAGCTTTTCTTTCAGTTCGCCACTCTGCAAAGGAAAAATATGAAAAAAAAATTAGCGGCACAACGCAGAACAGTATTTAGAAAAGTGATTCTATAGTTTTCAGCTTTCCCAAATTAAACAAAGCCTACTTCAGATAGAAGGGGTATGAGGAGTACCTGGTGCATACTCATAATAATATCAGAACCACCAATGAAGTCCCCCTTGATGAAAATTTGTGGGAATGTGGGCCAGGTGCTGTATAGAAATGAAGGGTTTCAAAGATCAGATGGCATGTCCTCAATCAATAAATAAGTTCTTACAAGCGTGGATCCCTAATAAACAACAAAAGGATCCTTGCAGGGTAAGTTATAGCAATTCAAAGGATATTGCAGAAACCAATAACATGTCACTACTATCCGCTAAGGTTTACTCTGAATAAAGTGAAGGTCAATTCTTGATGAAGTCCTTCAACAATCAAAAAACAAATCATGACATGGGACTCGGGCGAAATCAAAACCAAATTAACAAACCTGGGCAGATGATCTTATGCCTTAAAGGGTACAAATCTCGGAAACAAACTCATCTCAATATTAACCTCACTTAAAATCTATATATATATTAAATCAGAAGCAGACTTCTGCCACATAGGACTCATTTTCCTCTACTTTTGTCTCTTAAATATAGGGTGTTCTAACTCCTTTTCTCTACTCTTGTGTAATCCTAAACTATATCTATTAAAGTAGACGCAGCGAAAAGGTGCTCAATAGCTTCTGCCATGTAGGACTCATTTTCTCTATTCTTTAAGTCTCTTAAAATATAGATTATTGTAACTCCTTTTTCTATATTCATTATGTATCTTAAATATAGAGTATTGTAATATTTGATTTACTTCTTTTTAAGGACCAATGATATAATACAACTAATACTGATGCCAATTAATATGGAAACTTATTAGGGGAATAAATATATATATATAACTTCCAAGTTTGAGTTTTTTATTCTGTCAAAAGTTTCAGAATCAAATGATACTTATTTTAAATATTTGTCACAAAGATTAATTAATAATATGGTATGTTCAAATAAATGCATAAATTGAAGCTCTAGGATATTAGTGATGGAAACTTTTAAAAATATTCATAATCTCCAATAATTGATATCAGCTATTTTCCTTCCCTATACACAAAAAATTGAGAATGCATACGACTTCTAATGAGTTTTAATCATTTGCAGCTTGAGAAGTTACTGGCACACTTAATTGTCATTGCACCGAAATCCTATGCAAAAGTAAGAATGCTCCATGATTAATAATCACATCCTAAATATCACAGTAGGAGGAGAAAAAAGCATATTATTATATTGTCTCTATTTGTATAATATACACTTTTATATTAATTTTATACTTTCATAATATGTTATTGCCTTTATTTGTTGATTTTGTTTATAAAACATATCCGTACAAAGTGCTAGCTAGTGATACATAACGCTGCTTACCACCGCAGCTTGCCTAAAGAGTATGAAGAGGTACCAAAGGCAATTACATAAAATATGTTGATAGCCATGTACAATGAGATAAAGGGATAAACCAATCACAAAATGAAAACATCAAAGAATTAGAGCATACCTGAAGGCTTTTACAGCGTTTTTCAACTCTGGATTCTCCAAAATGTTTCTAGCACTTAATGGAACATCTGGACAGGCCAAATGATGATATGAGGACAAATAAAGTTAATGTACCCAACCAAGCTGAAAACCAATGTAAAAGGAGAATACTGGAGATAAACAAAAAAGTAATTGTCAAAATGTTCACAACTTACTTCTAAGTCATCACTAACCGAGAGCAACTGAACTCTGACTAATCTAGTCTTATGACTCTGTAAGAATCAATTAATCGCACATTTGGACACTTACTATAATGTTTCAGCACTCTTACTGCTAAAGCACTGAATCCACACTGAGGAAAATCAGGCACCCCTTTCATGTAAATCATCACCGGATTCTCCCTGACATCCTACACCAGAAGTTCATCATGATTATAGATCACAAGGAGATATAGATCAGATTGGCAATAATTCATAGATTCACTGTTTTTGAGTATACCTGTTCAACAATATCCTTCAAGGAAGTTCCACTCTCAACTTTATTATTAGGTTGGAAGTCTTCATGTGTATCAGGGTCATTTGGAACAGTAGTTGAGAATTGGAAGCCATTGTGGCAAAAAGATCCAGATACCTACACAAAATCAAATGCAGCCATAGTTGTTATGAAGTTGTGATCTACATAATGACTCACACGATGGATTAGCAACCTGACACAATTCCTTCACCACTGCAAACCTCAGTTAGATTCACGCATGATATACATGAACATTTTCCTTCTAGTCCGTGATGTTGCTTGTTTTGTTAGAATACCACACATCATAATCACTTAGTGAAGCTGTCAGTCAATATGAGCACCTCCTATATCAGACCACATGAACTCTGGAATTCGACTTCATGAAGTTCAATTCTTAATTTTTGTTTATTGGATATTTACTATGGAGTTATATGCTATAAATTAGCACGCAATCTCCCTCTAAAGTTTCACTACTTTCCGCCATTGACATGAAAAGGCCCTAAATTTTATCAAACTTCTTTATCTTCGACTTAGAAAAGAATTTCTACATTATCCAATCTATTTAGCATTACCCACTAACAATTCTATGAGACCCATAAACACAAAATTACTAATTGAACTCCCACCACAACACCACATTAAGGAAACTCTTTTCACAATACCACCAAACTTATTTGCACAGCTTTTACAATCCGAATAAATCATGAAACTTGATTCTTACAATTGTACTGGATCGTGCTGCAGGAAGAAGTGAAATACTCTTGAAAAGCGTATTTGACAACAATCTCGCCATCACAAATCTGTGGCAAAAAACGAAAAACAATAATTACACACGCAAAAGTTATCAATCAAAATCATAAATTTAACTATAATAAGCTGGCGAAGAATATCACCAAGTAAATTAAGGATCAAGAAACAGAAAACTGAATCCAAAAATAAGAGAAAACCAACAAGTGAAATAAGCTCACCAAAGACAAAGCATAAAACGACGCAGCTGCGGGGATTGAACGGCAAGAGCTACCGGCGACGGAGAGGAAGAGGGAGAGGAGGACTCAACCGGGGGTATGGGTAAAAATGTCAAAATGACGAGGGTGTAAATATATTAGTAGGATAGACCTAAAACGACGCTGTTTTAATGTTGCTATAGACGTCGTCGCATTGTAACTGCCGCTTAAAACCCAAAACCCTAACCGTCCCCTTCCTGTCGTCAGAATTCTCTCTCTAAAATCACAAGAACGCACAGAATAGATTTGTGCTTTGCAATGGAAAAGCACAAACTCAACTCTCTGATCACTTCCTTCACTCCTGATGGAGAATTGCTCGCCATTCTGTCCCCTGACGGAGCCATTAAGGTACTATGTTTCTCTCTCCTCCCTCTCTCAGAATATTAATATACATGGTGTGTATGCGTGTATGTCGATTTAATTATGAAACAATATTGTAACATGTTCTTTTGCAGATTTGGAATATTAGCAATGGAAGTTTGATGCTAGAGTGGAGGCAATCAGATGTTAGTTGTTATTCATGTATAGCATGCAGCTTTGTTGGGAAAAAGGTTAGCAGTTTTTAGTGATGGCGTCTTTTGAATTTTTAAATTGTTCTGATTTAAAGTTTACCGTTGGATTTTTGTTTATGGTGAGCTTGTAGCGCAAAAAAGGAAGCAGTTGTTTGTTATTAGCTCTTGGCACAACTGAGGGTGATGTCTGTGTGGTTGATGCTTTCACTGGTGTCACTAAGTGGAAATCTAGTGCATGCGATCCAGGGTATGATTTTTTACTTTGTTTATGGTTAGGAGATTTGTGATTTGGGTGGCGACTAGAATTAGTGATGAAAATATTCTCTCTGATTGTTGATGTTATTGTTGTATGTAGTGGCGTGGTTGGTCTTGCTTTTGCTAGAAAAGGACGCAGTTTGCATACTGTTGGAAGTAATGGTATGGCATCTGAGAGGAATTCAGAGTCTGGAGAAGTGATTAGAGAATGGAGAACATCAAAAAAGGCCATATCTTCTTCAGCATTTTCCAGTGGTTAGCGACTTAATTTTGTTGCTTATATTGGATTAATGTTTGTCTTCAATATATGATCTTTCTTTCTCTTTTTTGTACCAGATGAGACAATGTTAACTGTTGTGAGTAACAGAACACGCATTCTAAGCTTGGAAGATGGGACGGAGCTTCTGAAATTTTCGAATGATTCGGTAAATGAGAACCCTCTCTGTGTATTTGGTTAGTTTCTGTGTATAATTTAAGGGTTCAGACGTTTATTACTTGGTGTTACAGGGTCCTGTACAGCTTATATCCATGACTAATAATGCGAAGCTGGTGATTACATCTGGTTTCAGGGAGAAATATATTAAAGTATGGTGGTGCGAGTTGAGTTCCAAAATTGTGAGTGCTGGTCCTGTACTTTCAATAGGGCATCCTCCATTAGTACTTGAATGCAAGAATAAGGAAAAAGAAGAAGATCACGGCGTAGTTGTCTTAGCACTTTCTCAGACTGGTACGGTGCATGTTTGGGATTTCAAGAGCATGTCACAGGATGAGGTTAGGCCGACAAATATCGCTGTAAAGAGTCATAAGTCTGAAATGGGTAAGCGGGAGGATGCTAGTGGCAAGAAGCATCACACTTCAATCTTTGCTGCCAAGTTACAGGCTCTGAGCGGTGAAAGGAAGTTGAAAGCTCTTATAGCTTATGGTTTGCCTGATTCTCCACAGTTTGGTGTAGTTGATATTAGTTCCCCTGGTGAAAACATTATTGTGACTGCCAGGGACGAAGCTCCTATTGATCTAGAAAATGGTATTTTAGCGGAAGAAGGTATGAAACTTCTTTTCATGGTTTGTTTAGTTTCAGCAGCCGACCTATCTTGCTAAAGCATTATGATCATTATTAGTTCAGCCTTTATTCTTTTGTTTCTTTCCAATCAGAATCAACAGTCGCTGCAGCCAATAGAAAATTGAAGAAGAAACGAGATGCATCAGAGTTTGATGTGGACGTTGCGACAAAAGATGTAGATGATACTGGTAAATCTAACTATATGAACAAAGAAAAGAAAATTTTTACTTGAGCAAAAGCCATGTTACTCACCAAGAGTGGCAACTATTAAATTCAAATAATCTCACATGCTTGTTCTGGTTCCCGTATGATTTAATTCATTCGAAGTTTCTATATTTGGTTCACTAAAACTACATTCTTGGAGAATGAATTATTGTTTCTTCCTTCCAGTTTTTGAATAAAAGGATCAATGAAACTTCACATTATTTATACATCAAATGAGTTGAAGTCTATTGTTCATTTAACTCCTTGTGTCTTATAAAAAAAGTTGGAAACAGTCCTCTTATTTGTGCATTTACTTGATGGTTGCTCTTGATGAAGATCATGGAGAAGCTATAGATGGAGTCCTTGTTCAAGATGATATGAATGAGCCAACGATGGGTGAAAAACTTGCAAGTCTAAATCAACTGAACATTGATAATGCTGATAGCCTTGAGAAACAGGAATCTCCTTCTCATGCAAAGACTCCAAGTGCCGACTCAGTCAACATTCTTCTTAAGCAAGCACTGCATGCTGATGATCGTGCTCTTCTTTTGGACTGCTTATACACCCAAGATGAAAAGGTTAATCTAATTTCGTTGTTTACCTGAACAGATTTTGTTAGGACTCTGCCTTTAGAACACTAGGATTTAACTATATTATTGCTATATATCGGTACAGTGTTCAACACTACCGAATAGTAGTATATCACTTCTTCCTAACCAGAGCTGATGCTCCTTACTAACCAGAGCAGAAATGCTCCTCAGAAGGTATGAAGCCTTCTGTCCTTTCTTCTCTCAATTTTTTCTCTCCCCCTTCTCTCTTCTTCTTGTCCCCCCTTTATAGCCACCCTAGGTAACAGATTCTGTTACAACCTAATGATTGTTGTCAGTACCATTTAGCTAACTAACCACCTGAATATTCCTCTACCGATTATTCCTCTGCTCTCTGCTTATTCTTCCTATCATCTAATGATCCTAACAAGTTGTTTTTAATGGACTGCCTCATGGGCCAGGCCTAGGTCCATACTAACTTAAGATCTAATTATTTTAAACAAAACATCGTTCTACTTAAAAAAGTTAGGCGTCAGGTAAACTTGGGTCTAGACATCTCAAGCCTGGACTCAATTAAAAAAATTACGCTGTCTATATTTTTAATTAAAAAAAATTATTTTAAAAAATTGGCGGGAGCTAGCCCATGGGCCAGCTCATTGCCATCCCTACATATAAGTGGGCTCATGTTTTAACTTGTGTTTGTAATATGATGTCATTTTGTATATGGCTAAATATTAGGTATTGTTTTGTTTCTTTTCTTTTCTTTTTTTTTGGATACTATGTGAAGCTCATTTGTGGAATGAGAATAACAAATATTTTACCAAAATTAGTATGGTATAAGAGCAATTTTCTTCCTTTGCAATTAGTAACTGTTCTTTTTCTTGCTTTTTCTCTTAAGCCAAATATATTTTCTTCTTCTTTTAGAGCTGTTATTACAACTCCTGAATTGATTTGCGCTTAAATTCATGTCAAAGAATCACCATCTAGCTAATGTGAGCATGATTGACCGATCAAGGGATCTATTACATGTGCTTATTGGACCAATTACAAAAGTTAGAGTTCTAGAATAGTTGGAGGGAAAATCTCATGGAGTTATAATTAATTTCCTTATTTAAGGTTTATTCATTATTAGAGTTTGTTTTATTGTAATTTGTATATGTTCTACTTAATTATGAACTCCAAAACTGTGTAATATGGTTTTGTAGTTGTTTTATTAGTTTCTTATCTGAATTAGGACTTGATATAGGATTAAATTCCAATTGATCCATAAAGGTGATATTTTCCATGTGACACTAAGAATCTTGAAGTAGGATGTCTAGATTCTTAATAAGTTAAAGTAGAATTGGTAGTTAATTGCATTTTGGTGAAAATTCTTCCTTAGTGTTGGTTTTGGCTTTGCTGGACGGGAGTAACTCTTACTCCTAGTTTTGGGGGATGGAGATGGGGTTATCTTCAAAGAATAAGTTATCGTTTGCTTGTGGTTCTTTGAGTGAGCTAGTGAGAATTGATTGGAAATATGTGTAATAACGTCGTTGCAATTATATGATACTTTTATGGCTTGTGAATGCGCCAGCCCCTACTGTAGCACAAAGTGTAATATGGATGAACAATGCTGTCGACGTGTGGAAAGATCTTTAATGATATCTTTTATCTAGTAGATTACTAGCGCAATGTAGATCTGTAGGAACAGATTTATACTCTGCATCAAGGTGATTTATATGCAGCAGCAGGATTTGGAGGAGTTATGCTTTTTTTTTTCTTTCTATTTTTCAAAATGACTTAGAGCAAGCATGAGGACGATCAAGTTTGGTGAACTTTTTGGATTTCCACCTAGTGACTGCCCATATATTTAAGTGATGACAGAACTTGCTGCTAGGGTAAGCGACGACGGAACTTACTGCTAGGGACAAAAGGAAAAACAAATCTTTGTAAACTTCAAATCATGGTTTGCATATCCTGATTAATTAGCAACCTTGTTTAACTCTTTAACAAAATTTGTACAATGCAGGATTACTGAGCATAGTTTATGCTTTTTCAATATTTTTGCCTTTCTATGTAATCAACAACATTACTTTAGAGACAAATGAGACTAATGTTATCTGGATTTTTGGACACTGACCCCACAAATTGCAGCAAGAGTAATGTCATTATTGCTTTATTCTGTTCTACTTTTCTATATTCCTTGACCCTACTCTGATAATAAGGTACAATTCTGGGGGGTAGTTTGTTACAAGGTACTATATAGCATGAAATAACCTACTTGCCGAAGTACCTGATGCGATAAAAGAGACCTAGGAAAAGGGTGACAAGTGTCCAGGCCACATTGAAGTCAGATTTTGATACATCATTCTGGTGCGAATGGATAAGTGATATGGATAAGGGATTTCACTTAGAGAGGTCTTTTTTGTTCTTTTAAGTTTTTTAAATGTATTCCTTGGAATCTTTGTTTTTATAGTTGGCCTTAATATTTTGATTACTTAGTACTTCTCTCTCAATTCTTTAACCTAAGTAATTTCTTACTTTGTCTAATTACATTCTTGTAATGACTGATTTGATTTATTCTTGTTCTAATTTTTTTTCTTGATTTGGGTATTTATTTACTTATTTTATCTTTTATTGTTAATTTTTACTATGTTCTATATGTACTATATTAAGTATTGCATTGCATATTCTTACAGTTATTTTTATGTATCTATTTATATGTTTCGTTGAAGCTTATCGTTGAAATATACCACGAGCTTAGGAGTCACAACGAAAATAATTTTTCTCAATTCATGTAGTAACAACGCAACATATCTTGGTGATGTTGTCCTCATATGCCCATTGACTAAAGGTTGGCCCTTTGGTATTAGAGTCATTAGTATTATTAGTTGTGATTACATTATTTCATATGATAGTGAGTAAGGAGTTTCCTTCAGCCATAAGTGACTCTAAACTTGGTGACTTTGTTTATCTTTCTTCAACTCTCTCTATTGCCATTCTCCCTTCTAATTCTAAATTTACTTTTTCTAATAAAATTGAACACCTTGTAGAAATTACTCTTCCTGTAGAAAGTTATGTTTCTAATACTTCATTACCTTTGCTCAGTCACTATAGTATATACTCTCGTGATCGCTCTTGATAAGAATTATAAAGACTATTCTTTTTACACATTGCCCAAAAGTCAAAGAAATGATCCAAAGTTTCTATCTGAAGTAGTATGGTTTAAAAGTTACCATTGCAAAACAATATGTGAAGTTAAAAATTCTAAAGGAATTCATCACTCTTTAGAGAGTGTAGAATCATACACATCTGCATATTGGTGCTATTTGCCTTGTTTTCATCATCTACGGAAAAAAAAAGGAATTCCTATTACATCCATGATATCTCTTCTTGATATTGCTTATACTACATACCAAAATGTATTTATTGATACCTTATTGACCACCCTTAATAATGGAAGTGTCATCCTTACCATTGCTTTTGATTTCAATATCAAGTTGAATGATCCCATCTTGACTGAAAGACTTTAGGTCCAAATCCAGACTACTGGAGCAGAACAAGTTTCTAAAGCAATTATGGCCACTTTCATCATCAAATAATTTATCGTTTGTAGAACCATGTTGTAGAGCTAAATTTTCCAAAATTTACCTAAGATGCTTTGTATATGGTAGCAGATAAAGCTTATAACAAGACCACCCTCATCCAAATTACAAAGCAGTTACCTCCAACGGAGCTTGAAAAACGGATGCCTACAGAATAGATCACTAATTACCAAAAAGTGTTCTATGCTTTTCATAGGCATTCCTTTCATACTACTCCTATTCTCATGACACTAAGAGATTGATCAATGAAATCCATCTACACCAAACCTAATAAAGATCAATTTGGACCCTCCAATACATGTGACCTTATTTTGATGCTTCAACTAGTGTTCTCACGTAGCCATCATTGTGGAAATTTTGTCTGGAATGTAGACCCATCTATGTGTAACCCATACTTTGAAATATGTTTGAATTATGAATCAGATAGTGATTATGACCTCTATGCTCTAAGGAGAAAGAAGAAGAATAAAAGAAGAAGACAACAATTGAAAAAAAAAATCCATTATTGTCAACCTTCTCAACAATTCTCTTTTTGACATGATAATCACGACTCAGATTCTAGACCATGGGTTGGGTTTAAAAACCCAAAACCAAGAGTTTAAAACTTTCGAGAGTAGCTTAAAGTTGTTGGGTAAGGAACATATGTTCCTTGATGATCCATTTCCTAATAAACCAGTCAATTATTCCTTCTATTCCTGTTACCACTATGACCCTAATTCCTTATATGATGGTAAGATCAAGTATATGTTCCTTGATGATCCATTTCCTAATAAACCAGTCAGTTATTCCTTCTATTCCTGTTACCACTATAACCCTAATTCCTTATATGATGGTAAGATCAAATAAGGAGGAATCCCCTTCACTGGAGAGATATTGATGAACACAACAGGGCTATCTATAGTCTTTATGTTTGTGCTACAGGAATTACTTCTCAAGGAATTATTTTATCAAATCTTGTCAATGAAGTGCTCAATTGACAAACTAATAATGTAGTGACCTAAAATCAAGTTCTTTGAAGAATTGAATCCATGCTTGATGGTCTTGACCAATAGACCAAAGCTACTCAAACAAGAGTTGATACCATGTCTTCCAAGATTAAAACATTATACAAATCTTTAAAAGATCAGATGATCCAACTATGTTAATCTTGGAAGACACATTGACACTCATTATTTTGGACCCTATTTCATAAAGAAAGAGCAAGAACTTCGAAAAGTGAATGAGGTACTTCACATAATGGAAGCAGACATGTAGACAAAGCAATCCAAGACTGTTTATGGAGCCTATCCCACAACCTTTCCAATAATTCAACTTATTTATTGCCCTTCAACTTATCCTGAAGCTACTGATTATGAGAAAGTGTTTAAAATAAATTATCCCTTGATTAAATGACATATCCATCATACCACTAGTATATGAAGGTGATGGACTAGAAGGATTTGAAGGTTTGGACTTCGGAGATTTGGTTGACTTGAGTTTAGTAGTGGTAGGATGGATATGCTGCTTAATCAAAGGATAATTCATTTTGAACATTTTCTCATAATTAGCAAATTCAGGATGAGCTAGAGGTGAATAAATATGTTGAATTACTGGAAAGGTTGTATGATAGGCTCCATAAACAATCTTGGATTATTTTGTTTACATGTACGCTTCTATTATATGAATTACCTCCTTCACTTTTCGAAGTTCTTATTCTTTATTTGTAAAATCAGGTCCAAAGTATTGAGTATCAATGTATCTTCTAAGATTAGCATCAAGTTGGGTCATCTGATCTTTTAAAGATTTGTATAATTTTTGAATATGGGAAGACATGATGTCAACTCTTGTTTGAGTATCTTGGGTCTATTTGTTAAGACCATCAAGCTTTTAGTCAATTATTTAAAGGACTTGATTTTGGATCAATGTGTTATTAGTTTGCTAGTTGAGCACTTCATGAATAGGATTTGATAGAATAGTTCCTTGAAAAGTAATTCCTGTAGCACGGACATAAGGGTTAGACATAAACTTGTACATTCGTAAGTATGTTTCTCTAGTGGAGGGAATTCCTCCTCATATGGTCTTACTATTAGAACCTTAAGTCGTGATAGTGAAATTATGCAGGCATTGACGAGCCTTAACCAGTGTTTGATACGCAAAACAACGAAACAATACAAGGACTTATGATGAGGCAAGGACAAAATGGGGTAATGTCAAGTATTGACATACATTGGTGCACATTGGCGGAAATATTCGACGAGATGCAAGATTCGAATGTGAGACCAAAAGAATGTTTGAGACAAACATCTAGTGGAAGGTTAGCTAGATCACACGCATGATGGGAATATGCGAGAATTCTAAGGTGACTTAGCAAGTAAATCAAGCATGGTGAGAGTTTTGGAAGAGTTTCGGACCTTGTACGAGCTGACTTGGCTAAGGCTAAGTTCTTGATGGACTAAGGACTCAGTATGTGCTCAAGTGGACAAACCATGATTAATGGAGTTGAAATGGGTAAGCATTGGATCAACTCAGTATGTTATTGGATTAGATGACTCATCATTAATGGATAGAGATGAGAAGATCTTAGATGATGTGGTAGATAAGATCACAGTAGATGAACATTAGCTCTAAGAGATCAAGATCATATGGAATGATTATCTAAAGATAGAGAAGATCTTTGTATATATGAATAGATCATTCTTAGATGTAATCTTTTATCTTATTATTATGATGTAGTTTAATCCTATTAGATAGAGTCCTAATTAAATAGGGATGTCATTTATTAGTTAGTATGATATAATCTGATAAGGATAAAATATGATAAAATTGTGATCTTAACTAGTAGAGTTCTACTATGATTCTAACTTAGTTATCTAAAGAAGCTTATAAGTAACTTATTTGAGCCTTGCTCTTTTCAAAGTGAGAGTCAGAGACGCTGAAAGAAGGATAAGCGTGGGAGACATTTAGAGATTGAGAGAGCATTCCTTTATATACTTTGAAAGAAGTAATAAAAGTTGACTTTTTAGTTGTATTTCTTTTGGTGTTCTTATTGTTGCCATGAATATTCAATTCTTTTGTAGTTTTCTTACAAGGGTGTGATAGAGAAACACTACGACGGTCGTGAAATGCTCGAGAATGAGTAAGCTGGTTGACGATCATGGGACAAGGCTAAATCTTGCTTTGACAGAATTAAGTGAGATTTTCGTGCAAAGGAGTTTACACATCTTGTAAGACAAGTTCGTGCTTAAAGGAAAACCTTAGTAATAACAGGTATCAGAGTCAAATTGATATGGCGGGAGATAGCAATTTGACGGAATATGTCAACCGAATGGAGATACTCATTGAGCCGATTCCTTAAAAGGAAACAGAGGTGATTTCTTACAAAACTCAATTCGAGATGTTGGGGGTACAAATCCAACAATTGCAACATTAATTAGTGGAGTTGATGAAGGCACAAGAGGAGTTTAGGTTTGAGGTGGCAATCCTAAAACATGCCATTGTAACACAGGACATTAGACGAGCTGAAAGCACTTTAGTGAAGGTGTGAGAGCCACAAGTTTTCGATGGCAAGTGGAGTGCTAAGGAGCTCGAAAATTTCTTGTGAGATTTGGAGCAGTACTTTGCAGCGTCAAAGGTAACTTACTCGAAGAAGGTGTTGATCACGACAATGTACGTAGTGGAGGATGCAAAGCTGTGGTGGAGAACAAGAACCTCCAACGACATCAGTGGGGGTAAACCTCCCATCGACACTTGGGAGAAGATGAAGAAGAAGCTAATGGATTAGTTTTTACCTAACAACACTTCATATCTCACAAGGGAAGCTTTGAAGAGGTTAAAGCAAGATAACTCTATGCGGGAGTATGTAAGGAAATTCACATCTTAATGTTGGACGTGTGAAAAATGTTAGAGGAGGACAAATTGTTCAACTTTATAAGCAACTTGCAAGGTTAGGCATAGATGGAGCTTAGGAGGCCAAACATGAATGACCTCCCAAGTGCGATAGCAGCCAAGAAAAATGGTGGGATGTAGAAGGTAGGTGAATCTTCTCAAGGTAAAAAACAATTAAAATGGGATATTGCTTGTTTCATTTGTGAAGAGTCGCATTTTACTCGAGAATGCCTAGGACAAAAGACAGGTGAGGAGCAAGTAAATTCCATGATCACAAAGGATCAAGGAAAAGGAGAGGAGGACTCAACGGAAGAATTCTACCTCAACAGTTACACTTTATTGAGTGCAATGGACATTGCGAAGGGGCGTTCGAACAAAAGCATGGACAAACCCGATGAAGAGGGAGAGAGAGAGGACTTGATGGAAGGAGTCTACCTCAATATATCACACTTTGCTCAAGAATGCCTAAGATAAACGACGGGTAAAGAGCAAGCGAATTTCACGATTGTGAAGGATCAAAGAGAGGGAGAGGAGCACTCGACGGAAGAAATCTATCTTAATAGTCTTGCTATGTTGGGCGCAATGGGCTTTGTGAAAGAGTGTTCGAACAAAAGCAATGAGAAACCCGATGGAAAGGAAACATGGTATGTGGGAGATGTGCCAATGGTTAAGGAGTATTTAAGAGAACCATATCTAGAGGAGCATCTACAGTCAACTAGGGAGTTTATTTCTTTTGGTGGGATGGTTTATTCTATTTCTTTTGGTGGGATGGTTTATTAGACCCCTAAGTCATGATAGTAGAATCGTGCGGGCATTGACGAGCTTTGACTAGTTTTCAACACGCAGAACAGCGAAACAAGGAAAGGGACTTGCAAGAAGGTAAGGACGAAATGGAACAATATCAAGTGTTGACATGGATTAGTGCATATTTTCATAAAACTTCGACGAGATACAAGATTCAGATGTGAGACCAAAAGAAAGTTTAAGAAGGACATCGAGTGGAAGATTAACTGGATCTCACGCATGACGGGAATATGCAAGAGTTCCAAGGTGACTTAGCAAGTAGATCAAGAATGGTGCAAGTTTTGAAAGAGTTTCAGACTTTGTACAAGCTGACTTAGATAAGGCTAAGTTTTTATAGACTAATGACTTAGTGTGTGCTCAAGTAGACGGACCATGACTAATGGAGTTGCCATGAGTAAGCATTGCATTGGATCAATGTGCTATTGGGTTAGGTGACTCATCATCATTGGATAGAGATGAGAAGATCTTAGATGATGTGATAGATAAGATTACAGTGGATGAACATTAGCTCTTATAGATAAAGATCATGTGGAAGGATTATCTAAAGATCGAGGAGATCTTCGTAGATATAAATAAATCATTCCTAGATAGATGTAATCATTTATCTTGTTATTGTGATGTAACTTAATCCTATCAGATAGAGTCCTAATTGGACGAGGATGTTATCTATTGGTTAGTATGTTGTAATCTGATAAGGATAAGATATTAATAAGATTATGATCTTAGCTAGTAGAATTCTATTAGGATTCTAACTTAGTCAGCTAGAGGAGCTTATTAATAGCTCATTTGAGTCTTACCCTTATTAGAGTGAAAGTCAGAGACACTCAGAAAAGGATGAGTGTGAGAGAGCATTCTTTTGTATACTTTAAAGGAAGTAATGAAGGTTAACTTTTTAGCTGTATGTCTTTCTTGTGTTCTTATTGTTGCCATGAATATTTAATTCTTTTGTAATTTTCTTGTAAAGATGTGGGAGGGAAACATTGTGAGGGTCGTGAGGCATTTGAGAACGAGTAGGTTGATCGACAATCATAGGACAAGGCTAAATCTTGCTTTAACGGAGTTAAGTGAGATTATCGTGCAAAAGAGTTAATGCATCTTGTGGGACAAGTTTGTACTTGAAGGAAAACTTAACACTTACCACCATACAAGGAATTGAAGTTGGAGTGGTAACTCAATAGAAGGAATAAGCTAAGGTTTGTTGGGGATTGGATCATCAAAACAACATATATTCCTTTCCAACAACTTTAAGCAACTCTTAAAGGTTTTGAGATCTTGGTTCTAGGTTTTTATACCTAGCCCATGCTCTAGAATCTGGGTCATAAGCATCATGTTGAGAAGATAATTATTGAGAAGGTTGATAAAGATGGATTTCTTTCGATTGTTGTCTTCTTCTTTCTCCTTCGAATATAGAGCTTATCATCAATGTTTGATTCATAATTTATAAATATTTCGCAATCTGAGTCGCATATAGATGGGTCTACATCCCAAACAAAATGTCCACAATGATGGACAATATCACAAGTTCTCTATCAGGTTTGAGATAATAGATGGAAGGTCCATTTTTGCATTCTTTATATGAGAACACTGGTTGAAGCATCAAAAAAGGGCCAGATATATTGGAGGGTCCGGGTTGATCTTCATTAGGTCTAGTATAGACGAATTTCACTGATTCTTACTTATTATCATGACAATGTGAGTAGTAGTTCGATGAAAGAAACGGCTATGATGAGCGTGGAACACTTTTTGGTAATTGGTGATCCATTCTATAGGCATCAATTTTTCAAACTCCATCGAAGGTAACTGCTTCAAAATTTGGATGATGTTAGTCTGGTCATGAGTACTATCTGCTACTATATTTGAAGCATCAAAAGTAGAATTTGGGAAATTCAAGTCTACAATATGATTTTGCAAATGATACAGATCATTTGATGATAAAGAGTGACTATAATAGTTGTAAGATCTTGTTCCACTCCAGTAATTTAGATTTAGACTTGAAGTCTCTCAGTCAAGGTAGGATCATCCAACCTAATATTGAAATCAGAAGCAATAGTAAGGATGACACTTCTATTATTAAAGGTGGTCAACAAGGTACTAATTAATATATTTTGGTACATAGTATAGGTAGTATCAAAAAGAGATATGCTGGTTGTAGCAGAAATTTCTTTTCTTTCGTGAAGGGTGACAATAAGGCGAATAACACTAATATGCAGATGTATATGATTATGCTCTCTCCAAAGAGAGATGAGTTCTTTTGGAATTTCTAACTTCATATATTGTTCTACAATGGTATCTTATAAACAACACTACTCCATACGAGAAATTTGGATGATTCTTTTGACGTTTGGGCTATGTTTGGAGAGAATAATTTTTATACTTCTTGTATAAGAATGGTCACGAGAGTATGTACTGTAAGGACTGAACAAAGGTAATGAAGTATTAAAAATACGACTTTTTGCAGGAAGGTGAGTAATTCGACAAGGCTTTCAATTTTATTAGAAATAATACGTTTAACATTAGAAGGGTAATTAACAATAAAGAAAAACGAATAAGGTCACTAGGTAAAGAGTCACTCATGGCTGAAGGAAAATCCTTACTCACTATCATCCAGAATAATGTAATCACAGTTAATAACACTAATGAATCTGATACCACACGGGCAACTCTTGGTTAGGGGGCACACAAGAATAACATTAGCAAGGTACGTGACGTGGTTACTATATGAACCTAGAAAGGTAAAGGAAGGATGTGTATTACTAGGCCTCCCTAGATCTCGCGTTTCAATGAAACTCGTACTGGTTATTATTGTTATTAGCTATATTACAAAATTGAAAATTTTATAAGATGAATGTGTAGTTTTATGACCCATGCACAAGTGTAGTTGCAAACTAAGTTTTTCTTATATTTTGCTTAATGTTATTTTTTCTAGACAGCATTATGATTATGTGACATTTTTTGAAGATTTAAATGATAGTATAAGTTCAATTAAATATAAAATTTTGATATCACTTTGCTACTGTGAATAAAGGGTTTGTAATGATTTTTGCAATATGAGGGACTACTTTCTCTTAATGGCAATGTTAGAGTTGATGTTACTACATAATGATATTCACGCTTTGGCAAACAACATTTAATAACTTGATCAGGGAAAAACTTTCACAAATATAATTCATCCTAAAAATAATATTATGCATCATTCCTTATCTTTTCATTCTTAGGCTTACTTATATAATTAGGTATAGTTTTAGTTATTAAATAATTAACAAGGCTTGTATATTAAAAAACTATACCTTTTGTTTGATAGTACAATTTTTAGAAAAAGGTGAAATATTTTCATCACTTATCAACTTAAATGTTTTACCATTACATTTTCAGCTCCTTTTTTTTAAAATCTCTTATAGCCAAATTAAATTCTTGAAGTGGCAAAATATATCATATTAACATTAGTTTGAGCTTCTTTGTTAAAAGGTATTTTAATGTTGTATGATCATAATACACAAAAACTTTAGAGTTAAGCAACTAAGGTCCAAATTTATATAAAGCAAAACAATTATTATAAACTCTTTCTTAATCGTGGAGTAATTATACTTTGTAGCATTCAATGTCCTTATGACATAATAGATGACATGACTTTGTTTTCTAATTCTTTGGCGTAAAATACCTCCTACTATATAGTTGCTAACATCACATATGTTTCTGAATGGTAAATTTTAATTTGGTAAGTGAACAATATCTGCACTTGTAAATAATGCTTTGAACTCGTCAAAAGCTCCTCATTCTTCCTAAATTCAAATGGAATATCTTTTTCAAATAATTTTGACAATCAAATAACAATCTCTAAAAAGTTTTTCATAAACATGTGACAAAATTTTACATGTCAAAGAAAAGAGAACTTCCCCAATATCTTTAGGGTAACGTAAGTTCACAATTAACTTAATGTTTACTTTATTAATTTTTATGCTCTTAGATAAATCATATGTCTTAAAATGACGTTTTGATCAACCATGAATTGACATTTTACATGGTTTAATACTATATTTATTTTAATGCATTTTTTAGAATCTTAGATAAATGATTTAAAAAATCATCAAATGAATCTTCATAAATGGTGAAATCATTCATAAATACTTCAATGCAATTCTAAAGATACTAAAAAAAAAAGATCCTTGTCATGCACATTTAAAATGTACTTGGAGCATTACAAAGATCAAAGGATATTTGCTTGAAGGTATACATTCCAAAAGGACAAATAAAGGTAGTCTTTTCTTGATCTTCTTGAGCAATTGCTATTTGATAGTACTTTGAAAAAACATCTAAAAAACAAAAACATGATTTACCAATAAGTCTTGCTATCATTTGATCTATAAAGAACAATGGAAGATGATTCTTTCTAGTAGCCAAGTTAAGCTTCCGAAAATCTTTGCACATTTGTCACCTATTTTGCACCTTTACTATAACCCCAATTTTCTTTGGCACAACATGAATTAGGCTCACCCACTCACCATCAAAATAAGATAGATTATACACTCATTACAAAACTGTAGAATCTCTTTCATTACCACCTCTTATTATTAGATCGAGTCTCCTTTGTAGTTCCCTTATTGGATTAACATTTTTCTCTAAAAGAATCCTACGCATGCAAATTGTTTGACTTATACCTTTTTATTAACTAAGGTCTAACCAATTGCAATTTTGTACTCTTTTAGAAGTGTTAGTAGCCTTTCTTCTTATTCTTTAGTTAACCTTTTTTAGATGATCACATGTAATGACTCTCCCTTAATGAAAATAGACATATTTTTGGTGATCAGATAGATTTTCAATTCTAGCTTTGAAGCTTGCAAAATATAAGGCAACACTTTCTTTTAAGATTTAATGATTTCTGCATTTAAATTTTTTGACTCTATTAGATTTGCTTCATTAATTTGCTTATTCACTTCTAATTTAACATTAAACTTTGAATCATTACCAACAATTTCTTCTTTAAAAATATCCTCCACAATTAAATCAACAATATTCATATCATAAATAAAGTGAAAATTATTAGGGTACTTTATTGTTTTAAAAAAGTACCTTCATTAACATAAATTTTTGGTTTTAGACATCTTTATGAATGATCTTCCCAACATAATTGAAGCTAAATATTCTACACTATCTCCATTCATTTTTAAGATTTAAAAACCTAATGAAAGTATCAAACCATTAATCTAATCCAAAACATCCTCTATAACATCAATGAGACGCATATAGGAATCGTCATCTAGCTGAATAATCACATTAGGTTCTTGTAAAGAATTCATATGTAAAGCTTGGAAAATTGAGTATGGCATAATATTAATAGATGTACCTAAATATATGAACCTAAATATGGCATGGCACACTCAATTTCCTTATCACCAATGATACAAAGAAGTGTAAACATACCTAGATCTTTTCATATTTTTGGTATCATAGTTGATATATTCTTACCTGAAATTATTCTCTCTTTATCCTTTAGTTTCCTTTTATTTTGTGCATAGTTCTTTCAAGAAATTTGTATATTTTAGAAATTTCTTTATGGCTTCTAGTAAGGGTATATTGATTTCCACATTTTTTAAAGTTTCTAAGATCTCTCTTTCATATTCTTCTTCTTTTGATTTAGCCAATATGTAAGGGAAAAGAGGTACGAGTGCATTAAATGATATAGGAAAAGAAAAATTATATTTTACCTTTATTGCATCTTAAACTGGAGATCCATCTTTCTTCTCTCCTTCTTCATATCTTTCTAGCTCCATTAATAAAGAAGAGTAGGATTGTTCAATATTTTAAGCTGTCAAGCAATAACTACAATTATGAATATAAATGAGAAGTTGATAAATGATGATGGTATAAGTATTGTAAATGCAAAGTATTGCAGAAGCATGGTAGCTAGTTTAAATTATTTATCCTATATTAAACCTAATATAACATTTTTGTGAGTATGTCTCTAAAGTTACGTAAAATAATAAGGTATTAGCTGGGACAAACATAATGGATCTTGTGATATGTTACTTAAAATGTCAATGCTAGAATTTGGTATTTAAAAGTATTAAATTATTTTTCAATATTGATAATGATTGGACAAGTGTTTAGATGATAGAAGGAATATTTGGGTTACTTTTTCTTCTTTAGTTTATGTTGGGCACTGATTCTGGAACCCAACTCTTGTGAAATTATGAAGTGTGAGCATAATCCCATAGGGTTCTTTCCATGAACCCTTATTAGGCATCATCCCATAAGGGTGGTGTGCCCATGACAATCAAACATCAAACAAACTTATTACTTCAACTCCACCATATTACGCGGAAGTCAGAATGAACATACATAACCAAACTACTTCAATCTATCATTTCATTTCTAAAGCAACATAGTTTGAAAATTTTTATTTACATATCAAAAGCCACAACATTGTCTTATTACAAAATACAAAATAGCAAATTTGTGGAAGTTCCCTTAGGCTCTTGATCACTTGATCTCTTAACTATCACTTGAAGAGGGGACAGAAAGGGGGCGAGCTTGAAAGCTCGTGAGTAACAGTTTGTAATGGAAAAATAAGAAAAAAACTATTGAAAACGTTCACTTGTCATAGAAAATTTTCATATGGTTCTTAAAACACATGTTTCTTAGGTTTTCAGCCAAAATTCACAAGTCGCAAAATGTGAATGCATCAAACTTATTAATATAACGTGAGCAAATAAGCATATCGAATGGTTTGGATGTATCCAAAATAAAACGTACTACATATTTTCACATAACAGTCTTGCATAGCCGTGAACTTATAGGAGTCTATGAAGGAGCTCCATGCCACTAGCGGGCAGCAGGAGAAGCCTATTTGTCAGAGTGCACTTGACTTAACTTAGGGGACCACCACAAACTCACATAACACATATATCATGACTTGTAAACTTGTGTTGCCCAAAATGGCACTTCTTGAAAACTTGAGTTTCATGAGCA
>JANITW010000005.1:64806966-64828528 GCA_027564335.1 Erythroxylum williamsii | reverse complement strand
AGACATGAAATTTGTCATATACTTCAATAGAATATAGAGGAAACTACAATGGTGAGTATATGTCTATCTCTCGTTTCGATATTCCTAAAATGAACTCTTCATTTGTGTTATATGTTTAAGGGAGTACCCTATTTCATTTGGTTTATGGATTGTCCAATATTTTAACATGATGTCTGGAGTTTGGTTATTAGACAATAGTATGAGGGAAAAATTGAAAATGGTAACTATCTGTGGCTCACGTTTTCTATTCACTAATACGAGAAAGAGGAAATAATATGCAAAATATAAAGAAGTCCTTAAAAGAGAAAAGAAAATGAGATATCATATTTCATTTTTAATCTATTTAACGAGTAAAAGTTTTGAAATAAGCAGTAAATTTATGCTCTAAAATTTAAAATTGACTAAAGGTTGAGATACAGAACATTAATAAAATTTCTTTTTTAATTAAACGAAAGTTTAAAGTTTAAACTAAAAGATAATTCAATTTCAAGGCTATTCCTTGAATATCGTTATCTTACTATTGAATACCAAGTTTGCTCATGACTGCATTGTAATGGACAAATTAATAACTACAGGTGTAGATTATAGGCTTTAATTGGGACAAACTTTTTTAATTAAAAAGCTATGTGAATTTTGAAGCAACTTCAAGATGCTTATTAGCGACGTATATACTAAAAATTTAAGAATAAGAGCTTTCACATTTTTTACTAGGAATTTTTTTTTTCAATATAACCAGTGCAATATATATTTTGCTAAGAAAGAAGTAAACATCACACATTGTTATATTTCTCAATAAAAAAATTTATTTTCATAAGGTAATTAATAAACCGATTCCACACGACATAAATTAACAATTTATTTTATTATTTTGTTAGGATATAACAATAAATTACAAAATGTATACTAGAAGAAAAATTAGATACTACTATTTTAAAAGTATCAATCAAATTCCATCTAACAGTTTTCACTTTGTCAATATTCTCCGTTGCCTCCAAACCACATGAATTTACTTTATGGAAAAAGCTCGGAACCTCAAGGCTAGATCCGTATAAATTGAATACACTAAGAAAATTAAATAATTTAAATTATAATAATTAGTCCAAAAAATTGGGTGTGAATTCAAAATTTTAAATCCAAAAATATAAATTATAAAAAAAGAAAAAAAATCAATCCAAATCTAAATTTATAAGTATCTTAAATTTAAGTTAAAATATAATTATTATTTCCCATTCACATAATTATTTAAAAAATAGAAGATAAAAATTTTTTAAATAAAATTTTTATATATGATCTTTTAATGATTTTGTGAGGGAAAGTTTTGACTATTCATTCATATGTCTTACATATGTATCCATAGATCATACTAGTCGGAGAAAATCTCCTAATATCATACTAACTATATGATCGATCGTGTTCCATGACAATGTGTCCAACTTAAATATTTTCCTGCATATAATGATAGTCGACTTCAATATGCTTAGTGCACTCATGAAAAATTAGATTGGATGCAATATAGAGGGTGACCTTATTATCATAACATAATCTCATTGGCTATGAATTTTCTACACCTATGGATTGAAGTAGAGCCCTAAGCCACGTTAACTCACAAGTAGTAGTAGCAACAAATCTATAATTTGCTTCAGCTGAAGATCAACAAATCGTAAATTGTTTCTTTGTCTTCTAGGAAATAAGTGAATATCCAAGGAATACGAAATATCCAATCAAAGATTGTCTAATTAAAGGACAACTAGCTAGCCCAATCTAAATCACAGTATGCACACAATTGGAGATCACAATCAGCACATAAGGAGATACCTTGTCCAAGATTTCCTTTCAAATATTGAACCACCTATAGAGCAACTTCTTATGTTTGCATGAATTGAGCTAAGATATATGGGTAATAACTTAATTCAAGTCTCATGATAGTGAGATAAATAAGTCTTCCCACCAAATGACAATAATGTTCTGGATCAGTCAATGATTTTCCATAAGCTAACACTAGTTTGTGAGTTTGCTTGAGTGAGAAGCCTGCAGGTTTAGCACCTTATGCCAGTTTCTACGATTACATCAAGGGCATACTAATGTTGACACATAAAAATGCCCTGGGACTTTATGTCACTTCAGTACCAAGAAAATATTTTAACATGCCAAGCCCCTTCATGTGAAAGCGCCAATTGAGATATGACTTATGCTGAATCAAAGGAGGTTTCAATTAATGTTTTAATGATAACAAAACATAATTACCACTAATTTCTTTATTATTTTAATGAAAAGTAATATTAGTATAAAATGAAGTCATAAACTCAAGAAGATAGTGTATGAAATTGACAAAAAGAAGTTAAAGTTTATAACTGATGAAATGAAGAGACAAACAATACCAAAAGGAGATTAATGTCTATAAACGTCATTTCATATTTTTTATTATTAATTGTAAGCTTAAATTGTTAATTTAATGATCCAAAATGATCACCATACAAAATCATTCATCTTACTTCATTGCATAAGTCTTTACATTTATCAAAAGGCATTAAAGCTTTTGATTTTAATATAAAAGCCTCTTAGTTTTTCAAATAATCTCTGGAGAATATTTTGGGAAGTGTTTTAATGATAATTGGATTTAAAAATTACTTTTGAGCATTTAAAGTTGTTAAAATCATATTTTTGGAGTGATTAGTCAACATATATGGGTTAGTGGTTAACTAATGTAGCTTAAAGTTGTTAAATTTAATGTACCAAGAGTTTATAATAGCATTGGTTTACCAATATTCCATATTGGTCAACTAATATATGTACTTATAAACCTGTGTTCTAAGGTCTAATGAATCTGGTGTTGTAAATGCAACATACCGATCGACTAGCACATCAGATATAACCCTTATAACACTTAGTTCTTAACTCCAATAACTATTTTGGATCCCAAAACACTATAAATAGATGTTTTCTTATTAGCATCAAGAAGGTTTTGAGTGTTGTATATACACATCAAAAAGAGTTTTTTAATCATTTGAACATCATTATGACATTTTTATATGATTGAGTCATTTTAAAGCTATCAAGTGATAAAGTTAGGTATTTTTATCAAGTGATAAAGTTAGGTATTTTAAGTTATAATATTTAGTTAGGGAAATATATTATTATATTTACATGTGATACAAGTGAGATTGAGGTTTTCTTCACCTTGGAAGAAAATTGTATGAAGAATTCCTCTTTAATGAGAAAGATTGAACAAAGGTTATACTCCATCTTGGAAGAAGAATTAGAGTAAAATTCCAAGAAGAATCTTGGAAGGGCATATAAGCAAGGGTTATTTGCTTATGTCAATATAAATTAATTTGCATTCTCTTCCCCTTATCCTCTTTACATTTTTGTTTAGTTATTTGATTTATTTATATTAAGAAATTTCCTTAAACTTATTTAAATTGATTTTTTAAATTGAATACATTAGTTAAAAGATTGTTAAAGTTTATGAATACCCAATTCACTCCCTCTTGGGTGCTATTAGGGATTAACAACTAGTATCAGAGTAGGTCTATTAGGTAAGTATTTCTAACAAAATCTTATAAAAATATTATAATGACATATTTAGGAGTATCATTATCATCATATAATCAAGAGGGACAAATCATTAGTAGATCATATTTCTTTGATGGTAATAATTATCTTTATCAGAAAATTCGGATGAAATTCTTTCTAATGATTGAAAGTATAGACTTATGGAAAATAGTTTCTAATCATCCCTTTATTCTTACAAATATTGTAGATAACAAAAAGGTACCCCAGTGATATGTTATTAATTTACATATCAATTTAGGATTTTTTGGAGCATATTGGATAAATATTGTCCTGATTATGGTATTTTTACATTACTTTTAGAGGTTAGGAAATATGGAGTTATTTCGGAGAAAAATAGCAAAAACATACAGCAGAAATTAAAGTCAACACTACAAGAAAATAACCCCTTTTGCGACATTTGTCAGGAAACATCGTAGAATGACTTCGGCGATGTTTTAAAAAGTGTCACAAAAAACGTGACCTAAGGTGGTGTAAGAAAAAGGTTTCTGCAACATTTTATGAAAAACATTGCGAAAAACTATAACATTCCTCGACGTTTCAAAAAACATCAGGAAAAGCTCGGATAATCCGCGACATAAAAAACGTCGCTGAATCGGTTACAATCTACGACATTTGTAGAAAACCTTACAATCCGCGATGTTTAGGGAGAAACGGCTCGGATTGTAAGTAATTTAATTTAATTTTTATAAATATTCAAAAATAAATTTATTTTTTAAAATTTTCAATTTTAATAATTAAATTTTTTCATTCATCCGAAAATAAATTTAAATTTGATAATTATTTAATTTTAATTTTAATTTTTTTCTTTTTTCATTTATCTGAAAATAATTTTGATGTAATAACTATTCAATTTTAAATATTATTTTTTAAATCCAAAAATATTTTTAAATTTTAATAATTTTTCTTTTATTTTGTTTCAATATTTCAAAAATAATTTTAATTTAATTGTTATTCTAATTTAATACTTATTTTTTAAATTATTAATTTTATAAATCTTATTTATTTAATAATTATTCAATTTAATTTATTTATTTAATAAATCTCCAAAATTTTTAGTATATCATTAATTTTAATAATTATTCATGTATAACAATAATTTAATATGTGTAGAAAATTTAATATTTAATTGCAATTCCCAAACATGTTATAATATAGTAATTAATATAAACAATATGTCATAAGTGTTTAATATATCAATATGAATACTTATCTAATCTAAACGAATATTATATGTAGCACATAAAAGTTCTAATGTAACGCCCCATATTAGAGGTTAGAATATTAAGAAAATTCATTACATTTTATGCTTTGCATATTTGAATATTTGCTTATTTGTTCATAAGCATTTTGGTTACAAACAATTTTTATGTATGCATTCATGACATTCCGTGTGTAATTAGTTTAGAATTTTGATTAAGGTGAGAATTGTAGTTTATTAGCGATAAAAATTTATTTAGAGATTATTGGTATTACTTTGAAATTTTTTGAAAAATTTTGAGGTCTTTTGGGAGATTAAGAAAATAGACACATGGTAGTTTGCCATGTAACACCTATATATGAAAGACAAATGGCCCACCTGTGATAAGGCCATGTGTCAATGGGTTACTAAAGCACGTATCACAAGTGTGTAAGGCCAAAAATGTTGTAGCTCTTTATTTTCTTTCGGTTTTGCTTTGTCCTCAAGGAAACCTTGTTCTTCACTGTCAAAGCTGGGATCTTGTTGGAGAAACAAGATAAGTGAAGTTTTAAGTTTCTAAGTTCTGTGGATGCTTTTGTTAATGTGTTGCATACTAGAAATAAGCACATGCATGAGTTATGTAAGTTGAGTAGTTTTAATGAAGGTGATGATGAGTTGAGTTGATAATATTGTACAGTAGAAAGGTACTAGAGGTGTAATACCAATTGCATGTAGCTTAAAAAGGGAAACTTAATGAAGTAGACCATAGCAGAAACATATATGTAGAAAATTGATGAACAACAGATCTCCGTGAGTGTGTTTGAATGTTCATGTTTTAATCTTGAATCTTGTGTGCGTGTACTGATGAGTTAAAAAAATGAGTTAGAGGAATTGTTGCAAGTATTGGAGTTAATTGTTGTGAGATTGAGTTTCTGGAAAAGTTACAGTTGAGAGAGGAAGAAGCGGACCAAAATGTAGTGAAGTTTGTCGTGGCCACCTTGGAGGATTTTAATTTTGTGAAAGTTCATCACGGCAAACTTTTAAGAAAAGGTCGAAGAATTCTATTATTTGGAAAGTTTGCCACGACGAACTTTTGGCTCGCCGTGGCGAAGTTTCCTGACATCTTAAATATACTTTGGTATTTTAGGCATAACTTTCTTTGTAGTTATCTGAACATAGTGATTTTTGATTTAGAGTAAACTAGAGACATAAGGATAGCAATTGTTTGAAGGGATTAAATTCTAATTCTGCCTCTAAGAATTTCATAATTTGATTGGAAGTTGAGATACGAATTTTGATGAAGCTCAAGAACAGCCTGAAATCTTTTGAGTATAACTTTTAGTATACTAAACCAAATTGGACAAACTTAGTATCATTGGAAACCTAAGACAAAGAGGGAAAAATTTCTAGAAGGAAGTATTACCTAATTACCTAAACTACTTGATGAGAATAATTGAGAAAGGTGGACTCAAAAGTTGAGCATAAAATAAATCTGGGTTGAGGAATTGGGGTTGGTTTCACATGAATGATAATATGAGAAAATTAGGTTTTAGAAACCTGGATTTTTGTAATGAACATGCATCATACATATTCAATATACATGAGTGTGCATAATTGAATTCATAATTGTGCACAATAGTAATATATGTTTGTATTGAATGTTTTAGAGGAACCCTTAGAACGACCAATTCCAGATATTGTCAGGACTTCGAGGCAATAAACAATAAGGGAGCTTTTATAAGTAATCTTAAACGATATTTTGTGTAAGTAATTTAGATGGTCAAATTTGATAGTTTTTCTTTGACTATTTTGTTTGCTACTGCTTTTGGTCCATTGAATGATTTGCAAAGTTGTCAGATTGATATGTTAAATTTTTAGCATGAAAGTAATGATTGGCTAATTATGTTGAACAAGAAATGAATTTGTTTAGTTTTAAAACTATCAAGTCCTAGTTGTGGGTAAATAGGCATGCCTAGAAGGGTCTGCAGTTGCTCCTATTATTGATACCTCGGTGTCTCCTATTATTGACACCTCGGTGTCTCCTGTATCGACACTTCGGTGTCTCCTATATTGACACTTATGTGTCTCCTGATATCGAGGCTTAGTCTCTCCTACTGATACCAATCACGATATCACCTGTATAAGTCCCGTTATCCGCTTCTGTAAATGGATTTTTCAGTCATATGATTTGTATTCTGGTTTCTGTTTGACTCTGATATAAACAATAAATTATGTTCTGATTATAAAGGGTTTATACCCTCTTTTGAGACTCAGTTATGTTTTTTTTATAATCTTTTTGAAATCCAATATTATATGTTTAAATTATTCGTTTCGATAAACTGTTAATGCATGCTTATGATATATCATGATTTTATATAATTAGTTGTCAATTTATGCATAGATTAGTTATTACTCACTAAGCTATATGCTTAGCACGGTGGATTTGTCCCGTGTAGGTTCAGAGAGAAGGACATAAGGACTGGGACGAGTCAACCGCAATGACCAATGAAGTCTAAGTCTTGATTTGTTAAAATTGTATTTTTTTGGAGATTTTTTTGGCTTGTCTTTGATGTATATGACTTTGGATTTATTTGGAGGTTTGTAATAACCCTAATTCAGGCTGGTTTCTGAATTTATGATATGTCTGTATGTTTTGGAAATGTTTATTTTTGGATGCTATGCCTATGTGAAACGTTGATGAATGTTTTGTATTTATTGGTTTTGTCGCGATTCTGTATGCAAGTATGATATGTTGTCTGCGTGGCGTCCCTGTATCCTCCTAAGGGGTATTAGGGCGTCACATTCTACCATATAGTGCTTCATAAGGCCTCATGTCAATACTAGTCTGATAACTGTTGATGTAAGCAAACTCCATTAAAGAAAGATAGTTATCCCAACTTACAGAGAATTCTAACACACAGCCCCGAAGCATGTCTTCCAATATCTGAATAACCCATTCAGATTATCTATCTATCTAAGGATGAAAAGCAATACTGAACTTAACTTGAGTACCCAAAGCCTTTTGTAGACGTTTCCATAATCTCAAAACAAATCGAGGATCACGATCAAAAATAATAGATAATGGTACTCTATACAATCTCACTATTTCATTCGTATATTTCTGCAAGCCTATCAAATGAATAATTAAAACGAATAGGAAAAAATGAGCAGACTTGGTGAATTTATCTACAATCACGCATACAACATCATGCTTCCTTTGAGTGAGAGAAAGCCCAGTGACAAAATTCATAGTAATGTCATCCTATTTCTATTAAGGAATCGAAATAGAATGTAACAAATCGAATGGATCCTGGTCTTCAGCTTTAACTTACTGACATATCAAACATTTGATGAAACGTCAAAAGTATGAAAAAAAAACTCGCATCCTAGAAAACAAAAGCTTGTGCATGAGATTGATCCAACTCTCGAGCACGATCATGTCGAAGACTTCCATCCTACTGCTTCCTTTTTGCATCGTATGAAACTTATTTCTCCAACTTTTCTTCATCCTTTTTTTTTCACTTTTTCTTGTCTCTACTCATCGCTAAGCATATCTAACAATCTTTGAATTATATAATTAAGATCAAACTCTTACCTTAAACAACAATTGATCAAATAAAACACACAAAACACTAACAAGAACATTTGATTATCACGTAAGAAAACATTAAAAATACACTCTAACACTTAGAAAATATACTATAATTTACACCTATCAGTTCATTTAGTTGTTCTTGAGAGTACTGTTAAGTTGATGAGTGTTTCCTTTTTTATCATTTGGTTGATTTTTTTACCAAACCTTTACCTTTGTTACTTTATCTTATTACTAACTAGTTTAGTGTTCATAATGCCTTTGGACCCATCAATATTAAAAGAGGAATTGATGATATAAGTTTTACATCAAAGTTAGAGGTAAAAGATCTTAGTGCAATATTAGAGCTTGATCACAAATAAATGGGTTTATGACTATATGTTTTAATTAATACAATGTCATATAGTAGTTTTTAAGACATTAAATAATTATATTGTTAGTAGGAAATAATGATAAGTTTATACACTAGTGTCTACCCCTTTTGTAAAAGGAATAAAAATTCATATGTTGTTAATACATTTGTTATAAATAGAAACTCAAACCAACATCTCTTATATAAATCAGGTTTGTTTTAGGACATGTGTCCCTCGCACCAATTGCATGGCCACCTAGTGTCAAGGCCAAAACATTTCACCATATTTCTACATTTAATCCTTTTAATTCAGATCAATTGCAATTGTTTTTATTACTATCCCTAACTTAGTAATTTTTGTTTTTCTATAAGTTCATCTTAATATTTGACACCCCTTATTGTTGTTTTTCAAGTTACGTTCTTCTTCCCATTCTGTGTTACCACCTTTGTTTATATTGCCTGTTGTCATATATTAATAGCCTTATTCCTTTGTATAACTATTATCTTCATATTTTGCTCAGAAATGTTAAATGTTTAATTTGTTGTGTTGTTTCAACATATTGCTAATTGAGACATTTAAATTTTGTGGTCTTCTCAACACCCTTATAGCACTTGACATTCCTTTCATCCTATATTATATATAAGCAAGACTCGAAGGCAATCAACATAAGTGATTTATCTTCTATTGGTAGAGTAATTGAAAGAAACTATGATATTGTCTCTTCAAATTGGTCACCAATTTTGTCTTGGTAATATAATTCCTTGACTAAACTCCAAACTTTATTGGAAATCTACTCCTAGAAAATAAATGCTCTATAGATTCTATTTCCTCCTTACTTAAGAGGCAGATATTGGTTATACTTAAGAATTGCAATCTATCAAATGTATTTAGTCTATGGAAAGATAGTTTGAGTAATAGAGACCTATACCAAATAATTTTGCTCCAAACTTGATAATCCCCTCTAGTCCTTAGTAATTACCTATAAGAATGTTTGGTATATTGTCTTAAGCCCCTACCCATCCATATATATTCATCTTGAATTAGGATTGTAGGATGGTGAAAGTTGCGCTGCAACTTCAAGCACTTCTCTCTACTAGTTACCCTGCATCCATTCTTTCAGTTTAACATTGATTGGAATTAAGTTCATCAAAGGGATGAAAAGTTGAATTATGAAGAGTGGATATGCTTAGCTCCATTTTTCACATAATATTAAAGCTGTTTTGCCATTTCCTATAATAAATTTAATGTTTCCTTTTATAAAATCTCTCATCTTAAGTAATTGTGAGATATTGTAAATTTGTACCTATTTTACCCAAAGAGCCTTGCTATCCTTCATTAGCCACCATATTAGACAACCCAATAAGAGCAATTCCTAGACCCCTTTTAGTAGTAGGTGTGCAAACCTCCTTCTAAGTTGCCTTAGCTTGACATTTCCCTTCCTTTTCACCAACCCACAGAAATGTTCTAATGTTCTTCTCTATTATTTTAATTACTCCCTTAGCTAAGAAGAAATGTGAGGACTAGTAAATTTGTAAGAAATCAGTGATTGATTTAATCAGTTTTAACCTTCCAGCACGTGATAGCTTCTTATTATACCACATTTTCAATATCTTCTATATATTTTTTAATTAAAGGGATGCATTCAAAGAATTATAGTCTCCTGGTAGTAAGAGGAAGTCCTAAGTATTTTACAGGAGGTTGTATAATCCTTGAGCGATTGATTTATGAGAGTCTTTATGAGTTTTGCATTACCTTATTGATAACACTAAATGGCTCTTCTCACCATTTCAATTCCAATCCGATAACTCTCTAAATGTGTGTAAGGAAGAGATGAGACAACTTACTGAACGTTCATTAGCTTGAGACAACATTAATAAGTCGTTCACAAAATCTAGGCTTGTTATCTTGAGCCCATTACATCTACTTTTAAACTTAAATGTTCGATAATTAGTAGTGTTAGAATCTTGACAATCTTGTGAAGACCACTAAGCCCAAAATAAACAAGTAAGAATATATAAAATCACCTTGTCTCAGCCTCTTTCCACTTTTGAAAACATGTATTGGTTCTCCATTTATAACAACTAAAAATGGGCAAAAAAATTTATTTGGACATTGTTATTCTATCATTAATAGTGTTACACTTAAATATATAAATATATATTTTTATAGGTTGTGATATATAGTATTATAAAAATGAAAATTGGAATATATTTGATAAATTGTTGAAAGATTATATTTGAAATAATGTACTTATTAAAATATGACTTAATTTGTATAATGAATATTTATTAAAATTCTTCAAGCTTTAATTGTTTCGTAGTTATATGAATTCCAGGAAGCTAATAGGAAGAATAGTAAGAAGAGATAAAAGTAGCTTAGCTTCTATGTATAATTATAAAAATAGTCGAACAAGTTGCCAAAGTACTTTGGTATGTATGTATTGAAGATTTCATAATTTTCAAAATATTGTTAATAGAAGTAAAAAATAAATATAACATAAATTTTATATTTAAAAAAATTTAAATCAACTTTAATTTTAAAACTAATTTCTTCACGATTGTAATGTGGATTATTATATATATAATTAATTTTTTTACTTGAAAAAATGATAAATGAAGGTGCTGCGTTAACAATTTCTTTACTTTGATGTATTAGAATATTCTTAATAATATATCACTTCAGTTATTAAATAATAATAATAAAATTTATTATTTTACATAAACTTTGTTTCATTTATTATTCCTTATCAAATGTGAAGAGATTTATATAATATATATAATATTTTAATGTGAAATAAATAAGAAATTATCGATTTTTTGTAAAATTTATACCTATAAACTTTCCATCACTATTTTAACATTCTTTGGAATAAAATATTTACTTCTTAACATACATTACATACAAAATATAAATTAAAAATGATCTCATTTCAACTGTATAGAATTATGGAATTATTATCATCTTTCAGAAAATAACAAAAATTTTAATTTTAACTTTAATGCTATCTCTCACATGAGATTTTAATTTATTAATAAATATAGTAATCTTAGGATAACATATTTTACCATTAACATATTACAAATTATTTATTTTGCATTTTAAAATGTATATTTTAGTAAATAATTTTACCTGCAGAGATTATCATTCTTTGCTCTCATCCTATATAAGCATATTCACTTAATGATGATTGCCTTGAGCGAATGATATGGTCCGATTTTTCTGCTTCATTATGCACGCCAGGTGAAATAGATTGAAACAGCTGCACGCATTGATTAGACAATTGGGTTGACTTATAATATTTCCATAACCAATAAAGTGCTTAAGGTGTGTGTTTGAAGCATTGGCTTTATCGAAATAAAGATCCTGTGATCTCATCTTCCAGACCTTTGCAAAGATCAGAGGTATTCGGCATGCCAAAATTTTAAATTTTGGGTGTTCGATATCTCTGCAGTTAGCTTATTTTTTTGACAGTCATGTTGGAAATCTTCTAGTCTTAGGATGCTTGTCCTTTGAACCAACATTCTTGCTTTGGGAAGTTTGTTATTTCTCAAACGTTGCTAGTTTAGTTATGTTGTTGGGGCACTAATTTCAGATGACGATCATTAGGAGTCTAGTTATCTGTTCATCTTTTTTTTTTCTCCCCCAATCCTTTCTCTAGGGTTACAAATAACAGGCAAGTATTCCGTTTGTGCCATCTTATTTGATGTCCTGTTCTATTCACCGACCAGTTATGGCTTTTATTTTTCATAATCAGTCCATTTGATTATGTATTCCTGTCTAAAGGCCAATCTTGAGTGGAAACATCTTGTAGTTCTGCTAATAATTTGGATCCTAGTACGGATTTAGTCGTGTGTTCTTGTTGCTTGTTTAGATAAGGTGTGCTATCCCTCTAGGTAAAATAGGAAGGAACTGTCTGAAAAGTTCGTTCAACTATGTTTCAATGCGTGCAGTTAAGTTATTGGATCATCTGTAAATTTTATATGCTAATAATATCCTTACAGATTTTGGAGTTAGGATACGCCAAAACTCATGGTTTATTTCTGTGGCCTTACCATTAATCTCATTGACTTGTGATGCTTGTCTGTTTGGATATGGGTATATATTAATCCCCACATGGACGAAACGTCGCATAGAAAAATATCACCATGAGCTGTTTCTTGGTTGTTTTATTCATTGGTTTATTGGAGATCCTGCTTCCTCAATTACTTACTGGAAGATACCATATGTCTGTTTTATGCTCGGTCCATCAGCAGGAGTATAATTTTGAAGCATGAATCATTAATTATGAAGTTTTTAAAGCTCTTGCAATCCCCTTTACCATGGAAGGTTATTGCAATGGCATAGACCCCAAATTTGCGAGAGAGGTGTTAAAGACTTTGTTGTCGGTGATTCACAGTTGGGAACAAACACTGGTGTCATGATGTTCAGTAATTTTTAACTTCACTTGAGATGTTATAAGATCTCAATGCTCAAAACTCCATATAGGCATTTACGGGAATTCAGATTTCCAATCTAGAATTGGACTTACAACACCGTGTGAATTACTAATATATTTCTGAGGGTTAAGCGACCATTGACTCCTGTGGTTATTGTTCTGGGCAGTTGGTGGGCTTGATCAGAATCTTTGCATTCTTCCAATGTGAGTGAAGCCATCGATGTATATAGTCGTTGAAATACAAATTGTTAGAGGTTTGTTGAGGGGATTCTGCAGGTATCTTTTATCTACTTCGGTTGACTTATAGTTCATGGCGTGGGTGGGCGAAAGTCCAACAACTCTTCTTAAAAACTCATCGCATTCTGTTATAGATAAGTTGAATTAGTCCCAACCTCTTTTCTATACAAGTGGTGGTCACCGTTTACTGCTGAGACCTACACAACCGTGTGAGAGATAATCGAAAAATAGATAAAGGAAATATATTATAGAGGCTCTATTTTGAACAAAATGGGATACAAAAATAAATAAAAGCCACGGGAAGAGGAAATAGGTGACGGGATAGGTTAGATGTTGTATTGGAGAACAAATATATGCAGTTTTTTTCAATATGTTTCAGCTTTTTATTGTTGCAGATTTGTTGAGGAGCGTTCTACTTACCAGCTTCCCTACTCCCCTCTTCAGATCAACTATCCCACTAAGATACTTGTATTTGTAGAGAATTCGTGTCACATCCCAAACCAAAACAAAACACGCAATTATGGCTTCTGTTGTTCTTGCAGACTCTTCACAGCATGGTAAAGTCATAAACGATCCCCTAGAAAAAGAAGAAGAAGAAGAAGAAGAAGAGCTCTTTGAAATCGATCTTGAGGCTGTTAACAACCTCCCTCCTCCCCATTACTGGGAAAGCTACTTCACTGCCACCAGAAGTACTCTTTTTGCAAATTGTTTGCTGCCAATAGCAGATGTTTCAAGTGCAGTTCCAATAGCATCATCAAATACTGCATCTTCATGTAAGGCCTTGTCTTTGGCAGAACAGCTTATGCTTTTCAACTTGCAAAACCCACCCTTCCAACATTTTGAGGAGCTTTTGATCAGATACAGCTTCAATGAATGAAAAACACAAATACAGCAACGAAAAAATCATGTTAGAAGGAGGACAACTTCTGTGCTTATGCTATCTGCAGGACCTTTCATACATAGGTGACGCTAATTTTACTCATTAGCAACTTTTACATATTCCACATTGATCTTTCAAGGGGAAAATTTTCCTAGTGAATTCACTTTTACAGCTAGATTCAGCCTCAACTCTAAAACTAGATGCTTGTTCCATCATTTCTCCAGCGCATGTGACAATAATTACAAGAATACAAGTCCTTGACAAGATGACAAAACATATGACCTAAAAGGAAAAGAAAGCACAATATTCTGAGTTGCCCCAATTAGTGAAGAAGACTCAATCTTATCCTTAATTTCAAAATATTGTTATTTTCTTTTGGTTTTACTTCTATTGGAGAATATCCCACCCCCACATTAAGATTTCAGCTTCGCTCCTACTGCAATAGAAAAGCCTATATTTGCTACTATTTCAGGACGGTATCATAATAAATTAACTTTTATTTTGATTAACGGTCCAAATTACCTTTTAACCTACTCTTGATTATTCCCAGCAAAACCTACCCAGACCGTGAACCATAGTGAATTTAATATCTAAATTTTGTGGGTTCTGCTTGGTTTAAAAGATCTACAAGACAATGAAATGCCACTTTTTCATTTTCAACTGAACATAGACTTTAATTTTGGAACACCCACATCCATCTATTAAAAATACGTAAAAATCCTATAGAAAAAATATAACAGAGTGTTTTATTAGTGAGAGCACAACCGCTACTCACTCAATCCAATTATTTTCTTTACAGTAACCCAAGAAGAACCTTTAAATAAGAAATTGAACTAATCATCTACGGAAACAACTATAATAAAATACATAGAATCTCTACAAATCCCACTTTCGAGGTAGAACATCCATTGAGAATTATTATCTAAGTTGTATGTATTACATAAAACAATTTACTACTTTGACTAATATTCTAGAATAAGTTTCAAATTAGGATGTTTAGCTTCACTTTTATTTTTTCAAGTTTGAAAAGAAATATTCATTTGGTTCTTTTTAGTTTTAGTTTTTGGCCCTGTTTGACAATCACTGTTGGTTATTTTTATCAGTAGTTAGCTGACAGCAGATTACTATAACTAATTTGGCCAGCGAATA
The DNA here is from genome assembly GCA_027564335.1 of Erythroxylum williamsii. Taxonomy (NCBI): domain Eukaryota; kingdom Viridiplantae; phylum Streptophyta; class Magnoliopsida; order Malpighiales; family Erythroxylaceae; genus Erythroxylum; species Erythroxylum williamsii. The sequence goes on along the minus strand of JANITW010000005.1, from coordinate 64,813,132 downwards.
ATATCTGTTATTTATTTAAAAATATTTGGTAAACTTATTAGTTGTTTACGTGTAAAATGACTTATAAAGACATGGCTTAAAAAAAATTATAAGGACATAAATATTATGTCTTAGTATTTCTTTAAATGTTCTTATAAAAATTTAGATAGAGCAAAAAAAGTTAACACTATCATTTAAAGCAAAGGTTTATAATAATACGTCTAATTACCATTAAACTAGAAGCAATATTTTCACGAATAGTTGTCATTTCCTGAGTTCTTGATTTTTTAATACCTTTTTGTGTAGAATTAACTTCAACATTTTCAAATACATCTAGAAGTCAAAATTCAAGAGCTTGATCGATAATGTTAAAAGCCGAGTTATCAATTGTATTTCTTCTAACATACATAACACAAAAACTGCAAAAATTATTCCTCATCTATACAATTTACTTGATCCTTTCAGTTGTTTTTATGTTTACTTTTAAAATTAAAGGAAGACATATATAATGGGATGATGACCCTTTATATATTTTTACTCAAATTTGATATTAATTCAATTTTTAAAATTATAATTAAAAATATTGTATTTAAATAATAAACTTACTATCCTTATCTCAATCTTTTTAAGTAATTTGTAGTAACTTTTAGATATCCGCTTGCAAAAACTCAGCGTTTTCAAAATTAGCAGATTGACTTCAATCCATCAATCAATCAGCTGATTATCAAACATAATTCTCAATGATTTGACATGGTCGAACAACTAAAACTTTTCAATATGTCAAAAAAATGGTTGATAAGTCGTTTACTAATTGGGCCTTTATTCATAAATTCTTCCGCTTTTATAACTTTTGCAAATCATAAGTTTATTATTACTGTTGATGTCTTAATCATAATATTTATTGTTCAAACTAATTTATAAATATAAGTTGAACACGTCATTTCTTTTATTAAATAGTTTTACAAAGCTTTAATAATTAACTTTCATGGTAATAAATAAAAAAATACAGGCAAAAGTGTATAATTCGGATTTGCATTTTTTATCGGAATACAATTAGGGATGAGATTCTTGTGCAATCTTTTGCTGGATGTCGAACTTTAAAACAATATAAAGTTGGATTTAGACCTTGCCAATGATTAGGTCTACTATTTTATAAGCTTAACATGAGGTAAGCAAATTGTATAAAATTGTCTTGATTAACTCTGGGCTTAACACAAATTAATTCTTTAAGGACTCGTGTGCTAAACTCAAAGATTAAGTACTCATTCAAAGCTCCTTCGTTTTTTTTTTTTTTGGTAATTCTCATTCGTATATTTTTTTTAATGAGTCAAGTTCAAGTTTCAACAAATTTAAAGTCAACTTGATAAAGTTTGTGAGTAATTGGATTTAAAAACTCCATCATACACTTCCTTTAAGTTTGATTGTAGCCTTGTTTGAAATTTAACTATAAATTTATTTTAGAAATTAGATTAGTTGCATAAATTCCTTTGCTAATAAATAATTTAGTCTAATGAATTATCTTAACAAGTATTAATTAATAATTTATATATACAGATTAAATCCTTTTATTATTATTTACTTCGCAAAAATAATCTCAGTATTTAGTACACAATAAATAATTTAGTTAAGAAATTATATAATACCTTTATAAATATAGGTCACACTAAGTATATTCTAGAATGGAGTATCATTCATGAAGTTTGATGCAAATTCAGTACAAAATTGGGAGTAGAATGGAGTATAAATGAAAATTTAATGTTTGCTTTATTTGTTTAAAACAAGATAATATAAGCATACCTGCAGGTTGCAAGCCTTTTGTTTTGATTTCCAGAAGAAAAATTAGAAGGATTAAGGCTTCGAGACTATTCTTTATTTGTCAAATCATAGCGGTGAGACATTATAAAAAATGCCTGAATTAATTAATTAATCTAACCTTTAAATTCAATTGAAATAGAATGATTATATTCATAATGTTAACTGAAAATTATCCATGTCTATCCTCCTCCATGGTCTAAATTATACTCTATACTCTTGAAATAGTAAGATCTTATATAAATAAACAAATGAAATTCATGATCACAAAAAGTTCAAACTCTAGTATTTATATATGCTTGTTTTGTTAATTTATTCTTTTTCAACTGATTGCAATTAATATTTAACATTAATATTTTGTTAAAAATATATTTTATCTTTATTTTTGAATTTTAGTATTATATTTAATGTTCAATACCAAAGATAAAATTCTCAAAATAATTTCTCTTAATTATGACATCATAATTATGGTTTTAAAATCAAATTTAAGTATTATTCATAAACTTTTTTAGTTATAATTTCATGAAGATGTGATATTGATAAAATGGTGAATAGAACATGTTTTTTTAAGAAATAATTATTCTTATAAATTAAAATATAAAAATATATGAACAAATATGTGTATACTTATTAAGGAATAAGTTTACTAAATTGTCCCAATTATAAGGATCCTAAATGGGACTTTACTTATGTATTTATGAATGTCATATTGTGATGGTTGTATAATGATCCTTAGATTTGAGAGTACCAAAGTATCTTGTACAAAAATTATTATATTATGATACTACATATGATCTATTCTATTAAAAGTAGCTCAGTTACTAGTATTTAAATATAGTATATGAAAATAATTAAATAAGTGAATAAAAATTTATTATCCTAAAGTAAATATTCTATTCTCTTTAATTAGTAATGATTTGAAAATTCTCTAGTAATAGTAAACATAGATATTAAAATATTGTTTTTAAATGTCAATTATGAATTAATTACTAATTAATAAGAAAAAACATTAGTGAATTTAAATATAATAGACACTAATTCATACTCTATTTTTAATTGGAGTATATAATGAAGAAATGATTAAATTATGTGTTATAACCGTGCAATGATAGATTAAGTTTTTTTTAAGAATAAGGATAAATTGAATTCAACTATTTTGACATTCATAATATTTAGATCGTCATCATTTATTGCTAGATGTTAATTTTGATTCATGATTATAAATTGAAAACTTAGAGAATTAAATATAAATTAGAGTTTTAATTCATCTAATTTTAATTCATAATTATCATCAATATATTGGGAACCTTATTGGTCATCTATAACAATTAAAGAGAGAAAAATTAATCTAAATTAATTTGAACTTAATTTTTAGGTTTAAAAGCTTCAAAAATCAAGTATAATAATATATTTAATTTTGTTAAGATTAAATTGTAATTAAAATTAGTGTTCGAGTTTGATTATAATTTAGGAATTTCGTTTAATTATATTTTGAAGGAAACCTTAATATGTCTCTATAAATTACAAAAAACGTTAATAAAACTAGCATTCTTATTAATCCCCCTTAAAAGTTTAATTAAACAACTTGTAGTTAAAAACTTCATTAGAGAAGGAATAAAATTTTATAGAATATTCAAATTCTTTTATTTTTTTTATTGTTGAAGATATTTTATTAAAGAGATCTTTTAAAATTTTATAAAAATTATTTCATTGCATATATAATTTGATTTGGGATTATTTCCTTACATGATTTACTCTATAGTCTAAAAAGAATCCTATAGACAAACGTGGAGGGGAAACTTATGAAAAGTGAAGCTAGTGACAAATGAACATGATTTAATATACTAAGAGTTCAATCAGTGACATTTTTTTAATGAAAAGAAAAAAAGTAACTAAAATGCGTAATGGTTAACAAAAAAGTTCCTTTTAGATTACTAATATTAATAACTGTCGTATTAATGTTATTGATTGCTTCTAATTTCTAAGCTCCCGCTTGGAGCAGGAAGGATCTATATAAATCACACATGCATTCCTTGGCTTTATCACGTAAGCATAATACCCTGCGTTTAATAACAAACAATGTTGCCATAAGTCTTCTAGTAGAGATCAATTCCTGCATGAGCTATATATGGCTGAGTTAAGTACTAGGAAAAGAAAAAGATCTAATGTTGCTAATACCGACGACTCAAGTGATCCAGACTCTCCATCAAAATTTTAAAGTTGGCAATCTCCTATTTGCTATCATTAATTTCTTGGACTCTTTGGATCAATAATTGTACGAGACAAGAAGCTTACTTTACAACTGTAAAGTAAGTATGAAAGATGAACGTACATCATCACTAACAACTGTTGAAGATTACATCTTATCATCTTCTTTTTTACCTTAAAGTAAGTATGAAAAATGAACGTACATCATCACTAACAATTGTTGAAGATTACATCTTATCATCTTCTTTTTCTTCTTTAATTTTTTCTATTGTTGTCTTTTAGACTTCTGTATCTAAGCACTGTTTGCTTTAGAACTTTTAATTAAGTAGATTCCTTTAAGATAAGGTTAGGTGAAATAGTCATTTACTTTTGTTAAAGTGTAATAATGATGTCTCCAGGTAGATTTACATATCTACCCCCTCCTTTGCCTATATAAGTAGGGTTTAGTTTCAATTTTAAAAACATTGTACATTGAACATTGTAAATTGTACATTGAACGTTGTACATTGTACATTATAGATAGGAAGAGTCGACTACTTAGATTTACTTCGACTTGTTTGTATATCTTATTGGAAAATGAAGAATCATTTCTTCCTAATTCTTCTCTTCTAAACACTTCAAACACCTTGAATCATATATTTTGCCTCAGTGCTTAAGATTGTAGGATGAGTATGCTCTACACCTGTCTTGTATAACGATCTTGTGTATCAGAAAATCTGACAGTCTGGAATTGTTGCTTCTAAATCATTATACTGCTTTGTTGTCAGAATACACTTCATGCTTATCTAAGTTCTTACGCAAGAATCCACCACAGTAGAAAAAAAAAAACAAACTACAACTATTAAGCACTTCAAAGACATGTGTCAAACTCTTTCATGCAAGAAGCTTTCTGATATTCAATCTCTAACAGTTGTTAGACATCCGACACAGAACACTGCGATCTTAGCTACACTACTTAGGCAACATCCACCTTGACCTCCAGATACTTTTTTGTACTATTAATATCTCCCTTCTCTTCACCAAAATCACAAAAAGAAATTTGATTTTGCTTTAACTTCTCGGCAATTGGGTAGAATGGATAGCAACATTCTTTTTGCTCTTACCAAAAAAGTTTTTCCTCCTCTTATTAGGCCTTTTCATGATGTCTCTGAAGTTACCTCACTTGCACGTAGTAGTTTATTCTACTATTTGCATCTTTTTCTGAATGAACATAATTCTCTTGGCGACCCTGATATGTTCAACCTTAAAGCACCATACCAAAATATGATTATTCTTCAAGATCCTTTATTTGAAAACACATTATAATATCTTTGGACATTATCTGCTTTATATGCTTGTGCTTTTACAGTTTCTCCTCTTTAACTATATCAATATCTTTGTAATTCAAACAACGATAGTTCGTTATTATGGACATTCTTAGAATGTTTCCAATCTTTAACCCAATGGAAGCAACAATGTGACATCATCATTCAGCAGCATTGTCTCTAGAGTCTTTCGGCAAGATGACACAATACACAATGCTTTTTCATTGTACATCGTCTTTATAGAGAAATTTCCATACACTGAACAACGTGTCCAATTTTGGCTTACATCCTTATATTGGCCATGAAACAAGGAGAATGTGTTAATCTCTTTAAGAAATTTACTTAAGGAACTTAGTGTTGGAACCCCTCCCCGGCGAGACACGTGTCCGACGTCCTACGTGACATCTAGACGCGCAACCCACGAGGGAGGGATTCCTTACCACGAAAAATAACTCAATCGAACTTATTTTAATGTCATCCAAACACATCTTGAGCAATTCACCCTAATTTTTCTCCAATAAAAATTGATCTGCTTAGGGCCCACAATTAAATCCGATTCCTAAGCTAAAATAAAATTCTATGTCTCTAGGTCAAATAGAATCAGAAATCTCCTCAATCGGATCTCTATAGATCGCAAAATTGCCCAAAAACAGAATTATATTCAATACCGTCACATAATCGACTCTCTTTGATATTATCCGTAAATTCCTACTAAAACCTGAAAGCTCTAATTTTACCAAAAAGGGGTAGAAAATTTTTTAGAGAACTAATGCTTCGAAAATCGAATAAAGCGGAGGTCAAACGAAAAAGTTACAAATTAAATAGTGAGAGGAGGTATTTCTTGAAAATTAGGAAAAAAAGAA
>JANITW010000005.1:64784409-64796315 GCA_027564335.1 Erythroxylum williamsii | reverse complement strand
CACTGTTGTTAAAAATGTTCAGTTTTCATATGATTATGAAATATCAAACTAATCACCATTTTTGTTTCAGAAAATAACTACTCTGAAGGATTATCAAGATACTTACTTGATATAGCTCCAAGATATGCAAAAACTCAAAAAGTCCTAAGCTTCAAACAACTCACATACACCATTATGGAAGTTAAGAAGTGTCGGCTTTTCTTATGACGAAAGGAAGAAAACTGAAGTTGGAAGTAGAAAGAGGTAGATGGAAATCAAAGTTTTTCTTTGGTGGAGTTTTGATGAAAAACTCTATATAAAAGAGGAAACTTTGAAGAAGAAGCTACAAAGAAGAAGATGAAGACAAGAACAGTAACTTGTCTTTCAAGGTTAAGAAAACTTAACTTTAGACTTGGACACTTGCCCACTTCTTAGGCTCTTAGCTAATTTCCTAGCTAACAAGTTCTTATTGAACTAGTTCCCTAACTCTCATCCTTTCATTCCAATTATTTCCAAAGTTCTCAATGCCATCTTCTCACAATTTTCTTCAATATCATTACACTCATTTCTATTTTCCATACATCAATTTACTTGCCAAGTGACATTTTTCCTAGTACAATATTATCCAACATTTTCAAAAATTATTCCTAAAATTTACCAAAATTCAAAATTAACAAATACAGTCACCAATTAAATTTTCTATACAACAAATTCACAATTCTCAATAATATCACACCACAATTCAATTATACCTGGAATGTCAATGAATGTATATAAAATCATTTTAAATGTGTGCAAAATATTCAAATTTACGTGCGTGTATCCTAACAATATGCATAAGCATGAAAGTGTATTTTTCTTAATCTCTCATTGATCTCCCATGTACCGTACTTTTGGGTTCTAACTCTTAATATGGGAACAGAATGTTACACGAAGGATAAGTAAAATAGTCTTGAATAGTGATTCGAAATATGAAAGAGTGCTTTGGGATTGTATTGCGATGTGATAGTGGTAGAAAACGTTGCATAGAATGGATTAGAAATAAGTATTTTTGGCTAGCAATTTGGCCTTTAACTTCCCAAACTTTCATTAATGCATGTTATTCATGATCATTAACTTTTATTAATGCATGCTATTCATGACCATTAACTTCTCATAACTCTCCATTAGTGATGGGGATTATGGAAGGCCAAATGGTCTGGAAAAAAGAGATGATTTTCATGCATCTTGTCTAAGACACAAGTGAAAGAAAGGTTCTTTTCTCATATACACACTCTTTTTCTCTCTCACTCTCACAAGAGTTCTTATATTTGATAACACAAAGAAATAATTCTAGTCATCTCCTAGTGAGGTTTCATCCTTTTATCTTCATGTGGACTTTTATTAGAGATGGTCTACATTGATCGATGTGGTTTATGACAACCCAATATAGAGAAGATTAAAGAACAAAGGAGATAATCTAAAAGGTATATAAACATCTTACATTTCATGTTTTTGTTTTCTATATCTATATGCATGAGTAGATCTTTTTTTTAGGTTCCATTTTATTTTCCACTGTGGATATTTGATATGTATTATATATGAGATGCATGATCAGAACCTTACAATAAATGCTTAGGATACTCACTTTAGCTCATATTTGATCTTAGGTACATTTTAGAAGTGAAGGAGCTAAAATGACTTGAAAACATGTCCATTGAAGCCATCTTCTTAATTTTCATATTCTACTGATTCATAGAGCATGGAGAAGAAGAGGATAAAAAGCAAGAGAAGACAATTAAATGCCAAGAAAGATAAGACATATGCTTGAAATACAAAGAAGAAGAAGATTAGAGCAAGAAGAAGATAAGAAAATGAAAAGAAATGAAGAATAAACCATTAAAATATCTCATGGAAAAATTGTACAACTGTGAGTATATGTCACAGTTGTGTAACAAGATGCATGGGTGTAAGTTATTCCTCACGCCCATACAATATGGTGATTTCCATAAACCAAAGATGATGCAAGGTGACAATTGCTTCCATGGTTCTTCTCACACCAACGTCCAGACATGCTTCTTGATAACCCTCATATGCATCTTCTCATGCTTTTAGCCATTTGTCGTGCTTTCACGTTGATAGCTCCCATGTACTTGCCATTCTTCTCACAGTGATGCCATGCCATGCTTCTTTGTTGTCAGTCATCTGATTGTGGTTGTTTGTGTGTGTATGTTCTAATGACTAACCTCGATAATCTACAAATGCACTGGTCATTCACGTAGTACCTAAGGTGCAATCCCACAATGAGGGATAATCTAGTCCTAAATCTAAGGCCAACACAATTCACAGAAAGTCAAAAGATAGCAAAACTAAATCAAGAATTCAATTCAATCACGCAATTCAATCCAAGAATCAATTACGAAAATATTAACAATTTAGCTATTGCAACATACTCAAGAGTTAACCTAAAGAAACTATCAATAGAGAGAAAGAGAAATTTACCTATCTTTAACACTAATCTAGTCGATTATGATTTACCGGATTATTGGTTCTAACTTTTTCTTGAGTTATAACCATTATCCCTAAATTATACATATTAATCTAGACTCAAGTGTTAAATTGTTTTCCCTTTTTAATTGCATACACACATTAATAATTCTTTGGCCATTCAAGCTCTTTAACTACTCCTATGTACATTTTTATGAAAAGTCAAGCAATTACAAGTTCGGTTTTTATTCGAGAAACAAATTTTTTATTTACTTTTTGTGAACATGGACTTAGTCTTTTTGCATGGAGGCAAACATTGGTAATGAATGTCGATTTGGTTACTCAACTAAAACATGTTTTTTATTAAGTTGCTTGGTTGGAGTGTCATTATAGTCTTTTTACACGAAGGTGCACATTTGTGATGCATGTCGATCTGGTTACTCAGCTACATTATATTCTACTGGCTACTAGCTATATTCATAATCCAAAGGCTAACATAATAGTTATTTATTTAAAATTAACAAACATGATTTTTTAATTACCTACCCTGTTGCTTCAGCTACTTATTTTCATGAAAAAATACTAGCAAAGCTACTTAAGTCGAAAGGCCTCAAATTATGAATAAATGTGGCAATTTAGAGGTTAAGGTGCATATTTAGCCAAAGACCCCAATTTACTAATTTTGTGAGCTAATGATTCTTCACAACCTAATGGACTACGTTCAAAATTAAATCAATTTCAATCCATTTAAACTATTGACATATTCACACAATTTACAAAATGCAACCAAACAAACTATTATACAATATGTAACATTACATTCAAAGAAAAACAACTAACCTTCCGCACATATAATATGTAAAATGCAAAGATTAGTAGTTTAATTGAAAATGTCATTTGCAAAGCTTAGTAGTTTAATTGAAAATGAAAGATGGCATTGTGACAATAGAGGTGAACAATTCTTTCAAGGTTGTTCCCCTAAATTTCCCTATATTTGTAAATAGAGGATAAGGTAATTTGGCTTAAACATCCTTTTGGCTTATTTACAAACAAATCTTGTATGGACATGATAAGGAATCATGCAATAACTATGAACTAGGATTCTCTTGTGTGGAACAAGCTTCTTGTTCCTATATTCTTATTTACTTTGTGACTTGCATTAAATAAAGGCTCGCTATTTTTGGAAAAACAAGAGGCATCAATAATCTAAAATGTATATTATGTTTGTCAAATTAAGAAACCAATGCATATCTTCTGTTTAATTACCTTAATTCATATATGGTTTAGAGGAATGTTATTGGCCTTTGTAACCTAGATCTACAGATCAAAGGCTTGCTGGGAATAATCTGGTGACTACGTTTCCTTTTTAGGGGGTCATAAAGACGAGAGGTTATTGTATAGCTTGGTTCTTAAGAGCATAGTTTATAGTGTTTGGTGGGAAAGGAACCAAAAGGTCTTCAAGGGCAAGTTCAACTCTCCAAATCATGTAAATGAATGCACTATTAGATGTATTAGAGAGTTGTTTATAGCTAGAAGAAAAGGCTTATCACTTTCTCCACTTTTAAAATTAAATTGATCCTCTAATGACTCCTAGCGAGTTACCATCGTCCTAACATGTTATACATGTGGTGCCTTAATAAGCTTTAATAGCCTTGAATTGTATTTGATGTTTTATTTTGTACATTCCATATAAACTTTTTTGTTTACTTTTTTAGAAAAAGAAGAAAATATTGTAATATTATATCTTTATAAAGGATAAATTATTTATCTACTCTTTATATGTCTATTATAATATAATTAAATTTGCTTAAGTGACAAGTGATTAACTAAACTTAACCATGAATCCACTATTTAGAGGTATCCAAACTTTATTTGCAATGAGATTAGAGTTAAGAATAATGGCATTAACAATTTTTTCACTAAAACATCACTAGAAACAACTTTACCAAATATTATCGAACTTGATCATCAGAATCAGTGTCTGAATTAAAGTGGCAAAGCCTGTTCTACTTCATCATCTTAGTATAACCTTGGTAAAAAGGAGTAATATCTCAAACATTTCTTGAAAGAAAATTTGGATACAAGAACTAGTTACAATCCTCTTGGGATTTAGAATGTCGATGTTCAATTCTTTCTCTCCAAAAAATTTTATTGACATATAGATATCGATAACAAATAATACACCCAAATTTGCTCTTTTCTAAACAACTTTTCCTAAAGAATATAGTCATATTAACACAATGCCTAAATTATATTATCCTAATTAATAAAGTTAAATTAAGTGAATGATCGTCCATTATTTCGTTCGTATTAATTGTTTTCTTTTTACATTAAGTAAATAGGTTAGAAAAGCTTAGTGGAGACTAAGTACTAAAAGAAAAAAAAAGGGAAAGAATCCGATGGAAAACTATGATGTATATTATATATGCTTGTGTATTAATCTTGATATGAATTTCTGATTTACGAAAACGAAGTGCATGCTCTTTAATAGTGTTTTTTATTTCTTGGTGCTGGGTTTAATTCATGAGTATGAATTGCATTACTTCCACATTTTCAAAAATTGGAATGATCTCCTTATCAATAAGTGGGAAACAATCATCACTCATATTCTGTGTAGTCCTTTTCCCTTCACTGGAATGCAAACTCAAAGAAGTTCATGCCCATTATGATACAGTGTCGCCGTCATTCTAATCTACGATAAAACAATACAAAAACTCTATAGAGCTTTATATGTCCAAATTAGCACGCCATGTTGAGAATAAGAACATAATCTTAATCATGGACCGTCAATTAATATGTCTCCAGCGTTTTAATTCTATACATGATTAAGCATAATCACCTGAGATTGATACTAATATTCATTATGCTCAAATATCATTATGAATTCATAGGACCCTACAGCTTTCTAAACAATGTTGAATTAGACATATGTTCCCCTATCTTGGAAGTAACCTATTAGTTTTGGAAAAAAGGGAGAAAAGAATAATTCAAAGGGCATATTAGCCCGTGTAAGGCTTTGACTACTAATGTTAAGACATTTAACAGCCAAAAACATCAAACAACATACAAGTCAATTATTTTATTATTAAGGTTCATCACTATAGTTTCTGTGCTCATAAGTCAATTCCAATCTTATGTCAAAAGATCTCAATCATGTATTTGTATAAATAAGATCTTCTAACACATGGTTAAAACTGGATTATGGGCATAGATATCGTCTAGTTTTTCCTATTTAATAATGAAATTTAATAAAATTTGTTCATTTAAGGAACGAACTATCTGAAATGCTCTTGAATGTCAAAAAGAAAATGTAATGATGGCGCCACATGGTGGCCAAAACACATACGGTGATAGCACTTTGATCTATAAAAGCCATTCAAACCCAACATAGCCCACTAACAAAGGTCTAAGTGAGTAAGAACAAAAATGTCTTCCAAATTGACTATTTTGTTAGTTGTCTTCCCTGCAGTAATCCTCCTGGCATTGGCCTTGGACCCCGACCCAATTCAAGACTTTTGCATAGCAGACCCAAATGCTGGTCTTGTAAGAACTGCAAGGCTCACTACTCTTCCATGCAAAAATTCCTTCAAAGTAACCACTGACGACTTCATCTTCTCCGGCATGAAAGTCCCTGGAAACTTTTCTGACATTGGCCTGGCCGCTATTCCTGTCAACCCAACAAACTTCCCTAGCCTCAACACACTAGGCATGTCCTTTGTATGAGCTAACCTCAAAGTTGGCGCCGTCAATCCACCACATTTCCACCCAAGAGCCATAGAGATCACCTATGTTGTGCAAGGAAGTGTTTATTTAGGTTTTTTTGATTCTAACAACCGAGTTTTTGCAAGGGTACTGGAGCAATGAGAGGTCATGGTGTTCCTTAGAGGCCTAGTCCATTTCCAAATGAACTTTGGTGATAAACCTGCTACAGTTTTTGAAAGTTTCAACAGTCAAAATCCTGGCAGCCAAAAAATCCCTTCTGCTATTTTTGGGTCTGGCATTGATAATGAGCTTTTTAAGAAGGCATTTGGATTGAGTCCGAATCAAATTGGAATGATGGGAAGAAGGTTTGATCCCAAAAAGGTGTGAGTTGGGTAAGGTATATTATGAATCAAAATATCTTCTGTCTACTTGTGTCTTATGTTCTGTGCCTGTTCTTATGTATGAGAGTAAATGAAGGACGTTATCCCCCCAGTTTTTTTACCCCCTTCATTCTAGCCAGTATGAGTGTCAAAAGTTAAGATGTTGCCTTACTAAGGTTTCATGGAAACAGAAGATACAAGCATTGTGTTCTCGTCGTAGAATTATGTTTCCTTATGTCTCTTGTGAGAGTGTAGGTCAAAAGGAAGTCATCTTTTTGCGTTTGCTTTTTAATGGAGCGTTGAACGACAAAATGTTATGAAAAAGTGGGCTTATACCATATGAGCTGAGATTAGTTGAGGGAGGAATCGAGATCCTAAATGAATTACATATTACTGGCCCTGCATATTAACTAATTAGAGAAACTCGATATGTTTAATTTCCTATAAGGGAATTGTGTATGTAATTTCACTTAACAATGAGCTCATTCAAGCACGGATGTACATGGCTTTTTTCCATGTTCTATGATTGCCCATACCTAGCCTTCATACGATTCCTTAATATTGAGAATCATCAAATTATTCATCAACCAGATTGCAACTATCTACCTAACATTCTCTTTATGATTGTATCCACCATTCCATTATCATATGGAAACATATGTCCCATACCGGGTAGCTCGTGGTAGTGTATCCAAGAAAGCTGTCGAGCAACGTAACGTTGCAGCTGCAAAGGGACTAGAGGATCTTCAGCACCGTGCCATAGATGAACAAAACCTTCGTTGTTTGGAAATGGGTTTTTAAGCTCTAACGGATCAAATTCCCAAGTGCCAAACCCAATGTTCACATCTTGATGGATGGATTCATATTCTCCTTGCTGTCTTGCATGTTCCTGATCAAGTGAAAACTATAGACAATAAACATATAATAAAAGTTCAAATTGTTAATTTAGGAATTAATGATATTGAATGTTAATACATTCATTATACCATCTTTGACCTAAAATTTTATAATTCTTTTTATTTATAAATTAAATTTACCTTATTTTCTTTCTGTTGGTAAGGCAATTCACATATGAACTAAAAAAAAGTATTAAATAATCTTACATGATAACTAATATAAGAAAAGCTTTTAGGCGATGAAGACATACCACGTTATTCTCAGTAAGTTTAGAATTGATTTCCAAGTCTTTAGGAGGAAAGTGATCAAAAACACCGACAATGACATTAGAACCAGGGAACCAGGTTTGAGTATTCCACCAATAGGTTAGCCAAGGGGCATAATGGGCAACACGGATTGCCCATAGATCTGCTGGTAGTTGTTGGTAGAATGCTTCCTTACTTAAATTTGCCGGAAAACCAGGCCACCAGTAGTTAATTACCGGAGCTAGTAGGGCTACTCCTGCCAACCTTCATAAGAGGAAGAATAAAAATCATATAGCTAATACTTACATAGGTTTAGACATTTACAGTGTGCCTATCAGCTTAATTTTTACTTTAAAAAGATTGTGAACGTTTATCATAATTAATGAAATTTCATTTTGAGTTTAGATATTATATATTGTTTTCAAATTTGGAATAGCAGTTAAAAATAATAAAATACTATTTCATTTGGGTTTTAGAGATAACTCACAAGATACACCTAATTAGTGTTCTTGTACCCATAGGCAAATAAGGGATGCATAGTTTGTTAAATTTTAAAGTATTTATTTATATATATTCTAAAAAAGGTTTTGTTAAGTAAATATTGATACCTGTTGAGACTGCCTAATCCTAAGACAAATTACTAGTCAGAGGTTTAAACCTCATTCTTTCATCTACGAACTAAAATTTAAGGCTTACATATTTGGTTTTCATTTTTCATATGAAGGACAAAGGTATATATATAGTCTTCAGATTATAATTTTATTAAGTAAAAACAAAAAGTAATGATACCTGTGAGGGATGTACTTGAGGCAGGTCCAAGTGAACTCACCACCCATGGAATAACCAATTACATAGAATTTGGGTCCTAGACCCAAGTGATCAGCGAGCTCCTCAACGTCCAAAGCAATGCTTTTTAATGTCTTCTTTGGATGAGGATCACTCTCTCCATAACCTGCTCGATCAAATGACACTATGTACAACCCTAGTTCTGCAACAAGTTCCTGAAAAATGACCAACCGTCAATTAAAGCCAACTACTGGGACGTCAATGCTCCAAATTAAGGTAATTTTTTTATCAGAGAATCCTTGAGACATTACCGATGAAGCATGATCGGCAACTAAAGCATCATGCCTGCAAGAATCAAAGGCATGAATGTACACAATTTTATAATTGGCCATGTCCTTTGGGACTCCATGCTCTTTGTAGGCTAAGTGCCTTCCATCTCTAAGCTTCATTCTCGGTGAGGTAATCGGATGCCCATCTGGAGAACCACAGGTCCTTGGTGGAGGAGGTTGGGTTGCCTGGTATGCCCATGCAATAATCCCAATAAACAAGACCAACAGTATTCTATGGAAAATCCCTGCAATTTATATATTATTTGGTAATTATAATCCCTAAAATTTTCATCTCAAATTCAAGAACAGTTCAAAAGAGTAGAAAGAGGCTAGAACTGCAAGTTTCTTGCAGATCACCATACAGAAGTAGATGATGTCTAAATACCTACGGACAACTAACTAGGTCTAATCAGTACAATTTGTTTTTGATGAATTGGTTACTTTGTGCAGAATAATGCTAAGTTATTAGAATCATAATGATCTGAATGTGCCCAACATCATGTGCTTTTATAAAAGATTTATCATCTCTGCAACGCACTTCGTGGGACAACATTCTTTAAGATTATTATATATAAAGCTTATGCTAAAATTATTCATTTACATGAGACGATTTAAATTCTTTAATACTTCATGTTTTTTATTTCAAGCTAATGGATCTAATTCAAAATTCTTTTTAACATTTTTGAAAATTAAAAATTACTGAAATCAAATGCATAAGTGAAAATTTTATAATTTTATTTTGTTTCCATAATCTAATTACACTAATTACACAGTATGCTGGACTAATTTTTATTCCCAATTAAAGTATACTTATGAGACTTATAAAGGCTTTGATTTTAGGTAAGATCAGTAGTAAAAGTTTTAGCGTACTATTTTACCTTATTAATGCAGATTAAATTGTTAGTTGTCATGAAACCCTATTAATTTAATTTTAAACTAAAAGAAATATATGTAGATTTAAAATATTCCTACTTTGAAATGATTAAACACTAAAAAATTGAGAAGATTGTATAAATTAGAAGAAAATACCCCATATTTACTAATTTTAAATTATATCAATTAGGTTAATCTAAGCAATTAGTCTAAACTTTACAAATTTAAAAGAGAGATTTATTAAGATAAAACTAAAATGATTAACTTATCCAAAATTATTATTAAGTAATTGAAACTTTTCTTCCAATTATATGAAAAATAGTAAACGTACATTGAGACCAAAAAAAAAATATGAGAAACATAAATAGATATTTTTTTTACAGAAGGTATTCACGATACTAGAATAAATTTAAAATTTAAGTAGTAAAACCAATCTTAATTGTAAAATATGGTAATTTGATATTTTGATACTTACTAGAATAAAAAGATCGTGAGATCCTATCGTAACTATCATATATATATATATATCAAATTAACATATATGACACAAAATTATGAAAATAGAATTCCCTGTAGATTCTAAGAATATAATTATAAAAATATTTATTCGATGGATTGTATAGAAAATCTAAATATTTAATTAATACACACATACAAATTAAAAAACAATTCGTTTTAATTATTATAAATATAAAATTAATCTTTATTGAAAATGTAAGGTCAAAATTTTTTTAAGTTAGCATTAATTTATGCAGATTGTCGATTAAAAAATATATAAATATACTGAAAATTTTTTCTTAGTTATACTTTATGATCTAAAAAACTACTGTAAAAAAAGAGATGGTAAAACTACTTTTTTCACAAAGCACCGAATGACTACTACTTTTTTCACAACTCCGACGCTTTCTCTGGCATTCTTGTCGGGTCAATAAGGGTTCAGGTTGAATTGGATGGATTGAGAAACTAACCCGACCCAATCCAATATTTGAACAGTTTTAAAGGTGACAATAAAATGAAAGGAAACAGAAAGGGAGCGGGAGCGGAAGCGAGCAGCGACTATAAACATTGACACGAGGCAGTTCTAGTCTATTCGTCTTTTTGGTGCAAACTACAAAATTCTATGATGTGCAGTGATAGACAAAGAAGGGAAGCCACCTGAAAGAGACTGTGTCTGTGGAGAGTTGCTTCGCTTAACACCTTCATTACTCGCCATTCGTGAAGCTGAAGATGTTTTCCTGAGGGAGTGCCACCGAATTAAAACTATCAGTAACTCGAAGCTCCTTCATACAGACATCAGAGAGGAATCAGATGTTTAAAGCAGGCTAAGCCTCTATGACTGTTTCCTATGACCTTAAGGAAGGTTGTCCTGTAGTTCACGCAATTGACTATACTACTAAACACACCGACCAACAGATAGCCAAATGTTTGGTAGGTGGTCACAAGTTTTAATTTTCTATATATTTTGAGTAGTTTTGGTCCGTCCTTTTCTTCTTGTTCTTTACCAAAGATTAAAGATTCCTAAAAAAACAATTGTGGTGGGTACAAGAAAGCGACCAGAACTACAATTATTTATCTACTAATTAAGCCCTTGTAAGTTAGCTGGTGACAGGTTTGCACAGAGCATAATTGTAGCATTCCTTCTTTCAATTATTGAGCTAACGAATCGGATTACGGTAGTTTGGTTAGCTAGAGGATTGAGTGGTCAATATTCATATACGTGGCTTTTGTCAGCTCACAAAATCGTTCATGTATACAAGTCATTATCTTGAATTTATGTTTAGAAAGCTGAATCTTTACTCGGAGTCCTAAAGACTTTCTATAAATTTTCAATCTAGCATTAAAAAAACATTAGACTTTATAGTTGAATATCAAATCATAACCTAACGATGATAGTAAGTCCTTTTCGTCATCACTGATAACGATTATGCTTGACTAAAATAATTAATAATCACGTTAGTGAAAATCTATTTAAGTTAAATTGAAAAAAGCACATATTTTATAAACTCAATATATAAAATGATTCATCACCTTGTCATGGATGAACAGAACCTTCGCTGGCTGGAAAGGAATATTTTAGATTTAAAGGGCCAAAATCTTAAGTATCAAATCACATAAAGCTTATGTTCTTCCCACTGTCTTGCATCTCCTTACAGAGCTTAGAAATTAGAACCATAAGCAATAACAAAGATTAGGCGAAATGTTAACCACATAAGACTACTGCAGCTGTAACTGCTGCTACATAGCTATGC
>JANITW010000005.1:64641321-64653314 GCA_027564335.1 Erythroxylum williamsii | reverse complement strand
ATACCCCTATTACCAAAAAACTAAGATCGAAAAACAAGTATGGGAATTGCTGGCTTCTAGGCTGATTAAACCCAACAATAGTCCATTCTCTTCCCCAGTCTTACTTGTTAAGAAAGCTAGTGGATAGTGGAGATTCTGCATTGACTATCAGGCATTGAACTCCATCACTATTAAAGACAAGTTTCCCATTCCTGTTATAGACGAGTTAATGGATGAACTCTTTGGGGCACGCCACTACTTAAAGTTTGACCTTAACTCTGAGTACCATCAAATTCAGGTACATGAACCTAACATCCATAAGACTGCTTTTTGGAAGCATAAAGATCATTATGAATTTGTGGTAATGCTATTTAGACTCACGAATGCACCTTTAACTTTTCAAGGATTAATGAACGAGATTTTTCGACCTTACCTCTGTAAGTTTATTTTAGTTTTTTTTATGACATCCTTGTTTACTTCAAAACCTGGGAAGAACACCTGTAGCATTTACAAATAGTCTTAGAAATTTTGAATCAGCTTGAGCTTTATGTTAAACAAAGCAAATGTGTATTTAGGGTTCAACGAATTCAGTACCTAGGGCATGTCATCTTAGAAGATGGGGCAGAACCTGATCCATAAAAAATACAGGTGGTTCAAGAATGGCCCACACCCACATCTGTATGTGACGCTAGGGGATTTATCGGGCTAGCAGGATACTATAGGAAGTTTATTCAGAATTTTGGATCTATTGCGGCACCACTTAACCAATTACTAAGGAAAGACATATTCAAGTGGGATTTAGTACATGATTACGCCTTCCATCAACTCAAGGACGCCTTGACCCAAGCTCCAGTTCTTAGCCTTCCTAATTTCAGTCAATCATTCATCATCGAATATGATGTGAGTGAGACTAGGATTGGCACTGTCTTGATGCAACAAAAGCATCCAATAAGCATATTTCAGTGAAAATCTCAAAGGAGCGTCACTGAAACTTTCAACATATGAGAAGGAGATGCTCGTCATTATCAAAGTTGTGAGGAAGTGGAGCCCATATTTGATGGGGAATTCTTTCATTGTATGCACCGATCACAAAAATCTCTAGTTCTTATTAGAGCAACGGATCATGAAGAATGCTCAACCACGGTGGTTACCAAAATTGCTCGGCTATGAATATAAAATTGAATACAAGCAGGGCAGTACACATAATGCCACTGATTCTTTATAAAGAAAGGTATAAATAATGTTCTTAGTTGTCTCTCGGCCTTAAGCTATGTGGTGGGAATTATTACAACATGAATGTGAGCAGGACCCATATTACAAGCAATTTGACACAAATCCAAATGCTAATAAGTGTGGAGGAGTTTGGTTCTTATATGACAAGGTACTTTTATGTCCTCAATCATCTATAATTCTTGTGATTTTATCTAAATTGCATGAAACTCCTTTTAGAAGGCATTTTGGTTTCTACAAAACACTGGCCCGTTTACGTTCAAACTTTACTTAGGATGGAATGTGACAATATATACGGGCATATATTTAGGATTGCATTGTTTGCGAAAGGAATAAATCGGAACATATGGCTACTACCGGCTTACTGTAACCATTACTAGTCCCTGAGCAATATGGATAGAAATTTCCATGGACTTCATTGAAGGGTTACCTACTTTTGGAGTGTGCTAGATGATCATGGTGGTAGTAGATAGACTTTCAAAATATGCACACTTCGTCCCTCTTGCTCATCCGTATACGACTGTATTGGGGGCTAAGGCATTTATTACCCATGTTTTCAGGTTACATGGAATTCCCACCTCCATTATAAGTGATAGAGGCAGTGTATTCTTAAGTATTTTGTAGAAGACATTGTTCCAATTGCAGGATATGAAGCTTAATATGAGCTCCAACTACCACCCACAAAGTGATGGGCAGACCGAAATTGTTAACCGAACTTTGGAACAGTATTTACGGTGCTTCACGGGGGACCAGTCACGAAGGTGGAAGGATTGACTGCCATGGGTAGAGTACAGCTACAATACAGCAACTCACTCCATTACAAAGATCTCTCCCTTCCAAGTCATTTATGGGACTCCTACGCCATCACTGCTACGGTATGTTCCGAGTACTACATGAGTTGAAGCTGTTGATAACTACCTTCAAGATCGCGATGCCATGTTAAGAGAGTTGAAGCTCACTTTGCTACAAAAACAAGATAGAATGAAAAGTCTTGCAGATCAATGAAGTCGAGATTTGGAATATAAAGTTACAGATTATGTCTACTTGAAGCTCTAGCCATATCGTCAGTCTACCGTAGCATTTTAGTCTAATATGAAGTTGTCACCAAGGTTTTATGAACCATTTCGCATCATTGCTAGAATTGAAGCTGTAGCCTACAAACTTGAGTTTGCCAGCTGATTCAAGAATTCATGATGTATTTCATGTAAGACAACTCAAAAAAATATGGGTTCACACTGGTAATGTAACCACAGTTACCGCCATCATCTATTGAAACTGCTATTCTTTCATAGCTAGAAGCAGTGTTGAATCGGAGAATCATTCAAAAAAGGAAAATACCAAACCCGAGACAAAATTCTAATCAAGTGGTAGGGAGCACCACCGGAGGACGTCACATGGGGGGACCTTCGTTGGTTCAAAAAAAGCTACCCAAATTTCTTTTCCCTTGCGGACAAGGGAAATTTGAGGGAGGAGGAAGCTGATACGGTTGCATGGATCACGCAAGAGGTGGAGGATGTACCTTCTTGCAACACAAACTAGAGTGGTTGTTGGGAGTTGATTTTTTTGTAACGTGAGGAATGGAAGTTAGTTGTTGTGTGGAAGTGGTCTAGATGGTTGCATTAGATTAGGAGATTTTGTTAATATTTTATTGTTATTTACTTTCCTTATAGTTTATTTCCGAATAAATTGTTGAGAAGTGAGTGGAAATTAGTTTATTAGTTGTTAAGGAAATTTAGTTTAAACATGTAACATCCCGTTAATTACGGGGAGGTTAGAATAGTAAATAAGAGTGTTCAATGAGAGCTTAGAATTTGCATTTTCATGCTCATGTATAATATGCCATACGCATACACCCGAATAGTGAAATGCTGCTCATTGAAATGACTATGCATGTATTCATTGGCATTCCAGGTAAAATTGTTTATAAATGTGATTGTTATTGAAAATTTTGGTTGGTATGCATTCAAATTTGATTTGGAAAGTGAAATTGTTGATTTAGAAATTTTGGAGAATTTTAGGAAGATTTCTGAAAATTTGGAGTAATTTTTGGACTACGAATAATGCCAAGTGGCAAAACAATTATTATAAAGGTAGTAGAAATTACTGTCCAATGATAATGGAAATTTTTGATTAATGACTTTGAGAATTATGGACAAGTGTCATTGAAAATTGGGAGGCAATTAGAGCAAGAATTGGAGACAAATGAACTAGTTAATAAAAGATCTAAGAGAGACCACAAAAAGGGGACATGTGGCAAGGTGTGACAAGTGTCACTTGCCACACCTTATGTCTTAACACACGAAAGTGTTAAGAAATAAAGACCACCTCATTTCTTTTAATTGCTTAACCCACGAAAGTGTTAAGAAATAAAGACCATCTTATTTCTTTTAATTGTCTTTCACCTTACTCACTTACTCTCATCTCTTGTAATTTCTCTACTCATCTTCTTCATCCACGACATTCTCATTTCACCTCACCAACGTTGGAGCTTATTCTTGCCTCCGTTCACCACCATCACTTTGCTATCATCTTCTTCTTCTTCACTTTGCCATTTAAGAGCCCAACCTTACCACCTTTAGAAGATGAAGAATGTGGGATGCTTGGGAGCTAGGGTTGAGTAAGATTTTGAAGAGTTTGGAGCTACACCTAGTAAGTTATGCTTTAAATGTCATGGGTATGGTTAATTTAAGCTAGATTGATGAGCAAATTGAAAATTGATGACTTGGTTATGCAATATTTATGTATGTGTCGTGGGTGAGGAAAAATATAATTTGTTTGTAAGTGATTTATTGAGTTGAATTGGGTAGAGGATGATGAGGAAATGAAATGGCAGAGATAATCTAGGTATAAGATGAGTTAGGTGTAAATGTTGAAAGTTTGAAAATCTTGAAAATGTTAGCAGAAAAATTTCTACTAATATGCTTATGTGTTTTAGCCATAACTTGTTTTTTAGTTATCCAAATGAGTTTATTCTTAATTTGGAATAAACTAGAGACATATGGCTACCTTTATTATGAAGACATTGAGTTTAAATTTTGTTTTTAAGAGTCTCAAATTTTGATGTGAAAATGAGAACTGGGTGCAGCAAAAGTTGTGGATTAATGTTTATTGTATTATGTTTTGAGTATATGGGGATGTATTATATTTTGGGTGTTCATGAGCAAGTGAGGAATATTAAATGTGCATAGATGATGTTGAATTAAAATTGGGTATCTTTGAAGAAGTTATCCATTGAGATGATGAATTAAATGAGTTTTTTTTCCTGATATTGAATAAGTCAGAAAAATTGAAAAGTGCTGGAATTTGAGTTTAATCGAAAGTACTCTGTTTTAAGTGTTAGTATAATTCAATTTGTTGTGAATCAGTAGAAATGAATTCTGATTGAATCTTGGAGTTTTCATTGGTGAGTGTTGATGAGCTAAAGATGAGTTAGAATGGTTCTGAGTAATCAATTGAATTGATTAAGTGAAAAAAAAATTAACATTCAAAAAAATGACAGTAGAGAGAGGATGAAAAATGGATATCTGAATTTTTGATGATCTTGATAGAACTTGGTTAATTTTGCTTTTTAGAGATAATGAGAATTGTGGTGAATGAGTTTAGTGAAATGGAGTGGAATTGACTAGAATAAAAATAGAAGTGTTGGACTTTGGAAAAAATGGAAGTCTGAAAATTTTATGGGAATGAATAGTAATATTCATGAATTTTCGAGCTGAAACTTCCGTGAATTTTTTGTATTTCTCTAGACATATTTTGTCAAAATAGTCTTCATAAAAGTTGTGGATCTTTCTCTTTGCTTTCCATTGATATAAATTTTGTAGCTCTGGATCAAAAGTTATGGGGTTTAGAATTTGAAATGTCAGTGAAGAAGAAGAAGTGGAAAAGCACCGTCATGCTTGTTTAGAATTTGAAATGTCAGTGAAGAAGAAGAAGTAGAAAAGCACCGTCGTACAAAAGCACGACGATGACTTTTAAGATTTTAGGTCAAAAGCATCGTTGTGCAAAAACACGACAACGACTTTGAGGGTTAGCCAAAAATCACCATCATCCAAAAACACGACAGCGACTTTGGGTAGTTTAAGCAAATGACGCTATCGTGCATTTGCACGATAGCGACTTTGAAGGTTCTAGGGGTGATGAACATTTGATAGTGTTTTGACCATAACTTCTTCTCTAGACTTCCAAATGACTTGATTCTTAAACCATTAGATTCATAAAACATTTATCTACCTCTCTATAAAAATTGGTAGGATTCTAAAATTAATTGAGAAATATTGAGTGAAAAATGTGGGACGGGTACAGTGAGTGTGCTCTTGAATAATATAAACTGGTGTTCTTTCACTGACCATACCTTAGTATATTGATTATATTTGGACCTATAGGATTCCAAATGAGATGATTTTTTATTTGGAGTAAACTACAGAAATAGGTCTATAAATCATATGAAAGGTCAAATTGTGATTGAATTTCTAAGATGTTGAATTTCTGGATGGACTTTGTGCATAGTACACTATTTTTGAATGTGAACAACCCGATAATGTTTGAGGTATATCTTCTAAATTACTGAACCAAATTGAGCGATTTTGGTACCAATCGAAAGATAAGACATAGAGGAACACTTTTCTATAAGAGAGTTTGACCAAATTACATCAGTTTCACTTTCTAATTGAATGTGAACAATAGACCTAAAGGTCTGAAATTTTAGAGAATTTATAAGAAGAAATGAGAGTTTTGATGATGTGTGATTATATAATGATGGAATAACATTAATGAGTGAATTGTTGGTATTAAAGTACCAAAGACATGCGTTTAATGGAGATGAAGTGGTCTATATGATTAAAGTTGTGATTCAAAAAGAGAAGTAGAGTGCATCTAGTGGAAATGAACGAGAAATGAGTTCTTATGAAAACAATTGATGCGGAAAAAATGATGATAATATGATAAAGTGGGAAATTTGATAATATACCTGAGATTGTCATGAACATGCATAGTACATATTCCATATATACATATGTGTATAAATGAATGCTTATAATTATACAAAATTATTAATTTGTGTATTGCATAAATGGGTTATGCAGGTTAAAAATCTGTATTCAAGCGTTTCCAGAATTTGGAAGCAAATACTAATCTGGAACATACTGTGAGTAGACCGAGATGGTCTTACTTTATTGTTTGTCATTTGAATTTTGTGTTAATTAACAACTGAATCATTATGTGAATGTGGTAGATTGTGTTGGTTTTCGTACAGAAGATCCGATAAATGTGATGTATGAATAACATATTGAAGTGTTCATTGAATACGAATCGGATGAACTAAGTGTACGTAATTGGATTGTTAAATGTGTTCTGAAAGTGCATTTGCATATGAATAAAAGTGTAAATTCTCAACTTAATGTTGAATGCCGGACTAAGGTCCGATAATATGGGAAAGTGATTGAATGAGATTATACAAATGTGACTGAGGCATTTCATTTCATGAATACATGAAACATAATGACTATTGTGACCAGAGTAATCACCGATCAGAGCTTAAAGCTTAACAAATAAAAATGAGCTTCGAGCTCAAAAGTGAATCAGAGTCTCAGGCTTAACGTTTAATGAGCCCTGTATCCCAAAAGCAGATAAGGGACAGTTATCAATGAGCCCTATATAGGACTATTTAAACACTCGGTCACAACAAAATAACAAATAAAAAGTGGGTCTCATGTGCACTGCATATGCATAATATGAGTGACTATATATATTGAATATGAAGTGTGAAATGTTGTGAATGTGATTATCTGTTATGTGACTGGGTGAGCCATCAATGATGATCACTCATTGAGTTCACAAAACTTACCCAAAATTTGCAAATATTTTTCATGACTTAGAAGAATACCCCATTAAGCAAACGGGAATATACTAACTACGACATGCAAGTAAGAGTTAGAGGTCGGGATTAGTTGACGTCTACATTTGTATTTTCCTATTTTTGTATAAATTTGTATATTCAGAAATGATTGTACAAATGTGTTTACGTTGTAATGTAAAGACATTATGTCTAAGTGTTTTGTATTTTTAATGGGCCCCAAATGATTAGTGAATCTCTGATGAGTTGTGTAACTGAAAATGTTTATGAATTAAGAAAAGCGAGCTCAAATTGATTTATGATTTTTGCATATTTGATTGAATTAAAAAAAATTACTGAGTTCTTGACTGACTAAGTGATCTAGCATGCCATCCTCGCGAAGCACGGACCCAGATATTACCCATCGATGTCGGTTCGAGTCTTACGGGAGTGGCGTGCTATAATTGATGTCTTTATCCATATATTTTAATGTAATTGTGTATAACACAATATGCAATAATGATGTATTTTTATTTTTCTATATCATAACTCGACATATTTTTAAGTATTTGGAATCATGCTTTTATAACGCCAAAACATCTTTCAATAGTATTTCTTAATAAAGAATGCCTGTAGTTAAACAATTCTTGTGGACCTTGAAGTCTTCCTTTGCCTCTATAATCTTGCAAATGATATCTTTCACATCAATATGAAGAAAGAAATCTAGGCATATTAGTATAGCCTGAATCAATCAAAGAGTACTTACCTAACATATAAAGAACAAAATATTAACAAAAAGATATTAAAAATGAATCATAATTACTATGTTTATTTAAAATAATATAATATCTCATGGAGGTAGAGAAAATTGATTACTAGATTTGTCATGATTTCTAAAAGAACTCGAGAGTCATTTGCAGTATCCTCCTATCCAGTCATTACATATGTAAAACGTATGTTAAATGAGCAACAACACATAATATTTTTGGTTGGATTAATTTTTTTCCCCTTGTATGGTATTTGTTAACATATGCATCAATATGTGTAACATCTATTGCTTCTATACAATCCTAAATATTAAAATATATATTAAAATAATTATTAATCATAAGGACATAATTAAAATAGTAATTAAATATATGAATGTACATAAAAATACGGAAAGAATTTTCAATTGTTTTGAATCTCAGGAGGTGTATTAATAAAAGATAGTAGAGTAATGACTCTTTTTGCAAGACAATTAACTGCATATAAGGCTTTACGAAAGTGTTTCAAAATTATTCAGGTTAAATGTTGAAAGCATTCTGAATTGACTTTAGTTGTCTCATTATACCCTATAGTCATCAAGAAAATTGCTACTTGTTCCTCCACATTCAAATGACTTGTTGCCTTTAAGTCTCCTAAATTCTTTAACTCATTACATAAACTCAAAAAGATTATCTTTCTCATTCTTAAGTTTGCATAAATCCTTATAGGAATCCTATTCAAAATTTCTAATATCCCATTGTGACCTGGTAGAACAGAAGTTCCACGTGATTGTTTTGGTAAATAAAAATATTTGTTCTGCCCCATCCATATAAATAATGATTACCTTCTTCTGTTCATCATTAGAATCTAATTCGAAATCTAATAAGAAATTCATGTATTTACATTGTCAATATTAAATAATTAATAAAACAATCAATCAAAAGATTTAATCAAATATAGACAAAATATTCATACAAAATATAGAATTAACATTAAGTCAAAAATTCATACAAAACACAAACTTAAAATGTTTAAACTACGGAATAGTGTTTAATATAAAAGTGTCAAAATAATAAGAATTTGATATGCAATAATATGAAGATATAACCAAAGAGACATAATCCAATCCAACTTCCTTGTATATGTCATCTTCATAAAAAATTTCCTATAAAGTGGAAAATCATGTAAAGTCTTTATCGCTTTTCAATATTGCACACCGCCAACACCTAATTATCTAAGAAATTTAAACATTCCATCATTATATTACACTCTTAAAATCTATTCTCTGCAGTAGATGATGTTTCACTGAGTTTTTTCTCAAGTAAATCATTCTTTATTTTTTTATTGTTCACTAAGTATAAGCAAGATCTCTTATACAATATTAGAATATGTCTTCTTTGCTTTCTTATTCTTAGGATATTTCTTTCTCTTAGATGGAGAAATTATATCTTGATCTCCATTATATGAGTAATCTTTATCAACATCATTTCCACTTTCCTCTTTTGTACTATTCAATGGAGATTTAGTTGATGGGTGTACATGCACACCAGTTGTAGTAATATCTCCAAAAATATGACACAAGTTTGAAAATTCCTTACATCTTTTTTTTTGAATATATGAGCCATTTTATGCACCTATAATGATGAAAAATAAATATGAGAATAAATATTATATAATATGATATATTAATAAAAATAAGGACATATTTTAAATAAATTTTCCTAACATTCCTTTGTAGCATTAATTTCACCAGTAAAATCGATTCCTGTTTCTTTGAGTACGTTCTTGAAATTCTTCAATAGAGCCCTTAATCTATTATAGTTATCCTTTAATTGAAATTAATATACTCCTTATTGAATTTTGTTTGAAGCTTTGCCTTAATATTCTTCCAACCAGATTTGGAAAAGTTAGTAGTCGTTCGATTTTCCTTCTTTAGTTTTTCAACAACCAAGGGGATTAAATACATCTCTATGGTATCATTCCATACTCCATCTTTTTCATTTATTTCCACACAATCATTGGAATCATTCATATTGTTTAAACCTTCGTTTACTAAATGTAATCACATATAAGTGACATCAATCACAACAATATCTACAAAGTATTAAATGCTAAACATGGTTCAAAATGAACATGAGACAACCATATAAAATGTTAAGCTGCATACAAGTGCATGTAAATGATAAAATATAAATAAAGGTTTAAATTTAAGTGAGGTCATAATATATGCATGATACATTTCATACTCATGTAAGCACATGTATTTTTAACACATTAAAGGATTATAAAGATCACTATAAATTATTCAAAAAAGATTGCTAAAGGAAAAACTTGATTGGTACAATTGTCAACTTGTGATTTGAACAAGTGATTGGTTTGAGAGGACCTCCTTCGCCTTATTTTGTCCTTGTCTAGCTTTTCCCAAAATCTCTTCCTAAAATATTTTTAGATTTTTATAGATACATACACACATAGGGTTTACTTTTCTATAGATGCATACATAGTTTATTATAGATCATATAGGTTCAAGTTCCAATCTCTCAATACTAACTTTCTCTATCAAAATTTTATCTATTTACTATCAATAGGGTGAGAAAGATATAGTGTTTTTGTTAATGGAAGCCCAAACAAAATATTCTTCTCCACTTATGTACACAACATGTAGATGGTATTTCAGAGTGGAAAAATCCCGTTGTTCACGTAGGAGACTACTAGAGTAAGTCCTTATACTCCACTATTTACTGATTTACTTACTTTGTTTGGATACCAACTAAAATTCCTTTTCTTTGTCTACTTCTTACCATATTCTTCCATGTTTTTCAACACACTATGACTACAACCTCTACATTTTCCAAAACCAAAGAGCCTTTAACATCTCCAACTTCACTCAAGCAACTAATCTTGAAAGTTATGACTGCCATTATTTTGTTTTTTTATGTTGAATAATTTGTGCTTTATTTTCTAACTATTTTCATAATGTACCAAATGACATCATTTTCTTTATTGTTCTATAGGAATCTTGGCAAAACCAAGCATGGAATTCAAAAGCTACTGTTGCAAGAGATTGTTGATTCTTCTGCAAATAAACAAGCAACATCATTTTCAAAATCTAGTTTCCATAATCCATACAAATTACTTAGATCATCACATCTACTCGACATCTCGAAAAAATCACTCAAGACTTATGTTCCTTCCCCAGTGAATTCTCATAATTCATCAATTCAAAAGAATTCAAATGCATCATCCCCTTCTATAAATGACACTACAACATCTTCCAAATCACCCTTAGGTTCACGAACTATCCTCAAAACTCAAGCTAAAAAGTCTTTGAAAAAAGCTCATCAATTTGTCATCTTTGTTGGGTCTATTATGGGTGCCTTAGTTCTTGAAATTTGACAATAAAAAGCTAATCGTAGACATGTTGAAGACTGGTATAAAGGCAGGTAGTATGCACTGGACGTTTTTGAAGACTAGTGTTCTAGGAGTAATGGGAAGAGATAAGGTTGAGATAGTGGTGAAAAGGCTAAAGAGTGGTGGTGAAGAGGTGACAGAGATTAGGAGAAGAGGTCGAGAGCTTACAGAAAAGCCCAAGAAAGCCATTGAAGAAAGTGGTAGTTTGTATAAAGATGTTAATGAATTAAAAATTTTGGTTTAAATTATGCTACAATAACATTTAATACGAGATAAGCAAAAGTAATATAGTAATAGTATAAAATTTTCACATACAAACGTATGTGCATAAACTAGAACCATGTATATGCAGAAACATAAAAGACCAAAAATGCAAAAAAATCGAGAAAAATAGTAAACAAAAAATGTAGAACACCTATGTGCAGAAAGCGAAACACATATATGCAAAAATGTAAAAAAAAAAAACGCAGAAAAACCTAGGAAAACAATAAACCAAAAATGTAAAACACTTATATGTAAAACACGTATGTGCAGAAAGCAAAACACGTGTATATGCAGAAATGTAAAAAAATTAAAAAAATACAAAAAAACAATAAACCAAAAATATAGAACACATATGTGCGGAAAGCGAAACACGTATATGTAGGAATGTAAAAATCCAAAAACATATAATTATACTATTTTAATTAATGAATGAATTATAATTTAATTAATTATAATGTAATTAATTAATTATAATGTAATTAATTAATTATAATATAATTATTTTATTTTATTTTAATAAATTATATTTTAA
>JANITW010000005.1:64626172-64640172 GCA_027564335.1 Erythroxylum williamsii | reverse complement strand
CGATTCGGAATTCTGCTTTTCGAGTTTCTCCACTTTGTTATTCGTATTCCGATTCGAAACTTTCCGAGTATTCGTTTTGATCCGATGATTCGATTTGTATTCCGATTAGCGATTTCTTGTTTTTCTTTTCTGTTTTTCGGTTGGGATCCGGTTCCCAAGATCGGGTCCCAACAATTGTAATTCCACCCAAAATCATCAATAAAAATTATATCTGATTATTTCCAACTCTCTCTCTGAATTCTTAAATCTCTCTTTTTCCTTATTGTCTTTCTTTCCAAGTTTATTTTCTAAGATAAGTCCTAAAAATCTATCAGATTATGCCAAGCTTCACTCCATTTCGTACAAGTGGTAGATGCAATCACTCCATCCCTTTAGTTGAGACAAAATGTTTCCCATGCCTTCAACAAGAAGTTGTTGCATACACAAATCAAAACAAGTAGCAAATGACAATAACAGAAATACCAAATGGTCCAAAAATCAATTTCTCTGGCTTCGCTTTATTTTCAACTCAAGGATTTTGCTTGCCAGAATCTTCTTCTCCTAGTTTCTTCAGCTTCTCTTCTGAAAGCTGAGTCAAAGATGAGCGGAATATGAGCGACTCGAAAAATCACAAAATTGATGAAAAAGGACGACGTAGATTGTTTTTCCCCATCTACTCTTTTTACTTGTTTTCAGGAAGTTTGCCATAACTCTTTATTAGTGTTAATTTTTAAACATTATCTTTTGAAGATCAGGCTTGATTTAATCTTAAGCTTGATAACCTCTTAACTAATCTTGTGATAAGATGGAAACTAGTATCAGAATTTCTATTATTTACGCAGTACAAGATGATGATTACTAGTACTAATGCAAAATTAATACAATTCTTATTTTTTATTGACTCTTTATTTTTCTAGAAAGAAACTATTTTTTAATTTTTATTGAATAAAGAGAAAGAAATCAACGGTGGAAACTCTACGTACCATAGACATCCATGGTTGTGCGCATTTAGGCCCAATAAGGTTCTTCTCACTCTACTTTCCAAGCCTTTTAAATTTTATTTTCACAAGATTTTCCCGTCAAAAATAAATTTAAAAAAAGAAATAAACAATTAATTGGAAAGAAAAGAAACGAAAAATAAAAGACTCCCAACTAAAACCTGAGCCTCGGAGCAACCTCCGTTTGGACTTTAGCTGCTGCATTAGCTCTTGCTACGCTCCATTTTCGCTCAGGTGCTCTCTCTCTCTCTCTCTCTCTTGGTGAAGCAGTTTCATGATTTGATTGGAGTTGTAGTTGCTATTCTTCTAAATCTTTTGGGTAGACCTTTTGAGTGTTTGATTTCATTTCAATTTCGCGTTTCTTTTGCCAACTTACTTTCTTATTTAACGTGGCATTTCTACGCTTTTCAAGTCTCAATGTCTAATTTGTTTCTGTCTTACTTGGGTGCGCTTCGGTTAATTTCGTGCGAGATCGCTCATTTCTCTCTTTGTCTTTATTTCTACGCTTGGGAGAAAAATGGGTCTGAGTTTGTTCTTTTTGTTCCTACATGTATACTACTTGCTAATGTTTTCTGTTCCGCTCTTTGTTTACGTTGAACACTTATTAGGAGACAATTTCCTCGTATTTTTGCTGCGTATAAGTCGGTTGTTGTGAGTAAGGTGGCCATTTTCCAAGATGGCAGCTTGTGCGTCGCCGTATTGCATTCCTTCTGAGACTAGGAACCCCATGGGGATGTTGACTGTCTTGGGAGGAAAAGTGTCACTGGAGAACTACTTGGGAAGAGTTAGTTCTCTTAAGATTTCTGAAGATAGGAACAGGTTTCTGGGTGCCAACCAAAAGTCGAGCTTTTCTGTGCACAAGTGTTCAGCGAATTCCCACAGTGTTAGCCCATATCAGAACAAGGACCCTTTTTTGAATCTTCATCCTGAAATATCGATGCTTAGAGGTGAGGGCAACAACACAGTGAACCCCCCAAGGAAGGACACTTCGAGTGGAAATGTCTCTGACAGCCTGATGGATGAATCTAATCCGACTAATTACAATGAGGCTAAGATCAAAGTTATTGGTGTTGGAGGTGGTGGGTCTAATGCAGTCAACCGCATGATTGAGAGTTCAATGAAGGGTGTGGAGTTTTGGATTGTCAATACAGATATCCAAGCCATGAAGCTGTCTCCAGTTTTTCCAGAAAATCGTTTGCAAATTGGTCAGGAGTTAACAAGAGGTCTAGGAGCTGGTGGTAACCCCGAGATTGGTATGAATGCTGCCAAAGAGAGCAGAACTGCAATAGAAGAGGCACTTTACGGTGCTGACATGGTCTTTGTGACTGTAAGTTTTAAATTTCCGTTTATTTCATAATTTTCTAGCAATGATTTTATGTGTCATCCATTTTTAAACTATATGAAGTAGAATTTGAACCTAAAAACATGTAATCTATGTTTTATATGCTATTCACAAGTTTCTTTTATCTTTGAATGGTTGTCAATCAAAATGAGATGGATTGATTATGTTAAGTCTTTTAGAGGGATCATCTTTATTAGCCTTGGAATTCAGTAGTGTCATTTTCATTTATGCTCCAACTTCTTTTTAATTATGGGAATACCAATATCACGTCTTGCTGATAAAAAGCATGAGGACTTGTACTCATTTAAACAAAATGGCGTAGGGTTGTAACTTACTTTTTTCCTATGCTGTTAATATATGATGTTTCTCTCTATAACAATCCTTGTTTTCTTTTGTTTCTCATCCTTTCTTTTTGTTGCTTGTAAGTAGCTATAAGTTGTGATAGTGCTATTTTAAAGACTTCCATTTGCAGGCTGGAATGGGAGGAGGAACTGGCACTGGTGGGGCCCCTGTAATTGCAGGTGTCGCAAAGTCAATGGGCATACTGACTGTTGGTATTGTCACAACCCCTTTTTCTTTCGAGGGTCGCAGAAGGGCTGTTCAGGCCCAAGAAGGAATTGCATCTTTAAGAGATAACGTTGACACACTTATTGTCATACCAAATGACAAGTTATTGACTGCTGTCTCTGAGTCTACACCTGTAACAGAAGCATTTAACCTGGCTGATGACATTTTGAGACAGGGTGTTCGTGGCATCTCTGATATTATCACAGTATGTAATATATTAGATAGTTTTGTGATAGCATGAATTGCTGTTCTTTAATTTATTTTATGAACATTTAATTCTTACCTCCACTCTTGTTCATCTTTTGGCCCATGATAATCTTTACTTGAAAAATTTGTTGATGAGCTTAGTAAAATGGTGTATATCGTTTCAGAAAGATACAGGGCTTTCTGGGAAGCATAAAAAACCTTAATATGTAAGAATTTCCTAAACTTATATATGTTAAAACTATAGAAGGTTTGTGCTGCTGATAGGCAATATCACTTCATCAATTATACATTCGGATAATAAGTTTGTTTGGGGTCTGATATATTATGCAGATTATCGGTCATGAACTTCATCGTGGTGTGTGGATTGCAGATTCCTGGACTGGTGAATGTGGATTTTGCTGATGTTCGAGCTATAATGGCAAATGCAGGATCTTCATTGATGGGGATTGGAACTGCAACTGGTAATTTTTGAGCTGTTTATAGCAAGATGTATAGGTGCTAAAATGATATCCGTTGTGTATCATTACATTCAATTTCCGTTCAACTTAATATCAGTCTTTCTACTTCAAGCATCAAAATAATATATAATCAGATTACAGAGTTTGTTGGGCTAAATACTTAAGAGGGTTGCAAGATTGTGTTGTAAATAAAATCTAATGTGGATAAGCACATTTACATGCTTTCGCACACTGTTAAAAATGATATTTTCCTCAGTAGTCTAATTAAAAAATCTTAAGCATGTTCTTGTCATATATTGGTATCAAATCACTTGTTCTTAGATTATTGGGTATCAATATTTTGATTGCCTCAAGATTAACCTTTGTAATACTGTAGTCCGTAGTTCATGTTTGCATTGTGATCATTTACAGGGAAATGAACTTTTTGGTGCTTGTGCATTTACAGGGAAGACAAGGGCAAGAGACGCTGCGTTAAATGCAATTCAGTCACCTTTATTAGACATCGGTATAGAGAGAGCAACTGGAATTGTATGGAACATTACTGGTGGAAGTGATCTGACGTTATTTGAGGTACCTTACTACCTTTAGCAACTGTAGACCTAGCTTTTCATACCTCGACCTTGTATGATAGCTGACACATATTAGTTAATACAAAACATGCTTTCTAGAAGCTGCTTTCTTTGAAGGAGAGTGTATATCTTGAGCTATTGTTTTAATTGTCTTCATGCCAGTTATTTTTGTATTGGTTCTATCAACTTATGTCATTAAATACAAGTTATTCGATTCATTGCCTTTTTGTTAAAAATGCCTTCTTTCACTTTATTTAGAGGATCACGATTTGTTGATTGGTTGTGTTGTACACTAAACATATATCAAGAAAAAATAGGGCTGTCCTCGTAGGCAAATGTTTGATTTAATCCTAGTTGCATTTTGGCCTACTTGATGCTGCCCTACCTTCTGACCAAAAAAAAAAAAAAAAAAAAAAGATGCTGCCCTACCAACTATGTTTCTATTCTTTGCAAAGGTAAACTAGGAAATAAGGAGAAAAAGTAAAACTTCTGTCTTGACCTAAAAACAATTGCACATTATGTTGATAACATTCTGTTATGGATAATTATAGAAGAAACTGCTAGATTGTAAACATATCTTCATTTTGTAAAGCTACTTAAACGAGGACTTTTCTGGTCTTAGTGTAGTTTTCTTTCTCCTCACATATTTCTTCTTATTCATAGTTTAATTCATGCAGGTGAATACTGCGGCTGAAGTCATATATGACCTTGTAGATCCCACTGCTAACTTGATATTTGGAGCAGTGATAGATCCCTCACTCACTGGTCAAGTAAGTTGGTTATTCTAACTGCAATATTGTAAATTTTGAGATCTTGTTTATATCTGCAGGCTACAGCTTTAGACCTGTTAATGGATGTAAGAAGCCATTATAATTGTGCCTACTTTCCTTAAACATAGATATAAATATAAATGGCTTGCGTTGTTCACCTTTTCACAAGATCATGGGGGATGTGATTCCTCATTTTCTCCCTTCCTTTCACACATACCACATACCAACACAAACACTGTTGAGATGATGCCTTAGGCTGTTAATGTTCTTTTACCTAGAAAGATTACTTATCAATTATCAATTACATGTTTGCATCTTGAGATGGCTAATTGTGAAACCTCTTTGGATTACAAGCGTGGTCTGGTTAACAAATAGCATAATCCAGGTTCTAGTATCTCACATTGATTAAGCAAATTCTTAGACGGCCAGGTTTGTCTGACTTGAATTGGCATTATGGATTTTAAGATATGATTTCTTCTCCAGGTTAGTATAACTTTGATAGCCACTGGTTTCAAACGCCAAGAAGAAAATGAAGGCAGGCCCCTGCAGGTTCGCCATCCACCCTGGCCCCACACTGCATCTGTCTCTCTCTCTATCTCTCTAAATACACACATATATATACACACACACACATGTACATGAGCCATGCTCATTGTATCTATTTATATATTGCCACTAAAAACATTTAGTTGTGGATCCATCACAATCATCAATCATTCTAAGTAAAAGTTTGCGTTGTTGTCAAATTGCAGGCAAACCAATTAGCATCAGGGGACACCTCCTATGGATTGAACCGACGGCCTACCACCTCTTTCACTGAAGGTGGTTCTGTGGAGATCCCTGAGTTCCTCAAGAAGAAAGGTCGATCTCGATATCCAAGAGCTTGAATAAATTTTGACAAATGCTCCCACATATCAAGCCTAAGACTCTTCTTTCAGGATTTTATGGTATATAACGGTAGGTATTAGTTTCTTTGTGGTATCCCATGTGATTTTAGATTATGAGACGATAAAAGAGTGTATGCTTGAATAGGATATACAATGGTCTAATAAAATGTAGATTGGTACTCAGTTGTATACTACTGACCAGATGAAAAATATTATACGTTGCCAGTCCCCGCATAATTACGATAGTTTCAAAAGTTTTTATCATGCACCTCTAAATGGTCTACATAGAAATAACACATCAGCTTTGTACAGTTTTGAGACGGCAAATAGTTATCTTTCGTTGATATTGAGGCACCTTGAGACTGATTTCTTCCATGAGTGATCGCAGAACTTTTGGGATTGCCAGCCAGAGAAATGAAATTCATTTACTGAAGTCACATGATATACGTATACCTTGCCTTTTCCATGGCCACTCTATAAACATAATACAAGGTTCAAGCAATAGAAAGAAATTCTTCTCTGTTTTTTTTTTTTTTTTTGGTTTTTTGATAATACAGAGATTCTTTCCGGTGTCTGTGATAGCATTGCATGCCCTCTTAGTCACAAATTGATTGTATGCCACTTAAAAACTTTTGAATAGCAAGTTTCATTATGTTTTGGTCTGACTAAACTGAAAACTTCCATTTAAGATGGTCGATTCGGTTTTGGGTGTATTGGCAAATAGATTCTCTGTTTTCTTTAATCAATTTTTACTTTATTTTATTCCATCTCATTTATACATTTCTTTTTATTCCATTTAAATGTATAGATAAGATAGGATAGAACAGAGTAGGAATTGGTTAAAAGTAGCAGAAGATCTCATCCCGATGCTATACTCAATTTGCATTAGTGGCGATGCTTACCTCTACCATAATCCGTTTTTACAGCTTTTCAATGATTTGGTTTCTTTTCATTCTTCCAAGTTTTTTTAATTGATTGTAAAGCTTTTCTTCTTTCAATATCTCGAGAATGAACAGTGAACTTGGATGGTATTGCAATTATTCATTCACAATGGTAATTGTAGGCTCACTATAATATATTAAAAAAAAAAAGGTTACATGATTGAGAAACTTCTATAAATAGGTTAATTGAATGTAAAAATAATATCGTATCTTAAAATATTACTTACGAAAATTATAAATTTGAATCTTAATCCACCTTTTTGGTATCAAAGGAATGAATGTTGTTCTTAATGAAGAAATTAATAGTGCATAAAAGTGAAATAATAAAACATCACAATTAAGATAAATATAAAAAATCTAATGAGTAATTAACGAAAGAAACAAAAGATGAACTGCGATTTCGTCCGGGGTCTATCAATTTGACAGATCCACGTGAAACATGAGCCCACCATACCTCGGGAGGGCCTAATATAGTCCAACTTGCTTCCATTTACAATTTAAGCCTGCCACTAACACAACACAAAACTGAACCTTATTGCACAAATCTTGGAGAGTAAAGTCATAGAGGCTGTTTTTGTAAATTGTGAAAATCAAACCAATCTTTTTATTCATAATAATTATAATAATAAAAGATATGTAAATGTGTGGTTTGAAATGAAGCATTTAGAACCTCAAGACGTAGGTGAGTTAGTAAGGGGTTCTTTTAGTTTAAGTGAAGTCGTGGGTTCGAATCGTCCTTATGTATACAGTCGTTTAAAATTTGAAGTCAAAATTTTGTCTCCCGCAAAGAACCTATTTAATTCCAACAAAAATTAATCTAAAAATGAATAATTTAAATATATCTTTTTTTATAATTAGAACTTTCTTAACATATCTTGTAAGAGAGAAAAGAAAGAAAAAAAAGGAAACATTTAGAAGAGAAACCGAAACAGCCAAGCGCCAGCCAATACCAACGGCCGCACAATCCAGTGGTAACTCCAACTTGAATTTTAAAATTTTGTTATAATTTTATTTATTAAAAATCTCTTTTCCATTAGAAAAAAAAAAAGAAAAAAGAAGAAAAAACTTGAAACACCAACCTCACAATCCTCAAAGCAGGAAATCCCTTCTCCTCTCCTTTTCCGATGCTTTTTGTGTTACTAACAAAAAAACATCAACTTGACCACATATGTGGAATCCCCAATTCTAAAACGTCACACGTAGACTTGTCACTTACCATTCATAAGAAGCATTTA
This sequence comes from Erythroxylum williamsii, assembly GCA_027564335.1. Taxonomy (NCBI): domain Eukaryota; kingdom Viridiplantae; phylum Streptophyta; class Magnoliopsida; order Malpighiales; family Erythroxylaceae; genus Erythroxylum; species Erythroxylum williamsii. The sequence goes on along the minus strand of JANITW010000005.1, from coordinate 64,632,219 downwards.
CGAGGTGACGTGTAAACTGACTTCCCACCCGTTCTCTCTTCTTTTTTTATTCCCTCCCACTCTCACACATACACTCCGTACATCATCCAAAAACAGAAGCAAGCAACCAACCAACCAACCGTGGTCAGATGGAGAAGAGAAAGAGCATCGTCGCCTGTTCTCTTGTCAAAGAAAATCCCACCAAGTTAAAGCCTTTTGAAGCTTCACTCAAAGCTCGTCCTTCAGAAGATGATAATCATGGGGACACATCTACTCTTGGAAACAAAAGACCTTCTGATGCCCATCACTCCAAAGGTCAAGGAACAGTTTTGCGTTGTCTTCACCAAGACGCCATGAACATCCATGACATGCATGAGAAGCCAGGTGATCCCGAGACAATATTGGACGAAGGTGATTGTGGACGTGAGAGACTGAAGAGACACAGGATAGAGATGGCGGGGAGGGTGTGGATTCCTGATATCTGGGGTCAAGAGGAGCTTCTCAAGGATTGGATCGATTGCTCTGCTTTCGATTCTTCTTTAGTGCCTGGTGGGATTATGTCTGCTCGAGCAGCTCTCGTTGAAGAGGGAAGGAGAGCAAACTCTGGTGGATTACGGATACAATACAGGTGTTGAGTGCTGTTTTTTCTTCTTTTCCAATGATCTTTTCATTGTTTTAGTCAAGAAATATTACTACTAGAGACTACTCGAGAAATATGTGATCATTGGTCGTGGTTTTCATACACAAATTCGGCAAACTTGCCGAGTGGTCCTTGTTTCAGTGTTGATGCATGCCGTTGCTTGCGAGAAGAAATCGAATATGCATTACAGGTGCAACATTACTTAAACTGAAATGAAGAATTAAGCTAATTATATGTGTACAGTTAAGTAATTCGATTTTTATCACTTTCATAATCTCGATTAGAAGGCAATTAATATGCTGTATAGAAGCTTTGGTTATCAAAATCATTGGTGGAGGAAAGGCTGTGGATGGCTTGGAAACTGGAATACATCGCGCTGAGTCTCAAACCTTTCAGATAGAAGATGTGGTGCGAACTGTTCGGTTAATTGTAGAAAAACTCAATTTGTGATTGATCAGGTGGCAATAACATAACAGGATCGCTAGCTCAATAGTTTCTTGTTTACCTTGGTCTCTTAACCGACACAGGGTATATAATGGCGTTGAATCGTCGAGTCTTTTCAACCATGGTTGGTAATATCATAACGCGTGTGAGTGCAAGAGAGAGAGAAAGCTGTTTTCTTCTTCCAGGTTAGGACGAGGTCGTGACGGAGGAGAGGATAGTATAAAGATCACATGCAAAAGCTCAAAATTGTTAAACAGTGGATTTCTTGTAGATGGAGTAACTCAGAAGTCTATACTTGACATTTCAATCATGTCACATTTCCCTTCTACAACTGTTGAATCTCATCTCGCAAGTTGGCCTGGAAGGGCATTTCTACACCTTTATCAAATTATACACATCATGATAACTTGATGAAAGAAAGAAAAGAAAAGAAAAGAAAAACTCAAAAGGTTTTATCAGCCTACAGTTTCCAGCTCCCATATCTTTATCTTTCCATCATCACCTGCAGAGGCAAGTAGACGATTCTCCTGACAATTTAAGGAAAAAAAGAACGGTAATGATCAAACAACCGAGTAAGGTTTCAACGCATACTAGAGGTTCATTATGTCAATTGTCATGAACCTATGGCAAATGGGGTCATCATTCACACAAGGACACTCCAAACATAAACTTGCTCAATTATTGGAAACCCGATAAACAGGTTGCATACATTTGGAACTGTAGATTTGAGTTTAAACTAATGTTTGCCGTAAGAAAAATTCATATGCATGTCTTTGATTTCACTTATTTCAGACAGAACTCTTACCCCTGGGCTCCACTGCACTGAATTTATATCCATGTTATGAGCTTTTTCCTTCTTCAGGAGCAGTTTATATGATGGATTGCCATCCTGTGACAAACATGATTTACTTAGTACCTATTAACTCAATAAACGGAGTATGGAGTCAAGAAAGTTAAGAGATCGAGGATTTTAAGTCTTGCACGATCGTGTACTTCATGAATCCATTTATTTATAGTTTTCCCTCTTAATCCTTTACATGCATCATGATCATGAATGATAACCTGTTAAAGATAAGCCTCTGACATGCAGCGTAATATCTTGTTTAAAACAAAAAAAATACAGCTTACCAGGATTCATTGAAGAGTTCATACAGATCTTGGCACGTAGCTTACACAAATATCAAAATTGACAAAGTGAGATCCATGCGGCCAATCTCCATATTTCTTGCCACAACCATATTAATTACATATGCCATTTAAATATTAGCAACTGTATTATACCTCATTTTTTTTTAAAAAAGTGTATTATACCTCTACTTTTCAGGCAACACACAAATAAGCAAACAAAATAGAACACGAGAAGGATGTGCTTGATATATACAAGGGTGTCTCGACCCGTGATTGACATGCCCAAAATGCAAAACAAAATGTTTACTCCTATTGCGTCAATAATGGCTTGAACCAATGGTTAAAATGAACTTGGACAAAGGAGATACATACCAAACCATCTTTGCTCTCCACAAAGAACCGGATAGCATCATCAGCTGCTCCACTGGCTATTATACCCTCCCTGGTCACAACCACACAGCATACATCTAATTTAGGATCAGACAGTAGGTGAAATATCAAGGCAATGCAAGCAACATCAGAGTTATAGATTTAAACTTGAACGACAAATTTAAGAAGCCACTATAAAGACAAAGTTAAACTTCAACAAATGGCAAGTTAATATCAACAAGTAAGCCTTTTATCTCTCCAGTTTCTATCTCAGAATCATTCCGGTTAACTTAACAAAATGCAAATGACAATTCATACAAATTGTGGTTCTTCTGCAATCTCTCACGCATACACCATGCCTATCCGATTGCAGCTGATGAACCATATACAGAAAACAGATTTGAGAAACATCAAGACAACATTAAACCTCTTCTTTAAGGACCATAGTGCTAACCAGGGCCCAGGGTGCAGGTAGCTCATACATTTCAGACAAGGAAGAAAAATGACATTCGATTACAAATGTGTACAAACACAGGCCAGAATACTTGAGATGATTTGTTATTGGATCTTACTGACTTGTAAACATGAAAATGATGTTGAGCAAAGAAAACAAATAGAAGTATCAATATGAAGTCAGAAAACAAATCATCCTAGCAGATAACAATTCATGAACCGCAATTTGCAAAATTAAAACATAAAGCAAGAAAGGATTGTGATCAATTTGAGAACTGAAAGAAAAATGAAAAGCCATAGTAACAGAAAACCAAATTGTAGCTACCTTGACCAATGAACTGAGAAAATAGTCCGATCATGATAACCAGTGAGAGTGCAGAGATGATTCCTGCAAAGAAATCATGGGGTCACTTCAAACTTATTAATTCAGCACCTGAATTAATAACAAGTAGATAATTTTCCTAATAAATCTCAATTTATTTACAAAAGGATACTGATTATTCTGCATGAGACCATCATAATACACAATTTACTATTCTAGTATCAGTCATTTCAGTGATTGGCACACTCTTAACTTAATTCAGAAAGCAGCCCTATGGTAAAAATTAGAATGTATGTTAACTAATCTTCAAAGCTTGAATATAGTTTCAGCTATACAAAATTCCAAGAACATGTGTAAACAGATCCAATATACATTTTAAGTGCATGTTTCTCACCAAGGTACGTGCTCATCAGCAGATTGCATCCTTCCAATATCTGTCCCCCACACCTTCAGTGTAAGATCATCACTGCAAAAGAAATGCAGCCTCCCTTAGTTCAGCTTCCCATATCCCTGATGTTTTTTCTTTGTGATATAAACCGTGTCATTCTAACAAACAGATATTATAGGTCAGCAATTATAATTTTCCTTTAACGTACCTACAGGTGACCATTTTGTCCCCTTCAGCATTAAAAGATAGTGCCCAGACAGTAGAAGAGTGACCACTGAGAAGAACAGAAGATGTGTATTAGTCAAATTTAAAATATCTCAATAAGAAATGTGGATAAGCCAACAAGTACATTATAAATAGAAAAAGGAAAAATAACTCTCAGATCAACATTGATCATCACTGATTATGGAACAAAGCAAAATAACAGACAAGTCCACAACAGATTAAAAGGAACTTGTTGAAAAGAGAAAGGACAAAAAAGGGAAAAAGAGTGAGTGAGAGAGAGAGAGAGAGTTACTTGTTAGATTCACCTAAGGTTTGAATACAGTGCCAATCACCTGTACCATCCTCCGCCCAAACCTGTAAATAACAAACTGCCACTAAAATTTGCATATTGCTTCCATCTTATTGCCATATAGCAGGTATAAAAAACTTTAGTAATTATGCAATTAAAAAATGAGAAAGACAGTTTAGGGTGGGCAATACCTTAACAGTGTTATCATAGCTGCAAGAGAATAAGATATCCAAAGTCGGATGCCACTTAATCATTTTGACATCTTGTGTATGCCCTTGTAACACAGAGGCACACTCAAACTCATTTCCTGGCATCACTTCCCAAATCCAAACAGTTTTATCTCGACTACATGTAGCAAGCAGAGACCCAGATGAGTTCCATGACACACTTTTGACTTCATTTTCATGACCCTATTTCCACCAAAAGAAAAAAATGGAAAAAGAAACAACAGAAAAAGGACTTATGTAATTCATTTTTGTTCTGGAATTGCTTTAAAAACAATCAGAACTGAAGTTACAATTAATCTTCAGTTTACGACAGTAGTACCTCTAAGGTAGACACGCATTCAAAGTCACCCCCAATATTCTCCCAAATGGCGGTTGTGGCATCAAAGCTGGCAGTAGCCAACAATTTCCCAGTGGGCGACCAGGCACAAGATCTAACAGTTCTGGTGTGCGTCTCTTCTAGTACTGCCTGCAAAACATCATGTCACAGTAAAATATCGTACGAAACAGCCGCCATAGACATCAATACAACCCGCATCAATTATCAGAAATCCTAATAATCGGAAATTAAAATATGAGACATCAATACTGGGATAATCCAGCAGATGAGCTAACAACAGCTTCAGACAAAGGCAAAATTGTAAAAAAGCAATGATCAAGCCAAAAGTATACCATAAAACGATCAAAAGCGTCAACTTTCATCGGTCAAGAAATAGACATAAGAAGCCCACGAAGCGTGACCCATAACAATAAGCAAAAATCAAGTCTTGTAAAAGACTTATATTATGCAAAATAACCATGGGGAAATTAGAAAATAAAGAAAAAGGAAAAACCTTGCAGTCCCAAGTACGAGAGATGTGACTCCGCTCCCAGATTCGGACAGTCTTGTCGCCGCTGCAAGAAGCGAAGACCGGAGGAACGCCGGAAGCGACGGTGGCCGGATTCCAGGCGAGACTCCACACCCTGTCAGTGTGACCCTGAAGTGTCTGAACCTCCCTCAGCTCCAAGTTCCTGTCGTACAAATCCATTCCACACAGAATCTACCAAAGCTTCGAACCCAAATCTTATTCGTATTGTCTTTAGCAATCGCAGCCAGCAAGAGCAACACAACTCCAAGGTACAAAACTTGATCGTAGCAGGCAATTTGGACTTGTTTTTTTACTAAAATAAATTTATAAAATATATGATACTAAATTGCTAATAGTTTGTTAATATTAATCAAAAACTAAACAGTTAAAAGAGAGCGTAGGACACGGACAGGACCCGTGGCCTCCTCGTGTCCTCCTAAAGATTCCTGTTTCCCCAACATTTTGCGCCACAAGTTCCAAATTTGCAAAGATGGATAACAGCAGAGAGAGAAAAAAGTTATATTATTGAAGTTTTTAGCAATAAAGTTTTTGTTAGTATAATTTTTTATGAGCTTTTTTTTAAGTCAGTTAATTATTTAGTTGTTAATTAAAAAAATAATTTTTTAAAAAAATTTCATATATTAGACTATTTGATGAGATAAAAATAAATTATTTTTTTATTAATTTTAACTATATTAATATTTGGATATATTTTTAAAATTTTGAAATGAATTATAT
>JANITW010000005.1:64521015-64532871 GCA_027564335.1 Erythroxylum williamsii | reverse complement strand
TTAATCACAATAATAAAGTTACTAATAATGAGAAGAAAATTAGTAATTATAACAAATTTCATAATAATTATAGACAACAAAAATAATTAATAAATTTAATAATCAAAACTAATAATAATAATAATAATAATAATAACAATAATAATAATATATTAAGACTAAAAGTTAGTGGATAATTGATAAATATCAAAATTTTAAACAATTAAATTATTAGTTATTGATTACAATTAAGAATATCATTAAATTCCTGATTATTATTAATTTTTGTTCTTAATAAGAATAACGATAAAACAAAAAACAAAATTCACTACAAGAAAAATAAAGTTTAGCGACGGAATTTACCGACGGAATTTTTACATATTCCATCGGTAAGCTTATTTAGCGACGGAATTTACTCACGAAAAAAGGCGTCAGAGATATGGCCGTTACTAAATTTAACGACGGACATTTTCCGTTGGTAAATTTATCGACGGAATTACCGACGGTAAAAATTTCTGTCGGTAAATTTACCGAAGGTTATTTTGTTCAGTCAGTAAATTTTTCTATCAGAAAATTTCCAACGGATTTTCTAATTCTGTCGGTAATTAGCGACGAAATTTTTTCCGTCGGTCAAATCCAATATATTTACCAACGGAATTTTTTTCCTTCGGTAAATTTGCTGAAAATTATTTTTTAAAATTTATCTGCAAAGTGTTTAGTTTCTCTGGAAGCTACCATGGAGAGAACTTCATTATTGCAAGTAAAAGAATTAAAATATTAAAATTCATACTAAAACAGAACTGAAATCATTTTTTTAAATAACAAACATTTAATCAAACACCTTACATGCATTAGAAATTTATCCTAACATCACAACTAAAATCACGTCTTATCCCTTCTATCACTAACATTTATTCCTTAAAGTTGTTTTCCAATAATAAAATACACAAAGAAACAAAAATAATAAATACCCAAATTAAATTTCATCTAATATATGAAAAAACACATGACAGTAATTGCAAAAATACCTCTACCGAAAGACACGATGACAATAGCCGGAGAAGACAACATCGTCGAGCAGAAAAGGAGTCCACAACAGAGAAATGAGCTCCAAGAAAACCGAAGAGAAGATGTAGGAAGAAGGAAGATGAAGAAAGGAAAAAGAAGATAGAAGTTGGAGGGAGATGTCGGGTGAGTTTATATTTAAAAAGAATTTATCGACGGAATTATCGACGAAAATTTTCGTTGGTAAATTCAAAAAAAATTTATACCGCTAATAATTCCCACTTTTTTACCGACGGAAAGAAAATTTTCGTCGCTAAATTAATTTACCAACGGAATTTACCTACAGAATTTTCCGTAGGTAAATTCAAAATTTTTTATTCTGCCTAAAATTCCCTCTATTTTTAGCGACGGAACGTATACCGTCGCTAATTTTGCCGCCACGAATTTCCTCCAAATTTAGCGATAAGTATTAGTATCGTCGCTAACTTACTCAATTTTAGCGACGGAAAGCATATTTACGTTGTTAATTTTCAACGGCGTATTTTTCGTCGGTAATAAATTACCGACGGCTATATTGTTCCGTCACTAATTTTGTCGCGACAAATTTCCTCCAAATTTAGCGACGAATATTAGTACCATCACTAAATCACTTAATATTAGCGACGGAAAGCATATTTCCGTTGCTAATTGCCGACGGAAAATTTTCTGTCGCTAATTTTCATTTTTCTTGTATTGCTGGACACACAGCAACAATCTATTACTATCAGTATGATTTAAATTACAAAGGATAGTCTCAATAACAACAACCAAATCAACAAATGTCTTAGGGGTAACAGTATCAACCATCACAAATGTCAGCCATGATTGCCACGCCCCAAACAATGATAGATCCAAACTGGTTCTTGGACAGTGAAGCGGCACATCATGTTACTAACAGCCTTGGAAATTTGCAGGAAATTTGCAGATCAACAAAAATGAGTATTCAGGAGGCCAAAGTCTCAATGTAGGTATTGCTGAGATCATTCTCAGTCCGTTTTCCGTTTTTCATAATTTTCTGAGTTAGCTTGACATTCATATTTGATAAAAGGGGAAAATTAGCCTTTTTATAGGTTTAGTACCGTTAAGAGAAGTCGCAACTGCGAAGTAATTTGATCCTCTTGTCCATGTGAAGACACACGTTTGCTGAGGATTTCGACTTATTCTGAAAATTTTGGACCATATCATGCATACGAAGTATAGGCTGATTTCATGTCAGCGAGGATTCGTGGTGTTGTAGGACCAGGAAAGAACTGATCTAGCAATCGCTAGGTTATTAGGCTATTATCTAGTGTTTCCATGATCTTGATCATCAACTTTTCATTTGATTCAATTCAACTTGGAATATGTCAAGGATTCTGCATGGTTTTAAGGTCCATGAAGATTGGCAGCAAAAAGTATAGAATGGTGTTGTAAATCTTATGACCAAACTTGATTGACATGTTAGCTGATGATTCATTTATCATGATAAGGTAGCAAACTAGACAATAGGTTAAGAATTCTGTTCTATATCCTAAGATACACCTTAGTTCTTTTGCTAGTTTACTTCAGTTATGCTTTCCAGTGCAGGTTTCCAACCTTTATCATCGCTGTATGACGTAACAACCTGGTGTACTCTGTGTTGACCTTGTAGCTGAGAAATCATATCGCCAACTGAAACTCCCCCTTGTTTCAACATCTCTTGCAGTTCTTTCTTACTGATGACCAACTTAATCCTAACAACTTTGCTGCCTTCATCTTCCTTCTCTGGAATTGAAAATCTCACTTTCTTCTTAATTTGTGGGGATGGTATTCCGACAGGTACGAGATGGTACAATTGACCGCCAAGAAGCTTGGTCTCTGGTGGGAGATGTTGGAGAGATTGAAGAGAACCGGATACTGCATGACCAGAAAAATCTGACAGGACTTGCTGAACTATGATCGGTGCTTTGTATTCAAGGATCTTCCCATCTGGTTTCATCACCCTGATGACATTTTCTTGCAGAACTAGGCAATTTCCCATGGCTTCTATTAGCGACTGCTTATGGAGGAAAATAGGCTGCATAAAAAAGTTCGTTCTATTATGTGTAAGAGTGGTTGGTATTATGGTATACCATTAGATATGCGATATTTATAGGAATTGGTTTATGAGGATGGCCATATCATGTTCTGTATGTTACAAAAAGAACATCAACTTTTCACTGGACCCCATAGCACTGATTAATGCCGGTCTGCTAGACAGACCCACTTGTGGAGGCTATGCCAGTCAAAACAGATTGGTGAAAAGAGTGCGGAAAGTATTAAGCGTGATTTGCTTGTTGCTTATTGCTTTTTTTTTTTTTTTTCTAGAAGGATCCTAACCTTTTAAGTTATCTATAATTCTCGCTCGAATCGAGTAGGTCTTTTGTGAGAGGCAAAGCTCTAATCTCAAGTATTAAACTACTGTATATATGAGAGAGGTTTGAACCTCAACTTCACTTAAACCAAGGGAGCCCCTTACTAACTCACCTAAGCCATGGATTTTGATTTGCTTGTTTCTAAATACATGATTGCACGAAGTAATTAACACCAAAAGGGTGCAAAGCATGATTATTGCTTTTCACTGCTAATTGGCTGTTATTTGTGAGTGGAAACATCGCATTGTTCATGTTAACAATGCATGTTGCATTTTATCTGTCAGTGGATCATCACCAGATCCTAATTTTTACAGTGGAGAAATGATCAAGTAGGAGTTAGTGGTTGGCCACTACGCCATATTGCAGTTCTATCTGGTCGACTACATCTTATGCAACATTGATCGTCTGCCTGCCCTTCCTCCACTGACGTCACCAATATTATCAAAAAACTAAGATTCGTTTGGCTGAGAGAACTTCAGTTTTTTTTTTCTTACACATACAGGTATTTATGTCCATTTTCCGAATAATATCCATTCTTTTGTCACTGAGACTGGTTTTGCATACTGCAACGAACTGGACGAGAAATTAGGGAGCTGGAAAATGTGCACAGGCTTGTGAATGCATCCATATTCTGTAACTAGTATTGATAAGCTATTTAACTGGTTGTGAGAATCTAGAAAAACAAAAACATTTCTGAAGAGCTTTCCCAAAGAGCTACAACCCATACAGATAGATTTTAGCTGGCTCAGCTGAACCGTCCATATGGCAATTAACAAGTGTTAGCCAATATGATTTAGCTGAGCCCTACAAGTTGCAATATTTAGTGCAATTTTGAACTTAAAAAGAATTTGAAACAATGTCAGCAGCTTGGTTTAGATTCTTTTTTATCAGTTAATGTTCTACTTCTCCATTGTCCATGTCAGTGGCTGTTCTAGTAAACTTATTGTGATGGTCCACTGATGTATACCCATCTGCATCTGGTAGTGCCCCCATGTGATCCATGATGTTGTGCTGTTTTATAGAGTTCTATTCGGCTCCAACTACAGCAATTAACGGATGATAAAGCAAGTGACGAGATATACGATGTAGGACCCGGGTGTAACTTTGGGGGAGAAAAATGAAATAGTGGTCAATAAGGTAGAGATAACAAATTGCAGAAGCCATGAAATGATTTGAGGCCCACTCAAGAGAACCGAGTCATGGAGGTGGAAGAGGAGTATGGAAAAAGGATTGCTTAATGGGACATATTTAATATTTTCCCCACGCATGCTTAATCTCAATACAAATCTAGCTTGTGAACGGTTTACCGAACGTCTCCTTTTAGAAAAATTAAATAAAGAACAGTGTGAAAGAATGGAAAAAGCAACGACTTCTAGGCCTCCTTAGCCTCCCTGTCATGGCTGCCTGAGGAGTTCTCTTTTAAGTTTTTCTGGAAGCATTTGGGAATTCTACAAATATGTTAAGGGTAATCCTTTTTACTAATTAACTTGTGAAAGGATATTTCCTGTTAGATTATATTATTATAATTGCATCTTTTTTCACTCATGTAAGTTGGATTATAATGCAGTAACTATGTCAGCCTGATGAATGCAGCTCTTAACCGACCATGGTATAAAGTAACCTCTGTGGCAAGTTGAAGCCCATTTGTATTGGAATAGTGCATGTCGTTGTCCTCCGCAAAAGCGTGCGCCAACCAAGCCACTTTGTAACAATGCTTTATGCACTTTTTTTCTCGGAAATGGAATTCTCACTCCATTAAGATTTGGTTTGGAGCTTCGCAAGATCCTCTGTCCCCTTGTCTTTTAGTATGTTTAAATATAGTCATTTGTTTCATGTTTCACTAACTTTAGTAAAGGTGAAGTCTTTTTCTCAAAGCAAATGATTCTATAATTCATTTCACACAGAATTTGTTGTCTTTCAGGAACTCAGAATGGAACAGCAACTGTACTTTCATACTACTGGAGCATTGCTTTCTCATTTCTCCCTTCGAAGTATTCAACTGTCTTTTTGCCACCCCAAGAGTGAGTTATAATTCAAAGTGGTCCAAGTCTCCACTAACATTCTCTTCACTTTTGTCTCTTTGTGGCTTATAGATACGGTCAAACGAAGGGACAGTTGTTGACTGACTTGGTGCATCAGACTGCGACACTTGCCCTTCATTGGTTAGTCGGCACCGCCAACCAGAATTCTTCTTAGCCTAGTCTTAAAGTTTTTTTTTTAGAAACAAAACCCGCATCGGCTTCCATTTTTCTTTTTTTAAAAAAATTAGTCAGGGTATTAATCCCTCCGCGGTGGAAACATCTCCAATTAAAGAGGGCTACCGTTGGTCCAAAAGTTTGCTGCATTTTTAAGAGTGAAACCCTCGACCTCTTGATTAAGCAACGAAGGTATGTGTCATCTACGCCAATTCCTCGTATTCGTAACTGATTCCCTTTAAATACATACTAATTAAACTTTTAAAGTAATGCAATATTTTACAAATCACGCTAATTAAGCACTTTATACTAAGCAAATTCTATATAACAATCTCGATTGAAAGAATATAAATAAAAGAAATTGAATATAAGACTTTTTTTTGGCCTAATATCCCTTCATTCCGACTCAAACAGACAACCATTTAGGGGCTAGTCTTAAGTCATTAGCCACTTGAAATTAAGTTTTACTTAAATGATAGGCTCTTTCGATTTTGGCTCACAATTGCTAAACGATGTCAAACTAAAGATTTACAAGTATGATTCGTTATGAATGGTGGAGTGTTTTGATCACAATCCATCACATCAACATAAGAGCGTGAGAGGTTTATGAACAATTAAAAGATGTAATTAATTTCTTTCAATTACAAAGGATGATAAGATCTTAGTATCAAGTTGTATAAACTTTTTTTTCAACTTGAAGAGAACATTATATAATATAAACTTAATTGTCGTAAAATTACACCATATATTTTTATTAAATTGATTGGTTTTATTAAAATTTTGTAATTCTCTAAAAATTAAATAATTGATTTATGAATAACTAATATACATTCAAAATGACTGAAATAATTCAATAACCTAATAATAATAATAATAATAATAATAATAATTAGATGTAGATACTTTAAAATTAAATGAATCAATTGGCGTTTTCTATACTAATACCCTCTTATCCCAAGAAAAACAAAAAAAAATTGTAAAAATATAATTAAATTTAAAAGATGGACAAGATATCACACACCATCCATTCAAAAATTTAATTAATAAAAAATATTATTTATTACGGAAAATTATAAATAAAACACCTATTAGAATAGATCAATGTAATGGATATATTCACATAAGTCTAATAGAGCATATTTATAAACAGTTACAAAATATTTCTAAAGAAAAAGGCAAAAATTGGATATATATATCTTTCAATCATTCAAATTTTATTAAAATCTATTTTTCAAGAAAGAACTGAATCTCTCATTAGAATGACTATAATTGACAAAAGAATGATTGATTTAAAAGACCAAGTCATAGGAATCGTGAATGAAAATTTAGCTTATGAAAAACTCAAGTTTAATACCCATCTTAAATTAGAAATTCCTTTACAACCTCAAATTTTGGATGAAACAATTACTAGAGCCTATAAATTTTATCGCGAAAATTTAATGACATAGGATAATATCTTTTTTCAATTACTTATCAAATTAGTTATGCTTTAACTAATTCTTATCGTAATATTGAATTTAAAAATACAAATCAAATTTATATAGATCAATTATTTAATGATGCAGCTAAATTAGGAATAAATCTAATAACTAGTCTAATAGAATTACCAAATATCAATTATCCTATAAAATTACAAAATATATCTAGTTCTTATGATATACCTCATTTATCTTTAAGCGAAAATAAATTACTTAAACAAGAATCTAACCTTTTAAGATCGTATTCAATAAGATTAGAAAAAACCTATTAAATTTACTGAACTTGGAATATCTAATAAGGAAATAGACAAAAATTTAGAACAATTAGTTGATAAATTAATTAATATTAGAAAACAACTTCAAAAATTAAAAAGTCATCTTCAAAATACTTTATGAGTGTTACTAAGCAATTATTTGAGTTATTAGACAAACAACTTAATATTGAAAATCAATTAAAAGAAATAATACAGTTATCAAATCAAAATTATCAATCACAACAAGTTATTGAAATCAAAGAAGTTTATAAAATATTAGAATCTTTTTAAATGTTATGAAATTTATTTAAAATAATATATCCAATAGATGAAAAATTAGAAATAATAGAAAAACTAATAATAAAAATATTAGATCAAAATTTGGAATCAGAGCCATCTAGTTCATCAAATATAACTTTAGTAAAACCATGGAAAATATAGAACAAGACATCAAAACTCAATTAGAAGAAACCACTTAATTAGTAAATAGCATTACCTTAAATAATGAATAAAAATCTTATGAATTAATAAAACCTATTGCTAATCAAGATGAAATAATTTATGGCTATGAATCAGATCAATAAGAAGTATATGTCGATCAACCAAGTTCAAAACCAAAAGAACAACCTGAAACAAGTCAAATGGAGAAAAACGAAAAAGAGAAAATAAAACTAATTATAACTGGAATTATAAACCTATAGAACAAGAAATATTAAATCGTTCTGGATATTATAAGAAAGATAATAAAATAAAAAAATTTCCTACAAAATATACACCAAAATATATAACATTAGGACTAGATGGAATCTTTAATTTAGATTGTGTTTCATCTCCAGAAAATTATTACTTGAATGGTCTAACAGATTAGCATTAGGCATTCAATTAGAAAAACCTTTTGAAGGTTTAACAAATACTAGGACTTTACAGAATTTTATTGCTGGATCCTGCTTTCGAAGCCTAGCATTCGGAGTCATTAACTAGAACAGTGCTTGCATGCACTTGACCATATTGAATGTTGGATCTCGATCTTTTAGTGGAAATTAGAAATTATTACATGAAATTAAATGAGTGTTTTGCATATGAACTTGGTTATAGATGTTATTGTGCCATGAGAAAAGAATTGATGTGTGTTGATGAATTTGAGATTTGAGTAGAATTGTTTAGGTTATGAAAGAAAAAGTGAAAGAGATGATTGAAATGGAAGTTGAAAAGCAAGAAATGATTAGTGAAAGTATTATATTTAGGAGAATTCAGAAATTTGACTTTTGGAGTAGAGAGTTGACTTTTTGATTTAGGCAGAATTTGAGAAAATAATCTTCATGAAAATTGTATCTTCTGTTGAAAGCTTTCTTTCGCCATAAAATATGCTATTTTTCGATATCGGGATTGAAAGTTATGATCTTTCAAAGTTAAATGTATTTTTGCTTTGGTTTTGGAAAATGCTCTAAGTGTAGGATTGTGTATGCTATATTTTGAGGCAATTTCTAGACTGATATGTTTTAAATTGAGTTAAGTGGTCTACATGAAAGTTTTAGAGGAATTTTATAGCTTTTCAATGATGTGTAATATGTTATTTTTGGTTGTGGAAATTAGAAGATTGAAATTTTAAAGTTTGGATGTGGTATAGGATGACGTTTAAGTGGGCAGTACCTTTGATTGGAAGTTTGACCCTTACAGAGGCAGAGATTGCCTTTAAGTGCTTCATGAAAGTTTTCGATTATGTTTTTATCTTTGCATTTATATAAAGTATAGAATTTTTGGACAATGGGATGAGAAATTATGAATTTTAGAAGTTTTGTTACTGTTCTAATGATAGTATTCGGACAGTAACTTTGATTGAATTTTTGAACTATATAGAGGCTGATTTTGCTCTTAAGTTCTGGATGAAAGCTTTATATTATGTTTCGATCTTTACATTGGTGTAAAGTATGGAAATTTTGGGCTATGAAATAGGAAGTTATGATTTTTACAAGTTGCTGCTACTGTCTGGGAAGAGTATTAGTGGACAGAAACTTCGAGGTGATTTTTGACCCCTTTAGAGATGGAATTGATTTTTAAGTTCTTCATGAAAGTTGTAAAGATTCCTGACCGACCTCTTTCCATTCTTTTAGCCATAACTTTTTCGTCCGACCTCCGATCAACTTGCTTTTTAAGGCGTTGGATTGCTAAGACATCACTATATCTGTACATGGAAAATTGTGGATTTTTTAGATTAATTGAGGATTATTGATTTAGTCAAAGTGAGTTGGGAAATTTTCTAAATATGGTTCAGTATTTTGGTAAATTCTTGATCTGTGGAGATCCGATTGATCTGATTCTTGTTGAAAAATAAAATAGAGTCATGGCGCTACAAGTCATATTGAGGAATTGAATTTCAATTTAGCCTCTAAGATATTCAATTTCTGAACTGAAGTTCGGTTTAGTGTTCAGTCTTAGTAAGAGCTGAAAGTATTTTGGCTATACCTTTTGCTATAGGCATCCAAATGAGGTGATTCTTGATTTGGATTAAACTAGAAAATAGAGCTACAAATGTTATGAAGGATTTGAGTTTCAATTCTGTCTTTAAGACAAGTCCGAAATGTTATGCTGGAAATTGTTTTAGCATAAGACAAGTCCGAAATGTTTGGATCATAACTTTTGGAGTAGTGCACCAAATTAAATGATTTTGGTGGCGTCATGAAATTGAGACAATTAAGAACATTTCTATAGAAGGAAGGTTTAGCAAATTCCTTCAATTTGATGGTGAGAAAATTGTCCTAAAGTAAGCATGAATGAAAATAAAGTTTAGGGGCAATTTTGGAAGTTCACTTAAAGGGTTAAGGTTTAAGGCTTATATGGAGGGAAAAAAGGGTCATTTATCATTCATTAAAGACTAGAGGAAAGGGGCTGTCGTTTTTAAGAGATGTAACCCACGAAATTACAAGGAAAAGAAGAATAAAAGAAGAGAAGAGAGGGTGAAGCAATTTCGATGGAGATGAAGAAAGAAGAGAGAGAGAGAGCTAGGGTTTCAATTTTTGGGAGATTCCAAGAGATTTTTTGAGTAGATGTAAAGGGAAAAACGTGGAAGAAGGTGAAAGCTTCCTTTGGAACTAAGAAAAATCCGAAATTGGAGAAGAAATGAGGTAAGAGAAAACTTTTGAGCTTTGAATTTTAGTGAGTTTCTGGTTTATTTGGCTTAAGATTGATATGAGTTTGTGAATTATGAAGTCAATTTTGGTGATTGCTTAGTATTATTAGTTTAATTTTGGATGTTAATTAATTAGGGTTTATGTTGGGAATTAGGAAAAATTAAGGAAAGGCTTTGAAGCAATTGATGCTTCGGACGAGTTTCAAGCATGGAATCGAGGTGGGTAATATGTTTATATTTCGAATTATAAGCTTAATTTGTGTTCTTGAAAAATCAAGAAAGTGACAAAGGGTTTTTGAATTATTACTTTCGAATGATTAAAATTCCTTATTTTTAGGAATGATTTAAGATATTGCAATAATTATCGAATTCGTTATTCTTCGAAAGATTTGAAAATTTTGAAAAATGTTTATATTAAGGATTTCATTGTTTTGAAAGAATGTGATTTCGTTTAACTTATGATTTTGATGAATTGCAAATTGGATTGCATTCTTGAGTGCTTGAAATGTGACTGAAGTTTTGATATGTGAAATTGTGTGACATTGTGAATAATTGACATTATGTTAGAATATGAGATGACACGATATGAAATTAAGTTTTCGAAATGTGCCTTCGGGCAGTTCGATTTTCGAGTATGATTTATGTGTTATATGGGTTTGGTTAGGTCTCGTAAGTGAGTCAGTGCACTGTCTCTTTTTAAAAGTTTCTCCCGCCTGCCCACTAGTGGCACTGGAGCTCCGATTTTGGACTCCCATAAGTTACGGCTACACTGGACAGCTATGCAGGAAAGTGTAGTACGTTTTGTTCATGGCTGCACAAGACCGCTATGCGGGAATGTGCAGTACACTCCTTTTCGGACCAACCCAAACCATTCCGATGTGTTATATGCTTTTGCTTTTGTTTATAAGTGTGATTTGCATTCACGTTTTTTTTTAATTGTTTGTGATTTGTGAAAAATATGAGATTTTTGGATTAATAAGTATTTATGATTGTTTTGAAAAATTGCGAAATTTATGAGGAATAAACTTTTGAGGATTTGTCTACCGTGAAATTTTTGGACATTGTTTATGAATGTCTTGAAAAGTTTGAAAATGAGTTTTTGATAAATTTTCGAATGTGAAATATTTATAAATGGCAAACTGCTTGAAAATGATTTTTGCTTATTTTTCGAATTATAAACATATTATCCACGAGCTATAAGCTCACCCTGTAACATCCCGTTACCGGAGTAACGGGTATATTGGCAATTTGGATCGGGTTTAGGACTTGGTACAGGCAAGTGTTGCATCGTACATGCATTATTGTTTCTATTGTATAGATACATATATACATATGTACATACATGTATGACAATTCCCGACTTGATTGTGAAATCGGAAATTGGTTAAAATGGTACAGATGAAAATT
>JANITW010000005.1:64428641-64455813 GCA_027564335.1 Erythroxylum williamsii | reverse complement strand
CCGGTAGGAGCGTGGCCTTTGAAAGGACCTTCAAAGAAACCCCAATGCCTGAACTTGAAAGAAATAACAGGAGGTCCAGAGTACACAGTAAGCAATTCCCATGCAAAACCCCGAGGAAGTGCAGTTGTGAAGGCTTCATGTGATGACTCGAAGCTTTCTTCATGTGCTTGATAGTACTGAAACTCCTCCGGTAAATTATTCTTTAACAAAGCATTGTAAGTCCCTATCTTCAATAACTCATCTGCTGAAAGCCCCTTCCTTCCTAATTAAAACAGAAATTTTCTTCCGCTGTTGAGAAGTGCCTAACAAACGGTATAAGTTGATACTATTGTTTAAGATTAACTATAAGAGAGAACATAGAAGTTTGACAAGTTGAGCTGTTTCAAATCTCGTTAGTTATGTAAAGAGTTAAAAGTAAAGAAATTAAAAACAAAAATAAAGAAGAAAGGGAGAGGTTACATGCTTTGACTCTAAGGAACATCTATTGATACATCCATTTTTCGTATGGATGTATTCGTTCTAGTACTTTCACAAACTTTGATGAAAAGCAAATATAATGATGTATACCATTAACAACGAGCTTGAATTTCTCAGGGTTTATGGTTTTGATGTCTTGTAAACGAATCTTATGCGAGACCTCCATTTCCCATCATTTGATAGCATTTTGAACTATTTCTTCTAGTGATCCTTTTGGCCATTCCTGGTTATTTGTTAAGCACATGAGTTGAAGACAAAGCAGAATATGAGGGGATCAGAAAATGAAGAAGTAGGGAGGACCTTTGTTCGGCCTTCTTCAAAGAGATGGTTGACAACGTTGTAACTAGGAGGGCCACCATATCTCCAATCAATGGTCTAAGGTTCATCATACAAAAAAGACTTGTACTTATCTCCTGTTATGGTATTATTAGTGGAACCTTCTGTTTTGTTAGCCATGCCTATATAGCTCGAATATGGATGAAATGATAACAATAAAGAGTCTCTTTTATAGAGGATATGTATGGCACAACTTGCAAGGAGAAGCCAAAATATTTGGTGAGATAGAAAGGGAGACTAGGCCCTCATCTTCAATTATACAAGATATAAATGGCACAACTTGCAAGGAAAAGCCAAAATATTTGGTGAAATAGAAAGGGAAACTTGGCCCCCATCTTCAATTATCAATGCCAAGGGACCAGTTTTACAGCGAAATATTGTACGTGTAGAAAAAACAGGCATCATTGAAGTATGGTAACAAGTGATTGTCATTAATAGCCCTAATAATACTCTCAATTTCTTAAATTCTCTCTGTGCGTAAGATGCGTAAATATGCATACAAACTACTTGTTTTACAAGAGTATCATGATTTGATGGACATCCATTTTCACCTCAAACTATATCGATACATTTCAGATTACTCTACAACAAAGAAGACAACTGGTTACTAAAAAAAAATTGCAGCCAATTGTTTGTCACGTATAGTTTTTTGTGATGTTTTAGTTTTCTAGCATAAAGCATCATCGTTTCCCGGTAACTAAATATTACAAGTGACATTTCTAAAACTTGTTGCTAATACTGCGACAATTTTTTATAGCTAAAGAATTAAAAAATATAGGTAAATAGTTTTTATTTATGTTTTTTCTCTTCATAGATACAATTTTCATAACGTAGCGAAATGTTAATTGTTGCATTTTTAATAATGTAACGAAATATTACTTGTTACATTTTTAATCCATAATATTGAAAAATATATTTTGTATATAATGCATCGATATATTTTTATTCTAAATTATTTTATTATTATTATAAAATTAAATTGTATAGAAATATTATTAGTTCAAAATGTTAAAATTATCTAAATATCATTAAATTGAACCAAAAAACAACTTCTGATATGAAGCATGAACAACTGTTCACATGGGTATTACTACTTTTGTCCCTTTCCTAAACAATTTGTATACTTAATTATGTTCAATGTTAAGCAAGCTTCATATTGAATTTTCCATATTACAACCACCTTCATAATGAAGAGTCAATTTTACAAGTTTAATGTTGTATAATGATTTGGACTTCATTTCTTGAGCTATAAAAAATTGTAGTAGACTCCTGTGGGTCGCGATCATGCATAGCACAGCCGTGAAGTCACAATTGCGATGATACGCGATCACGACGACTTTCTCCTCTTGCTTTTCTTCTTCTGACCTATATTAGTAAAATGAGCATAACTTTCACTACAAATATCAGATTAAGCTCATTCTTAGACCATTTTAAAAAGAACTTCTAGATCTACAACTTTCATGAAAAACTTAAAAACAATTTATGCCTTTATAAGGGTCAATATTCCAAAATAATATAGTTGTCCCGAATGTCCATCTTAAACAGCATCACAAACTTCTAATGATCATACCTCTCAAGTCCATTAACCAAAAATTTCATACTTTATATCAATGGAAAGACAGAAAGATAAGCTACAACTTTTAAGAAGACAACTTTGTCTAATTCATCTTAGATCAATCCAGATTTTCCACTGAAGTCAGAAACCTAATTTGAACCTTATGAAAAACTTGAAACTTTCAATTGACAAACTTGGAATGTTATGAACATGACCATTCAACTACTAATATTATTTCATTAAACTCTTTAATCCTTACTCATTGTACTCATCACCTACATGCAATTCTCATCATCCACAAACTCCTATCTTTCATTTCCGCAACCTCTCACTTATAAGCCACAATAGTTCATGTTCAAAGTTTATCAACTCAATTGGATAACTTTTCCAAATTCTACCCAATTCCAACTCAACATCATCCATAAACAATTCATAATGTGACTTAACAATTATCCATACACAAATTTACAATTCAACATAACAATCATTCGTATACAAATTTGCAATTCAACTTAACATCATAAAATAAGAGCTTTACAACGCTCTAGTGGGCATTTCAAGCCACATTACATCATCAATTTTCAAATCCGAATTACAAAAGGTACAAAACTTAATAATTCTCGAAATGCTTCTAAAGCCTTGTTTTTACAAAATCTAACTTAATATACAAAAGCATTGTAAAAAATAGAATGATGCCTCAACTCTTGGTTACTCGATCTCATTCTTTTTACCTGAAGATGGGATGGAAAGGGGGTGAGCTTGAAAGCTCGTAGGTAAAAAGTTTATAATGGAGAATAAGCAAAATCATTGAAATATTCATTTGTCGTAGAAAATTCATATTGAATTCATGAAACACACAATTCTCAATTTCTCGACCAAATTCACCATTCTAGTTCAAAACTCGTAATTAAAACAACATCACATAAACATAGAATATACATTTAACCTTCAAAGCATATCACTCAATTATGCACCATTCATAACAAATCAAATATTTAATGCGCAAACAAATGGCTCAAAAGTTCCGTGGAACGAAACGAAAAAATCGAAGTTTACACCGTGAACAAAACGAGTTCGATTTCTCAGGATCTCGTGGCCTCAAGGGGCAACCTGGAGAAGGCTATAGGTCAATGTGCACGTGACTAACGAAACGTTCCTCTCTTGC
This sequence comes from Erythroxylum williamsii, assembly GCA_027564335.1. NCBI lineage: Eukaryota > Viridiplantae > Streptophyta > Magnoliopsida > Malpighiales > Erythroxylaceae > Erythroxylum > Erythroxylum williamsii. Next base: position 64,452,280 of record JANITW010000005.1, on the reverse strand, counting down.
CCAAACACAATCAAATTTATGCTCAATTCATTTCCATGCATTTTTATATTCTAATGCTTTCATAATCTTTTCATTTATACAAAAAACCATGACATTTTTCAAGGCATAACATAAAATGTTTCAATGCATTTCCATCTTTATTTTGAGAGTCATGAACAAAGTTCATATAACAAATACATAAAGATTTCTCAAATCATTCAAATAGCAATCATGCAACATTTAATAAAACAATTGAAATCATTTAATTTTCTTGATTCATAAGAAAACATTAGTGGCTCATACTCTATTATAAACATGGTATCCATCTTGAATTCCTTGCTTAAATACTTGTTCAAAAATGCCTCTACTCTTGCTCCTCTTGGTCCTTTGATTCCCTTTTATCAAAGACAAAATTTTCATTCAATAAGGATTCAAATTGGAGAACCCATATGACATATTCACTAAAATTGATCATAGAATTCTTAAACCCATACATTTCTTAAGCTTTATGAACCAAAACCTCTTTCATATATACAAGTATAAAAATCAAACTTACCTTTAATCTTCACCAATTTATGAGATTGTTGGCTCTAATGGAAGCTCTAATCCTCCTATTCTTTGTTCCCTTCTTGAGCAACTTCAAAATCACTCTTTAAGACTAAGAAAAATCAAAACCTAGCTTAACTTTCTTTCTTTTCTCTCTTCTCCACCGAAACTCTCTTCTCCTCTCTTCTATTTTTGGTGTTCTCTTCTTCTTTCCATTCTCAAATCACATTTTTGCCTCTTCCTTAAAAGCAAGCTAACACTTCTTATTCCAATTTTGCCATTAATGATTGAGAAATGTCCAATTTGCCCTTCCTTATAAGCTTAGGTTCTTTTAACCTTAAGTGGTCTTCCAAAAATGTCCTTAATAAAATCTTACTACCTTAACACTTTAATTCAATTATCCTTTGTCATAAATCCTACTAACTTTGACATAATAAAATAACTCCAAAACTTTAATCTATCAAAACCTCAAAATTTATTTAAATCATGCTTAACTAGAGGAAAAAAATATGGGGGCCAACATCATTTGAGCTAGTAATCTGGGCACCATTGTTATCAAAAAGTAAGTTATTTTTACTTTGACTTCTCTACTACTTGACTGAAGCATGAAGTAGAGCAGAGCAATCATTAACATATTTCATCCATTTGAGCTTTGTTTATTGAGAGACCTAAGAAGATTAAACTTTTATAACAACTACAAAATCTTTTAATAAAATCTTTCTTTAGCAACCAACTTAATGTTAAGAGCATCATTTCTAATTTGATGCTGGAATTGAGCCAAATGCATCTTAACATCTTAAATATGCTATTCTAAATTACCAAATTTCTTTACTATAGTTATAAACCCATATTTAGTATGTTTCAGTTTTTATTTAAGAATCTTAAGGTATTTGTTATACCTAATATGTTGCAAGTGTGTTTTTAGGTAAATATTGCATTCATAGACCACAAGGAGAAGAATTTGATTGAAATCATAGAATGTAAGAATTGAAGCAACCTTGGACTTACATAGGCATGTATATGACCATGTAAGTTATTATGAATGTGTGGAGCTTCAAAGACATTGTGCTACTCATGTGAAGCGACATGGCCACATATGCTAACTTACACAGATGTAAAAGTACTTAAGTAAGTCACTTTGACTATGTAAAGTCACGATTTGGAGTTTTGGACGTATATAGTCACCTACACAGCCTTGTAAGTGACTGTGTATGTTCAAAAACCTAATTTTTGCTATTAAAGGACATTATGATGGCTAGAATGAGAAGAAGCATACTTGGGAGTTATGAGAGATACAAAAGGAAGAAAGAAAAACACATAAAGAAGGGCTACATATAAAAAATAAGAAGATCAAAAGTGGAACTATCAACATTGACTCTAACTTTCCAGATTTTTAAGATCAAGACTTCAAGCTTATTTCTTTTTGTTATCTTCATTTTATTTCATTGCCTTTCATGCTAAATATAAATAGTTTTGTTTTAGATATGATTATAGATTGCTAAATCTAGTTTAGGGTTTCTTCTTGAATTGTTTTGTATAACTTTTTCCTTATTAAATTCAATATATTATTGCTTTGTCGTGTTTATCATGCTTATACTTGATAAGAAATTGAGAGATTGAATCAAAGTTATGTGTTAATTTGCACAACAAGAGTTGGCACCTGAATAGACTTACAAATATCAGGTTAATAAGCAATTGAAGAAAGATCTTAATTATGAGTTAATTATTCTTATCATTGCTTCAAATTTAATTGAGTAGTTAGGAGTAGCTTCAGATTGCAACTCAACTAGTATCCATTTCAGTTGGGATTACTTGATTATATCTCACGATAGGGTAATTGAAATCTTTGGATATTTGGGATCGAGCAAAGTTTAATTCACAAGGTAAAGGAAAGACAAAACAAGGATAGAATAATCTCAAAGTTTCCACAATTGAGGACTTCAATTTTATTGTTATCTTTTTTTTTAGTTATCAAGTTTGTTACTATACTATATTTTTCAATCAATTCAATCATTCATTACCTTAAACAAAGTGTGATTCAAATTGTTCGGTGACTATATTCAATCCTTATGGGAATGATATCTTATGTACTACAATCTATGATCTGTATACTTGTGGTATTGCATACATTAAAACAAGCAACAAGTTTTCAACGTCTTTGTCGGGAATTGCAGTTTTTAGCATCTTATCATATTTAAATTCCTTTTATTTAAAGAATTTGATAATTTTTTATTTTTCTTGTGTGATTGTAGGTGTATGAACACAAGGTCAACAAGGAGTTCAATCAAGATAATGGATACATAACCTTCTGACATCTACCAAGCAAGAGAGGGAAATTCAAAAAATGAAACACCAAGAATAGAGAAAAAACAATGGTGGAAGGATGAAATCAAGGAGAACAACAAAGAACCATTATAGAATTCATAAGGCTAGGGATTAATGCTAATCAACAAAGGATAACGAGACCACCAATATAGACTAATACATTTCAAACTAGCACTACTGAATACGCTAAAAACCAATGCTCAATTTTATGCACTCACTAATAAGGATGCTAATGCTCATTTAAGCAACTTCTTAGAGATTTGTGACACATTCAAATATAATGGGTTGTCAGAAGATGCAACCAAGATGAGGGGTTGTTCCCTTTAACACTCAAAAACCGAGCCAAGGTATGGCTAAACTCACTCCACCCAAAGAGCGTCGCATCATGGGAGCCTTTTTGGCTAAGTAATTCTCCTTAACAAGGACCATTAGACTTATCAAGGAAATCATAAATTTCTAGTAAAGTGTTTATATGAAGTATGAGAGCAATTCAAGGAATACAAAAAAGTTGCCTACATCATAACTTGCCAAAGGAGTTCCTTTTGCAAACCTTCTACGATAGGGTGAATCCACCTATGTGAGGCACCATAGATACAGCAACTAGTGGCTCTTGAATGAGGAAAATGGTTGAAGCAACACATGATTTGTTGGAAGAAGTGGTGAACAGTAGTTGTCTATAGCCATTGGAAAGAAGTAAATAAAAGCCAACCTTTAATGATCAAAAAGGAGTGCTAACTGTGGATTCATACAATTGAACAACCTAAAAGCCACATCTTCTAGCCCACTCAAGGTAATTCAATATGGGTGTAAACTATGCAAAAAAAGAAAGCCATGTCTCAGATGATTGTTTCTCAGTGGAAAACAACATCATTGAGCAGCTTAACTTTTTGGAGCATAGTATGGTCATAGAGGTAACAATCTCTACTCTAACATTTACAATCTTGGATAAAAAAATCAGTCAAATTATTCTTGGTCAAACAATGCAAGAAATCAAATAAGAACTCAAAACCCACAAGAATTTCAGAAAGATAGGCTTGGTTCTTTAGAATCGAAGATGGACAAATTGATGGATGTTTTGAATTACAAATTTACGGGCCACAATGAGGATCAAAAGAGGATGGAAGCTAAATTTGACCAAATTATTAATAATCATTCTTATTCCATCCATAATTTGGAATTTCTAGTGGGCAAATTAGCTGATGCATTGTCTACACAAAGTATGGGGAGTCTCTCGAGCAACTCGGAGTCTAATATAAGGGAGCAATCAAAGGTCATCATAGTTATAAGTGAAAGTGATTTAGAAGAATCCCACAAAGCAGAAGATCAAAAGAAAAATGACAAAGATGAAGAGAAGAAAGAAGAAACTCCTTATGTTCCTCCTCTTTCATATGCACCAAGGATTCCATTTCCATAAAGAATGCATCAGAAAAAATTAGATGCACAATTTGTAAAGTTCGTAGCAAACCTAAAGAAATTGCAAATCAATTATGGAAGCTTTGGAATACATGCCTATGTACATGAAGTTCCTTAAGGATATATTACCAAACAAACGAAATTGGGAGGACAATCAAATGGTCTCTTCGACTGAAAGCTACAGCTTCACAATTACCAACCATATGCCTTCAAAATTGAAGGAACCAGGGAATCTCACTATACCTAGTGTAGTTGGTAATTTACAATTAGCTAAATGTTTATGTGACTTAGGTGCAAGTACTAATTTTATGCCTTTTTCAATTTTTAGAAAATTGGGAATAGGAGATGTGAAACTAACATCAATGCTTATTTAGTTAGCTTATCAATCTATAAAGAAAATGTTTGGTGTACTAGAGGATGTGCTAGTAAAAGTGGAAAAGTTTATTATTCATGTTTATTTCATAGTACTAGACTTTAAAGAGGAACAAAATTGTCTATTAATTATTGGAAGATCGTTTGTGAATACAGGAAGAGCTTTGGTGGATGTCTATGAAGAGAAACTTATCCTTCAGGTTGATAAGGAGCAAGTTGAATTTAATATGAATGAAGTACTGATAAATCCAAAGGAAAGAAACTCTTGTATGAAAATTGATATATTAGATGAATGCATAAAAGAGCTAAAGGAGTGCTATAAAGAAGAATCGAGTGTTGAAGAAGTTGAAGATGAAGAAGGACGAGAAAAGGAGGCGTTGAGTGTTAAATCGAAGAAAGAAATGTTATTGACAATGTAAGCACCTGTGCCACACCCTATTGAGAAACCACCCTTTCTAGAGTTGAACACCAACGAGGAATAACAAACAATAGTGGTAAAGATCATTAAGAAGAGAATGAAAGCCACGATATAGAAAATTTTTGACGTAAGAAGCAAGTGTCCTAATGTGATGATGAATAGGAGCTTAACATTCAAAAGAGGAATTGGTTGAAAAATAATTAAACTAAAATGTTAAAGCTAGTGAACTTAAAATTATCATGTTATTTCGTAGTTAGGTTTTTAATAATTTCATGATTGATAGTGCTTTATTATTTTTTATATTTTATGTTTATGTGCATGACATGAAGTGTGTCCAAGTTTTTTCTTTGACACCATTACGGCCCAATACCAATAAGTATTCTTGCCCTTATTTTTATTCTTTTTGTTTTTGTTTTTGTTTTTATTTTTATTTTTTATATTTGTTATGTGTGTTGTTTTTAGTTGTGTGTTATTTCCCCATTGAGAATAATGTGTTGTTCTAGTGTAGGGATATATATGCACTCGTATATCATTTGTATGGGAATTTTGCAATTGCATTGTGTTAGTTTTTAATTAGGTTGGTATTGTGTAAACATTTGATTACATGGAGTGTTCATTATGTGAATGTGATGATGACATGATTGAACAAAATTGGCTTGACTTTTAACATGGTCATTTAAATTGTAAAGGCACATTAGCTTGTGAAGTTTGTATTTTAAATGTCTTTAGGATAATTATGCATGTTAAATAGGATATGACGTTAATTCTTTCACTTTATAGAATTTGTTTGGATATCTTTTAAATTGGTATGCATGATGTTTACCTTTGCGTCAAAAAACTAGGTAATCGTTAAAGAAATCTAAAATATTATGCTTACAATAGAAAAATTAAACCTACTAATCTCTTAAAATAGCAAGAATTTTTATGAAATGATACATAGTAATACTTTGCCTCTTTAATTGATCAATAATAATGAGTTCATATTTACAAGTGTCATAGGTACAGGAATAGGGTGTCAATATTTTGATTGACACATGTATTCAAATAAAAGAACTTGAACATGAATAGAATAAGTTAATGTGTTGGAACTTTTTGAATGGTTGATACTTGAGGTTAGTTAATTTCATAAGATTTGATGTCATCTAACCATTATTGTAATGTAGCATAATTGTATGTTTATATGTTGTTTTTTTTTTGTTATAGTTTTTCTAGGATAAGCAAAGATTTAAGAATAAGGATGTTTAATAAACAATTAATTGACTATATTTATATACTCATATTTAATTTATTTCACTTGTTATTTGAGAATCTTATGGTCTTTGCGGTATTTAATATGCTTCAAATGTGTTTTTGGGCAATAATTGCTTTTATAGACCAAAAGGAGAAGAACTTGGGTGAGATAATGGCATGGAATGGAAGAATTGAAGCAACCTTAGACTTACATGAGCGTGTATTGATCATGTAAGTCACTATAAACGAGTGGAGCTTTGAAGACATTGTTTCTGCCCATGTGAAGCTACAAGGTTGTTTGTAAGTGCCCTTGTAAGTCATTGTAACCATGTAAAGTTACGATTTGAGGGTTTTTTGGACCTACACGATCACCTTAAGTGATTGTGTATGCTCCAGAAAACCTAATTTTTGCCATAAAAGGACATTATGACGACTACAACTAGAAGAGGCACACTTGGGAGTTATGAGATATACAAAAAGAAGAAAGAAAAACACAAAAATAAGGGCTACACATCACAAATAAAAAGATCAAAAGTGGAAACATCAACATCAACATCAACTTTTAACTTTCCAAAATTTTTTCCAAATTTTTAAGATCAAAGATTCAAGATGATTTCTTTATCTTATCTTTATTCTATTTCATTGTCTTGTATGGTAAATCTAAATAGTTGTGTTTTGGATATGATCATGAAATGTTAAATCTATTTTAAGGTTTATTCTTGAATTCTTTTGTATAACTTTTACCTTGTTGAATTCAATATATTGTTACTTTATGGTATTTGTCATGCTTATACTAGATAAGAAATCAAGAGATTAAATCAAAGTTATATGTGTTAAATTGCACAACGAGAGTTGATATCTTAATAGACTTACAAATATCAGGCTAACGGACAATTGAAGATAGATCTTAATTGTGAGTTAATTATTGTTAGAATTTTTTCAAATCTAATTAAATATTTAGGAATTGTATCGAGATATCGAGAGATTGAAACTCAACTAGTATCTGTTTCAATTGGGATTACTTAATTAGATCTCAAAGGAAGGTGATCAAAATCTTTAGATATCTAGGATCAAGCATAGATAAATTTACAAGATGAAGGGAAGACAAAACAAGGATAAAATAATCTCTAAGTTTCCATAATTGAATACTTCAATTTTATTATTATCTTTATTTATTCGGTTATCAAGTTTGTTACTTTACTCTATTTTTCAAACAATTCAATCTTTTGGTACCTTAAACAAAGTTTGATTCAAATTGTTAGGTGACTATAATCAATCCTCGTGAGAACGATATCTTATGTACCACAATAGATGATCCGCATACTTGCGGTATTGCATACATTAAAACAAGCAACAATAAGCATTATTTTTTAAGTGTTTAGATTGTCTAAGTCTAAAGTCTTGATCTAGGTTTAGGCTCAAAGTTGGGATTGATGTGTCAAGTTAATGAGAATTAAAGAATTAAGATAAACTGATAAGTGAAAGGTAATTTTTTTCTTAGGAACAATGATAGCTTATACGTTAATTTGTGAGTCTATAATATTATGACATGTTTCTTAATCTCACACACACACACAGACAGGGGGAGAGAGAGAGAGCGGGAGACATCACTCATCTACTCATTGTTATGAAAATGTCACAGTAATGAAATCAGTACTGAAGTGTTGTTATGTAGAAGTCTCAATTATTCAAACTTTTATATCCTACTGAATTGCACTACTTATAATCTAAATTTGATTTACGAACAAAAGACATGTATATCTTTACCAGAAATAGCAAGACATCACTACTTAAGCATGGCCTAGGTTTCATACTTAAGAACAACGGCAATATTTACAAGTAACATTATTGACTGATCATTACTTCAACCATTAATGCCTATTAATCTCTATGATAAAGAAGAGAAAAGATTACCAGAAAAGGATTCCACAATAAGTCTTTTAACCCATAAGAGAACATTAAAAAATCCGCAACTTAACTACTTAGCATCTCTGGGAGTGTTCCCATAGATACCGACGATTAAAAAATTAGTCACTGAGAACAAGAAGTTCCAATGCTAAGTTATAAATGTCAAGTACTGGACAAGGAAGGGTACCGGCACTGATACATCAAGAATAATTTTGTTGTATTCTTCTGTATTTCAACGAACTCCTTTATTCAACAACCTGAGCCCAGTAGGAGTATTCAGTCAAATCTGTAACCTACAATAACATAAACAAAGGTTTGTATATTTCCAAGATTATTTCTCATATGCTTAAGTTCTTCCTTTCTGCTTTATATTGATTGTGTCAAGAGCTTTACTGTTGTCTACAAACTCTGCTTTATATTTTTCCTGTTCGTTTTGTTTTTCCCTCTCTCGACTTCGTTAGTGTGATGTTTTCTTTTACTTTGCTGTTATTGGCTAATTAATTTCTGTAAGACAACTAATTATTGCACTAAATTAAATTTAATGGACAAAATAAATAAATAAGATAATGAATACAGACCGCCATTTGGAAGGTCGATCCGGATTTAAAGCATAATGCTTGTTCAATACAAAAATAGGACAAGCTGAAAATAGGTTTAACGTATGAGTTGTATTGGATGAAATCCACATGCTAATTGAAACTAAGAGAACTGTAGGCTATAATGCTCTCAAAAAGTTAATGGACAAAAAGATGAATATATTGTTTTGAATTAGATAATAAATGAATTTCAACCTGTCAATAGCAACAGATTTAGAAATCGTGCGTGTTCTATGCAACAAGTCATCCTATAAATATATGTGTGTGTCTTTGAATCCAAGAAGTCAGTTTTGTTAGCGAGGAAAATGGCTGCTCGCATTTCCTTCTCTGCCTTCTTTGTCTCGTTCTTGCTCTCTGTGGCTTGTGCACATGATCAAGAAGGAGGTAGTCTGAACTCTGAATTTCGGTTCCTCTCTCGGTTTAAAGAGTGTTCTTTTCAAATGCATGCATTATGAATTTGCTTTGACAATATTTATGATCTTCCATGCCCTGCCTGATTGGCTAAAGCTTCAGCTTTTCTGCAATTTTCTTTTCATGGATTTCCTTCTTTTACAGGATCCAGTCAGGTCATATATATGCAATTAATAGATCTGAGTTTAACCACAGGGATGATTCATAGATTAATTGGATTGAATCTTGACTGTGTTTGTTTTTCTTTTGATTGGCAGTGAAATTCACTTATAGTTCTCCAAATGGCCCTGACAAGTGGGGAAGCCTGAGCCAAGGTTACCATGCGTGTTCAGATGGGAAATCACAATCTCCTGTCGACATTAAAACACGTGAAGCTGTGAAAAACAACGGAGATGCCTTCTCTAACAGGAACTATAGTCCTTCAAATGCAACTCTCGTTAGCCATTGTAACGCTATTGGGGTTTGTTTCCTCCCTCTACCTCTTTATTTATCTTTCTTTTTATATTTTTCATTTTCATTAATTACGTGGTATTATATTATCCATATATCTATATTTATATAATACATTTACACATAAGATTGATCATAAATGATAATATATATTCCCTATAAATATAGATATTGATTTCTCTTGATAATTTTTACTAAGCAATATGAAATTCTTCGTTTACTCAGCTTAATCTAAATAAAAAATGATACTTATATAAAATACTAACTAATGAAATACACTATAAAACTTTGAAGTAATAAAAAAGAATTAAAAAATGTTAATAAGAAACCAAAAATACTTAATTTAATTGACTTAAGTTTCTTCAAAAACGCACTTTTACATTTTTCTTAAGAGGTTATTTAAATTTGAGTTTTATAGATATTAATATCTTAAAATTCATCATTTATCCCTGTTAATAGTTTTGTAAGTTATGGTAACTCTAAGTTTTAAGCATTTAATGGTTTTATAAGTTTTAATGATCTTTTTAAATTTAAACGCTTATTATTTTTTAATTGTTTCCTAAGTTTTAACGACTCATTCATTTTAAGTTTTAAATTTTTATTTTGTTTAATAATTTTATGAGTTTTATTAATTTCCATTTTTAAGTTTTTAAAAATTATATATATTCTTTTAATGGTTTTTTAAATTATAATGACTCATTATAAGTTTTAAACATTATTGTATTTATTCTTTTACAACTATTAGATATATATATATATATATGAAAATTCTACTAATGATCAATTATTTAAATTATACTGTTGTAAATCGTTATATTTTCTAAATTTATTTAAATATGCAATTACAATTTCGAAAGCAAAGAGAATTTGCATACTTATTTTCTGTTCTATTTTTTATTATTCATATACCTATGAACTATATTTATAATATTAACATTTCAAATATTGCATTTACAATTTTTTGCATTTATATAATAGGAAATAACAGAACTTAATTAAGGAGCTCCTACATTATTTTTTTATTGTTTGTATACTTGTGAATATTTTAATATTGAAAATAATTTTTTATAAATTATACAGACAAGTTGTTCTTCTTTTTTTTTAACTAGTATAGGTTATATATTGAGACATTAGAGGCAACATTCAATTTAACCTTGAAATTAAACATTTAAGATTCCAATAGTGAAGATTCTTAGAGAAAAGATTTGTGGCTAAATTAATAATTAATGCTAGGATTATACATGGTGGAGACTACATCCATGAGAAGGAATTAGATTAACAAGCACCAATAGAGGTGTTATAAGCATTTACAAGATATAACAATTTAAAAAGTTAAAAATTATAGCAAAAATTAATCTAACTAGCAAATTGAGCTCATCTAGATATTGCAATATAAAATATGTTTAGAAGAATTAATCTCATTTAGCTGCAAGTGATGGTTGATAATCTTAACTTCAAATTGCTATCCAGATCGATATACATACAGAATTAGCATCATCATCAATAGTTCTTTCCATTCTTCTTATTAATATAGCTAAATCTAGTACTATAATAGGAGTGATAAATATACAAGTATCCTATTAAGATTAAGAAGGATAAATTTACTCTTTCATGCCATTATGTGATAAGATGAAACATGTTTATTAATAAAATCCAAATTTTGGATCGAACAAACTAAAGTTCAGCACATGAGAATCTGCAAAAGATTAAGCCAAAACCAAGATTTACTGTTTCAAGGGTGGTGGAATTTACCTTGTAGCCTGCTCTGAGACACGCAGAAAATCAGGATGACAAAAGATAAAATGAGAAAGTGTCACAATTCTATTGTCAACTGTCAATAAATCACAGCACTTCTGCTAAGAAATTTTGCTTTGTGCAGGTGAAAATTGTTGGCTCTGGTGGAGGCTTGTCAATAGATGGCAAGCAGTTTACCTTGAAGCAATTCCATTGGCATACTCCGTCTGAACACCTCATAGATGGAGTCCAGTATGATATACATATATTTTCTCTCTTTATTTTCAGCTTTCCCTGTCTACTACATAACTGCACATCGGTGCATGTTGTTGGAAAGGAACATGCTCAAACTAGAAATTCACTTGTCTCTTTACTCTTCTAAACTGAAATTTTGCAGATAAAGAAATACGAGTGTGTCTTCTATTAATAAAGCATGTATATAGAATATTAGTCAAAGTTACTATGCACTTCTGCAGATATGATGCGGAGCTTCACATAGTTCATCAGTCAGATGATGGGCAGTGCTACGCAGTTGTAGGAATCGTCTTCAAATACGGTCCCCCTGACCCTTTGATTTCCAAGGTACGATATGACTACTGCTACCACTACATATCACCACACTCTATATGCCCTAGTTCAGGAGTGCCCTTGGTAGGATTCTGATTAAATAAAAAGGGTTCTTGCATTTATGGAAAATAATTACGATCAAAATATATCTTTTAAAGAAAAGGGAATTTTTAACGATGTAGTTAAATAATTTTGTTTTCATATATACAAAGTTCTATAGGTTATAAACATATTGGAGAGACTATAGTGATTTCTTCTACTTTCTTAGGTCCAACATGAAACTTAAGTAATTTTCCAATTCTGTGAGTAAATTTATTAAACGTAGAGTAGTTGAAATGCATGTAAGACGAAGAATGAAAAGTAGAAAAAATATTAAAAACGGCCTGCTTGCAGCTCCAACAAGGATTAGAGGAACTGGCCAAGGGAAATTGCAGACCAGTACTTGAAGGCCCTCACGTCACCTTGGATAATCTGTATGATACTGTCCTCAAAAAAACATCGCAAAGTTATTACAGGTACCTTGGTTCTCTCACCACCCCTCCTTGCAGCGAGAACGTTGTATGGACCGTCCTTGGCGAGGTAATACCTATGCACCATGTCTTTCTTTTTTGTCTTTCCAAATATTCATCAATCTGTCCTGTTCCAACATAAAGATGCATAATGAAGCTGAAAGGGAATCACTTATGCTCAATGAATGTGTAGGTAAGTACGATCTCCAAGGAGCAAGTAGAATTACTAAAATCTACTCTGGAGGTTGAGAGCAAGTCCAACTCAAGGCCTGCGCAGGCGTTGAATGGTAGACAAGTTTCGGTATACTCTAAAGCAAACTGAAGTAGATTCATCGTTTGCTCTTGCTCCTCCTGTGGTCAAAAACAGAAGAAATTATTAACCAACTTTGTATTTGCTCTCATCATTAACCAATTCTCTATTTGTTCTCTTCCAAATATTGATGTTTAACTTATATTGTTCATTATTGTATACCCTGCATTCTTTTATTTTTGCGTCTCAAGCTTTTATTCATACTAAGTGCGTTCTGAATTGTAAAAAAATGCACCCAAAATAAGAATTCCAATTTTAAAATTTTGAAACAAAAGCAAGATGAATTACAAATTTAAGAGAGAAAGGAAAGTAAAAGCTGAAGAGTTAGGGAAAACAATAAAGTGGAAGTATTTCATTTTGAAGATATTTGAGGTATAAGATGTGGAGGAACTGTTAAAATTCAAGTACCAGATATTAATATTATAGTACAAGAATTGAAGCAAGATAAAAATTGCACTCAACTAAAAACTTCTATTTATGCCACAGTTACTTAAAATAACACAACTTAAGTTCTTTTACAATGGGTCTTTTAGTTTAACATAAACTCGTACAAATAAGTTTTAGAAATCTAATATTGGACACAAATGAACTGTCATATATAGAGGCACCAGAGATGGAATATTTTGATTGGTTTGTCTAAAAATTAAATGATTTTGGCACCTTCTCTTGTTTATATTTTTCCAAATTTTTTGTCACTATTTATTAGAATTAATTACAAAAAATCTCAAACTTTTTTAAATTTTTAAGTAATAATTTAAACAATAAAAATGACAATTAAATATTTAAATTTTTTAAATATTCTCTTTTCGAACAATATCTAACAATTTAGAATTGACAATATTTGAAAACTCACACTTTTTTTTTTGGTACATGCTCGACTGTCTCGATTGCTTTCATTTAAATCTCCTCTTGGATTATTTTCTGTTCCAAATAAAAGTAAATGCACTTCCATATAGTTTATCCTTGCATGAAATATTAAATTCTTTTCTAAGAATAGAACTGACACATTATTACAATACAACAGGCGATGTAAATCCCCCAATTATTAATTGTACTAACCAAATACACTGCCATAATTGTTGCTCTATACTTCACTTCACTACTTGATAGTTTAACTTTTGGTTATGTTTTACTACCAAAGCTTACGTTGTTGATCGAGTTTAAATCTACTGTCTAATATTATGGTGCTTTCTTGTATCCAATGAATCTCAGCTATTTATTTATGTGGATTCTATATAGGTTCCACGTGAATCCTGCGTAAATTCCACAAAATAAATGGTTAAGATTTCATAAGACAGAATAAGACAGGATAATATTGGACAGAGGATCTTGATTCTTGTTGATCAAAGTGTATTAAAATTGTCGGTATAATCAACGTCACAAAAACCTTTCAAATCATAAGACTCTCCTGTCTTGTAAAATAAACCTTGACCAATTATTTTTATGGACATACCTCATAATTTGTTTCACAATTACTAAAGATGAATTCTTCGGATTTCACATGTATTAACTAACAACTCCTATTTTATATGACATGTCAGGTTGAGTTAAATGAGACTTTATTCTAATTGTCTATACATCATTATGTCTTTCAGTTCTATTCATTCAGATAAGCATAGCTTCCATTCATTCTCTATTGATGTTGACATCCACTTATAATCAAACATTCCGAATTTAATTTGCTAATAAATCTCTATTATATATTTTCTCAAACACAAAAATTATATGACAAATTTTCCGATCTCTTACAATTGGAAATGGACTATTAGTATTTCTTCAATTTCTTGAATCATCTCCACTAATGATCAATCATCAATTGACATTAGCACAACTGTTAGTTTTCTTTCTTGACCCTTCACGAACAACTAGAATAAACTTAATCCATTAAATATCAACCTGCATCACGAACTCAACGATCTTTCTATATTAAGCCCTAAGGACCTACTTTAGCTCACGTTCAATTTGCACATATGATTTAAGAAATTTATGTTCCCAAATCCTCTGAGTTGCTCCATGTAGATTTCTATATCTAGCTCTCCATGCAAAAAATGTATTTTTGACGTCTATTTGTCAAATATTTCATTCCTTGCTAGCTATAAGTGTTAACAAAATATGTATTATAGTAATATTTGACATTGGACCAAAAGTTTTATGGATACACATGAGCTATAAGGTTAATACAAGCAAGCATGCATAGACAAGCAGATACTCTTCTAGACTTCTTGACAACAAATAGATTTGTACTTTGTTTTCCATATATCTTCATTGCCATAACTAAGACATATTGTTTTCTTTAAAAATTAATTCATGTTTTTCAACATTAGAGATTTTAGAAGAAAAAACTTATTTCATGTCAAACAAACTTTAGCCACTATTTAATCTAATTTTCTTCTTTAATCAATCAAGATCGTTTCCTTAAAAAAGATGAAATATCCACAATCTATTAATTGTTTCACACTCAATAAATTTTATGAGAAATTAGAAATATAATAGGCATCATAAAGAAGCTTAATTTTTCCATTACCACTATTTATTGTCAACGGTATCTTTACATTTAACTTGTATTCCATTATCATCTTCAGGTCCTATTATTTATTTGTAAGACTCATCAAGCTCTTTTAACAAGCACTTCATATTTCTCATATGATTATAATAGTCACTACCAAAACTAGGGGTGGATCCAGAAATTATTTTGAGTGGGGGCAAAATATTTAAAGTACTCTTATAATATTGAAAAATACAAACATTTGTATATTTGATAAATAAAAAATTACATCATTGTCTTGAGCTTCTTATATATAACCTATTACAATCGTTCCCTACGAGTCCTCATATTTTGATATCGCTGTAAAATTTTCTCATTGTCAATACTATTGAAGATATCTCTCTCAATATATGTGATCAAACAGTCCTTCATCCAAGAATCTCCCATTCGATTGTGCAAGCAATTTTTCACTATCTTCATTGCAGAAAATGCTCTTTCCACCGATGTAGTAGCAATAGGCAAAAAGGGTACACAACATCCTTTTTTGTTTCAACTAGCTTCTTGGCAAGATCACCAATCCTATTTAATATTGAAAATCAATCATCAGATTGTATATCAACAATATAATTATCAAGCTGATCACTAAGAGTAATAAGCTCTACTTTAGAGAAATCAGAGGATAAAATTCAACAAACTGAATTAATTTTTGCTTATCAAAAGCATAAAAAGAGTCACTTAGATTCAAGCATGTCACACAAATAAGCAACTTGGTATTTACCTCATTGAAGCAATTGTTGAGTTTTTGAAATTGCATATCAATCATAGTGTAAAATAATTCCACTTGATAATGATTCAAATTCGTCATTTTTTGGGCATTTCGTCTTAACCTTCCCCGATGGACAAAATTTTCATCCATATTTGGAATGGCAATATCATGGTTCTCACAAAATGAAGATGTTTCATCAAATAATGACTGTCATCCATCATCCCTCATCATTTGTAGTTGTTGTTTGGAAACTTTAATCAAAGAAATTACATTGATAATGTTTTGATCCTTCCTTTGCAAAGCTTGAGATAATTCATTTGTGATGCCCAAAATTTTTTTCATCAAATGCAAGCTAAACACAAATTCATAAGATTGGATAGAATCAAGCAAAGCATATGCTTCACCTTTTTGCTCTGAAGTTGTGCTTTCTTCCATAATGATATCTAGAACATCAACCATGGAATCAAACATCACGATTAAGCTTGATAATGATCCATAATGTGTGCCCCAACATGCGTCACCTGGTCTTTGAAGAGAAGTTTCTTGATGTAAACTTTTACCACTTAAAAGTTCACCATTTTTCAGCCCTTCAACAATCTTACTAAATTGATTCTCACGAAGAAGATTTTTTCTTTTACAAAAACTTCCAACTATATTTGATAAGCTTGAGATTGTGTTAAACAACAAAGCAACATGTACATGATTCTTGGCCACCGCTACAAGTGCTAATTGTAATTGGTGAGAGAAAAAATGAACACTATGAGCTGAATTATTTTCTTTCAAAATCAAAGTCTTCAAACCATTAATTGCTCCTTGTATATTGCTAACTCCATCGTAGCCTTGCCCACGTAGAGATGATATACTCAATCCATGCTTTAAAAACAATTCATCTATTGCAAACTTTAGTGATAAAGATGTGGTATCACTAA
Organism: Erythroxylum williamsii; assembly: GCA_027564335.1. Classification (NCBI taxonomy): domain Eukaryota; kingdom Viridiplantae; phylum Streptophyta; class Magnoliopsida; order Malpighiales; family Erythroxylaceae; genus Erythroxylum; species Erythroxylum williamsii. The sequence continues at coordinate 64,435,332 of JANITW010000005.1, read as the reverse complement.
CATGAATAATACCAATAAATTGCTCAAGCACACATCTTTTTGCATTCACATAACGTAAAACAATAGCCAATTGTTCTTTGATTGAGATATCATAAGACTCATTAATAAGGATATAAAATAACCCACCTTGAAGATCATTAATAATGACATTGGAGGTTTCAAATGCAACAGCTTTAACAATATCCTTTTGTATTTCAGGGGTAATGACTTTGAGATTTTCGCGGGCATTGTTTAAAACAACATTGTTGATAGCTTCATTATGGCCAACCAAGAATTATAAAAGTTGAAGAAAATTACCGTTTTTTACTAGGAGTCTCTGATTCATCACGACCACAAAAAGTCAATCCTTGACATAAAAGGAATCGAACACAATCCACTGATGTATTGAGTTGGGTACAATAGTCCTTTCGAGCTTGGTTAGATTGATTAGCATAAGCAACTTGAATATGTTGTTTTTGATTAATCAAATCTTAACATTTCTTCCAAGCTATATTGTGAGAGCTATTAGGACCTCCTACATAAATATAAAATCTGTCTTTTTTCTTCCAATTGTTAAATTCATCGGTAACAAAAGTATCACCACTTGCTTGACTTCCAATATCTGGCCTCAAAAGATAGCAACATAAGCAAAAAGCTACATCTTTTATAACATTATACTTTAACCAATTGGCGTATTCTTTAAACCAAGATGGAACAAATCGATGATAAATATTTCCAAGTTTTCTTTGTAGAAAATCATGCTCAAAAGGTTACATGGACCTTTTTGCAAATAAGCTCTTCGTATTCTATCATGGTCATTAGGATGATAATTTGAAATTTTTTCCGCAATCCTAGAACAAATTGAAGATCATCTAACTTGATTTCTAAATGAGGATGTTTTAAAGGGTTAGGGCCAGAATCCTTATTTGTAAGAGGCCTTTTGAAAAATTTGTCCATAACTAAAATCAAAGTTAAGTAATTAGAGAAGATATCATGATATACAAATAAAATATGTACATAAGAATATGATAAAAGAATAATTTTGTAAGAAAAAAAGTTTGTTTAAGAACCAACAACTGCATTATTATCAAAAAGAAAAAAAAGCTACATTTGCTAATCCATTACTGTTTTCAATTAATTATAAATTTCATATTTGATATTTCTATAGCCCCCATTTTATTTATTTTCCTTAAGCACTCATTGTCTCATTGCCCATTCATCAGTTCAAAAAAAAATGTTATTTGCTCTCTTTCCCTTTTGTCTCTAAATTGGTGAGAATCATTGAATTTCTCCCTATGTGTTTTAAATTACTAATTTTCTTCTTTACTTTCTTTTGATTATTTTACTAATTAGTAAAAGAAAATCTACAAATGCTACAATGACTCAATGAGTTTCACAAGATATTATAAAAGTATCATATGGGACAAATTGAATACAAAATAAACAAAAAAATTATTTATTCACAAAAATTAACTAATTAAAAATATTTGAATAATTCTTTATACATATGCAAAATATGAAATGCACAAACAAAAAGTAAAATTTTCATATATGTAAAGAAAAGCAATCAACTAAATATTGAAAAGAATAGAAGAGAATCAATTAACTTACTATTTAAATACAGAATTTATGACAAATGTCGGTAATTACTTGTTACTATGATGGGCATAACTCAAAGATTGGAACTTAGAGAAGATGAAAGCTTTAGATGTGGTTCTCAAGGAGTTAGGTGAGGAAGAAGTGAAAAAGACAAAAAGTAGTTGCTGAAGAAGTCAAAAGGGTAAAAAAATCTCAATAAAAAATTGAATTAAGCTTGTGGTTTTATCTCTCTATTTGTAGGCTTTTATTTAAAAAAGTCATGGGCCCAAATAATAGTAATCTTAATAAAAATGAATAGGCTCATATTTTTATTTTTTATTTGATATCTTAATATATCTAAAATTTTTATTATTAATTTTTGTTGTCACCAATTAAATCAATGGGGGAAATTTTTATTTTTTTATGGGATCAAAACTTAAAATAATGATATTTTTATATGAAATTTTTTGGAAATAGTGCGGGTTAAGTGCCCCCAATTGCCCCCAATGTGCATCCGTCCCTGCTTTCATCCAAAGCATTTGTATCAATTTTCTCTGTTGCATTCAAAAAATTACAAATTAGTAATGTATGATATTATTCTCAATTGTAAATTTGTATTGCAATATATTTTTAAGTTAAATATGATTATAATAGGATATGAACTGACCATTAATAGATATTCTTAATTCATTCATTGTGACAAATGCATTTTCTTGAAATCACCTTTTCAAGTTTATTATAATCAAAAGCAGACGATTATTCATCTTTGATCCAAATGTCATATATCAACTGGGTCCTATGTTCTCTTCTTACTAAGTGATCTGAATACATAACAGTAAAGTTATAAAGTTAATAATCAAAAATAAAATTAATGAAAAATATAAACAAATTATAAAATACTTGTTCTTCATTATCAGATTATAAGTAATATAAACAATGTCACTAAGTCTTTGATGTTCCAAACAATTTCATTTCTTTGTATGAATATATTAAAAAACACTCCAATTATGTTCACAACCTAATATAGTACCTGTTAGACTGGGTAGTAGTAAGTTTTCTCAAAGTTGGAGCACTTTCACCGAATAATCTCCACCATTCATTTGTATTTTAAATTAATAGTTATAAAACATAAAAATATATATTATTAATAAGTAAAGAATGAACTAAAAGTATAAAAACTTACCAGGCTGCACTTTTTCATCATAAGTTTTATCTTTGCTAATGATTTAGTAAAACTCTCTAAACCTTCAGAACATAATTTAATTTCATTGTCTCCTATGATTTCTCTTTAATAGAAAAAATACCTTTTCAGTCAATCACATCAAATAGATTGCCCATAATAATATTTGTGCATGCATCTCCACTATATAAGCAATAAGGATTGAGAAAATAAGCTACCAAGTGGATCCTTTGAGTAAGATGCTTATCTCATTATCTCTCAAGAATATCTATATAAGACTTGTACAATTTTTCATTCCCTTTGAAAAAATTTATAATTGTTTTATGAGCTCTATACATACCATCATATATATACCTTAAAGATAGCTTCTCATCTAGGAAAACAATCATCAACAACCTTATAAGTGTAGCCAAAATCTTCACAATGATCAAACATACATCCTAACACTTATTATCTAGAATAATAGCATAAACTTCTTTTCCTTTTGCACTCTTGGATAACTTATGACTTGAAAAATGTTTACATGTCACTAAATTTTAAAATAGTTTTTTATGTTAATAAACACTTTTCAAAGTAATAAATTTAGTTGTAAACTTGGTAACAGTAGGACACACGATCTCCAATTTCCTTGCTTTCTTAACTAAGACAAAAATGTGATATGATCATACACAAAAATTTTAATCTTATATGCATGTAAAGCAAGACTAAAAATATGGTATATATCACCAATATCTTTTAATGAAAGATTTACATAATGAGCAACGTATGGAGACCAATAAATATGCCCATTCATTAATTGTAACAAATACCTAGCTGATTCATAATTAGTTGCATTATTTGTAACAAAATGAACAACATTCTTTGGTCCATCCCACTCGAAAATTTTGGAAAATAATTTAGATAAAGCATTAGCACATGTTACCATATCAGAAACGTCAACATACTTGATAAAAATTGTTCCAATATTACAATAAACAAAGAAATCAATCAAGGTTCTTTATATTTAATAAGTCCACCTATCTTTTATAATAGTACATCTTGTTGATTCCTAAATAGACTTGTATGTATCCACAATTAACTGACATTCCTTTTGTAAGTCTTGAGGCAAAAGCACACGTATCTCATAATAAGAGGGTACCTTAAATCCTAGACCTATCATTGTTATAACAATTATTGCTTCTTGAAAATATGGTAAATTTAAAACATTTAAATGAAAATATGAATGATAGAACCATCTACCATATGCTTGTTTACATCGTAAAACAACATCCTGATCAACCAAAACACTTTTTAAATTAGGTTGAAAACTATGAGTAGTTTTTGAAGGAAAATAATAATCTATCTATAGTAGCTTTCCTTTTTTTCCCCTTTATTTAATATTTATGGTGCTTCATTATCTCCAAAAGATAAATTATAAGTCTCTTTATTTTCTTTTTTCTTTTTTATGTTGTTGCAAATGATTTCCCATCCTCTCATGTAAAATAAACGATATTTTTTTATATGAAGCAATATTATCCTGAATACTAGCAAAATGTTCTTTCATTCTATAAATTCTTCCCCCTTTAAATATTATACTGCAAAACATATAGTTATATTGGATATTTTCATTAGATGTTTGAGAAGAAGAAAAATGATTCTATGCTGGATCAAAGTTACCACAAGTAGAGGATGTTATGTTGATCGATTCTTTTTTATGATTCCATATTCTCCACTATAATTTTAACTTGAAAATATGAGAAAATATTTTTTTTAGATTTGTTCAAAAATAAGTCAATAGTAACCAGAAAAAAGTCAAAAATATTGAACCAATGAAGAAAGATGAAATGAAATATAAAAGTCTAGAAACAAAAATACCCTTTGACTTTGTCTTCTTGATTCTTGTGTCTTGGATGTCTATTTGATAATATGAGATTTGAATTCAATCATTGCAACCAACAAAGAAATAACAATTAAAAAGATAGTTAACTTGTATTCTTGATACAAAGAAATCAAAGTATATACAGAAGAAATAGAAAAGAGGTTGAAAAAGAATTGAAACATATAAAAAAATCAATTCAAATAGGAAACAAAAGTTGAAATCTTTTGCCAAGATTGAATATATCTAAAAAGTCAAAAGTTTAAGTATATTTAAAGAAAGAAAATCATAAATTATCTTAAACAAAATTATTTATTTATGCTAAATTATGAATTAATAACTTTTTAAGTGTCCTTCTTTAAACATACTTATATAAGTTTAAACATCACTCTTTACATTACTATTAAATTATCCTAAACAAAATTACTTATCTATACTAAATTAATAATTAATAGAACTTCGTTTGCAATTAATGGAGGATTTCAAGACAATGTCTGGGTTGAAAACAAATCCAAGTAAAAGTTGCTTTTACCTATCTTCAAATTATGTAATTGAATGTGCTAGTCAAGCATTGAGGAAACGACTGAAGCAAGGAAACCTTCCAATTTAGTACTTTGGAGTATCTATATCTCAAAAAAGACAACATTGGACTGCAAGTCTCATATCAACATACTTCAAAAAAGAATCAACCACTGGTGCAATAAACACCTCAATTATTGTGGAAGGCAACAACTAATATAGACCATCCTGAGCAAGCAAACAAATTATTGGATCAACAACTTATCTCTCCCAAAGAGTGTGCTAAGAAGATTAACAAGAAGTTGAAAGACTTTTTATGGGAAAGAGTAGTACATAAAAGTAACAAGGCTAAGTATGCCAGGAATGTTGACATCATAATGGGGAATCTACCAACATGTCAAGAAACATCTCAGGATGAAAGACTATAGATAAAAGAGGGTTCAAACACATTTAGCTCCAAGGTATGTATAGCTTTTCAGGCCACCAATTGCTTGCTGCAATATACTCTACAAAACCTTTAATAAGTTACTTGCAAGTAAATTGAAGAGGAGTATGAGAAACATCATAAATCTAGCCTAGAATGCATTCATTGGAGAGAGAAAAATAGGCACAAACATTTTTCTTTGTCAAGAGATTCTTAAATGAAACAATACTAAGTCAAAAGTGAATAATTACACAATAAAGATAGATTTAGAGAAGGCATATGACTCGGTCAATTGGAGTTTCATGTTTAGCATCTTAAAGTCAGCAGGATATCCTCCTTTGTTTAGGAAATAGATAGAAGAATGTGTGACTTCTGCATCCCTTGCTATTTTGGTGAATGGAGAACCTACAAGGCTAATCAAAGCTAAAAGAGGGCATAGGCAAAGGGATCCACTATCCTCTTACTTATTTTTGACATGTATAGAGGCACTCTCGATAATAATTGCAAGGAATGTTAAAAATAGCCCAAGATTTCAATACCATCACAGATGTAAAGGTAACAATATAACAAACCTTGCTTATGTGGATGAATTGTTATTATATTACAGGGCTGAAAAATAATCAATAGAACTTCTTTTGCAATTAATGGAGGATTTCAAGATGATGTCTGGATTGAAAACAAATCCAAGTAAAAGTTGCTTTTACCTGTCTTCAAATTATGGAATTGAATGTGCTACTCAAGCATTGAGGAAAGGACTAAAGCAAGGAAACCTTCCAATTTAGTACTTTAGAGTGTCTGTATCTAAAAAAAGATAGCATTGGACTGCAAATCTCTTATCAACATAATTCAGAAAAGAATCAATCATTGGTGCAATAAACACCTCAATTATTGTGGAAGGTAGGGGTGTTCAAAAACACCCGCGAACCTGTAAACCGAACCTGAACCGCATGAACCGAACCTATAAATAAGGTTAACCGAACCTAAGTTCAGGTTCGGTTCGAACTGAACCTAAAAAATCAGGTTCAGGTTTCTAACTTGCGGTTTTAGGTTTAAACTTGAACCTGAAACACCCAAAAAATTTATCATATATTTAGATATAATTTAAGAGGATAATAATAATAATAAATTCACTAGTATTTACTATATTAATTCTTGA
>JANITW010000005.1:64337523-64349590 GCA_027564335.1 Erythroxylum williamsii | reverse complement strand
ATAGCAATGGTCTATTTTAATACAATTTTAAGTGTAGGGATTTGAGATTGTCACACTTGCTTTACGCTGATGATGTTATTCTATTTCGCAAGGCTGAACCTCATGTTATTATGATGATGATGAACATGGTATACACATTTTCTAGTTGGTCAGGGATGAAGATAAATGAGCAGAAGAGTGGCATGTATGTGTCTTTTGATGTCAGGAACCTATAATGGATAAGCAATATGGTGGGGTTTGCACTGTAGGAAACTCTTTTTTGCTATTTGGGAGTTCCTATTATTTCGGGTAAGCCTAAATATTTAGATTTTATATCTTTTGAAAAACTGAAGGGGGTAGTAGTTTCGCAAACTTTTCGATTCATTTCTAGCAAACAAAAGAGATCAGAAAATTAAGAGAACCAAAAATAAATTAACATCAAAAATTTGGTAACGTAGTTCAACACACCTTGCCTACATCTATGGGGCCCTCACCCAGCTTAATACTTTCACTAAAGTATAATAGATTTACCCAAGGCTTTACTGAGCCAACAACACTCAACCTTTGACACTATCTCTTAACCTTACTTCCTGTGAAAGAATTTCACATCCAATAACACGACCGACTCGTGTTAAACTCGTCAAAGGATTTTTCAACACTCCTTTAACGAAAAGGAAATAAATAAATTACTCAAGTGATTAACTATTTAAGAACAAAAACAGAAAACACTTAACACAGAAACATAACAACTTCCTTATGGGTTTAGCTCCTCTGAAATAAATCAGAAAGTTATTCACACAAAAATAGGTTGATTCATGCACATTCCAAATCCAAGTTACAGCTGTGACAGGAGGACTTCCTGCAAGATAGATCTAGTAAATAAACCTCGAAACAATAATTTACTAAAGCCTCACCACATCAATTGTGCAACGTGAGCTGCCCACGTTCTCCTCTCCAAAGACGTCTTCCTCCCAAACTAAAACTAACAGCTACCGTTAATACCACTTCAGCTATATAATTTCAATCTTCAATTCACACCCACTACATAAGACCAACTCTGCATAAGCTGCTTCTCTATGTTTACGTGATAGTCATGCAAGTAACAAGAATAGTGGCATTTATTGCTTCTTGAATTTTCGTAAAAACCAATGATGTGAATAAGACTTTCTCTCTCATGTAAGCTTTATTTTTTCCATACGTGATTAATTCCCATTGCACACTTTATAATTCTTACAAACCCACTGCATACTTAATAACACTCACACACCCATATCAGTTACGTTTTTATTTCACACTTCAATTAATGCACACCCACTGTATGCCACACACACACATCCACTCGATGCCGCGCACACTAGAGAGATTGAATTTTGTCGTAGATTGAATATGTGCACAAATCCTTCACACAATGAGAGTCCAACTACAACCATGCAACACCACTTCAATTCAAACACCCAACAACCTCATCCCTTTATTTTCTTCTATCCACAAAATCTAGACAATTCAGCAGTAACTCTATCCAATTACTAACATGTCCAGCAGTAAAATAGTTCCAATATCAACATGATAATAGAATCCAATCCAAGATAAGATTCTTTTTCAACTAGAAGACTATCCATATAGCTTTTGAATCCAAGTTGTTATCCAATTAATATCTTATTTTTCCAATTAATAAATAATGCCAAAACTAATTCATTTATCCTAACACCTTTGTTAGAAAAGCTGAAATATAGAATCCTTGCTTGGTATAACAAATTCTTGTCATTAGCTACTAGTGTTGTGCCCCATTTCCAGAGCCCAACAATCATTCCAGAGTCAAAAAGTGTGAGTGGGTTTCCAGTTATGCCCTTCTAACCAATCCTTCATTTTCCTTCCATCAATCTTTTTCAAATCAACACCAAAAGCTATAAATTTTTATGGAGAGATAGAAAATGTGTCAGGAATCTATTGCTTCAAGAATCACTTAATTTGGAGGTCGGCTTATGAAGTTATAGCTGAAAGAATCAACCATGCTTATGTCCTCAATCACGTTGTACCTATCTCGGGACAATTGGCATAACTTTCACCAGGGATATCGGATTAAGGTATTCTTTAGAAGGTTCCGAAGAGGAATGATAGTGTCATAAAAAGAGAAATTGCATACATATGCATCTGAGTGTACAGTGAAGTTGAGAGTGTGTTATATGTGACAAATATGAAGTGATATGTCTGAGTATGTGATAGTGTAAATTGTGCAGCGATATGTGTGAACTGTGATATAGTATACATGTGTAAAGTGTTTATAGTGTTTTAAATTGAGAAATTTGTGTATAGTGTTATAAGTTGTGCTACAATATAGCTATGAGATATATTATGAGTATATGCATGAGTTGGGTGAACCATCGATGATGGTTTCTCATTGAGTTTCGCAAACTCACCCAAATTGCGAATATATTTTTCAGGACAGCGTCAGTAGGACTCTAGCTCCCGAGATAGTTCTTCTGCAGTGAGGGTTCGTGATCAAGTGCAGCGATGGATCACAGGTCGGTCAGCTGGGGTGACTTCTTTTGAGTTGATTTTTGGGATGACCTAGTATAGACGTTTGTATCAGTTTCCCTTTTTGGATTGTTGTATTTAGCTTGTAGGGGACTGATAGACTGGTCTATACTTTAACTAATTTTATGAAATGAAAGTTTATAATTGTGGTTTTTAATTTTCAGCGAATTTCATGTTGTGGTTTATTTATATTGATGCCATGCGAGTGTTTAGTGATCGTTGTGATCGTAGCACTTCCGAACTGTGGGTTATGTGTCGGAACGACCCACGGGCGTCCCGGTGTGTACTCCACGGTGAGGGGGCGCTACATTATTGGCTTACTCATATGGTAAGGGCTTTCATGGTATTCTTACTTAGATAACCTTTCATGCCTAAGTCTTCTTTCCTCCTTAAGTAACTACTTTTTAACCCTTCTTTGATTCTCTGACCTCTCACCCCCTAATTTAGAAAGCCCCTGATAATGCAAGCTACAAACTTAAATGAATTCCCTCAATTACCCCTCGCTGTTCAACACACTACTTCTTCCACTACCTCATCTAACTCACTCCATTTGAGCACCAAGCCCCAATCACCCCTTTTAGAAACTTAACTTTACCCCATTAACATCTCTTCTTCTTCCTTGCCTAAGGTCTACATAACTCCAAACAAACCCCAAAATCCATCTTCCTTCCAAAACTCTTCATCTCCACCTGAAGCGTCATCTCCCCGCCATTCAACACTTTATGAAACTAATAATCAGAAGAGTTGGAAGCAAGTGGCAAGAGATCAACCTTACCTTACAATTTTCCCTCTTAAGGAGCTAGATGGTAGAAATGTTGTAGTGTCAGATTTTGATACCTTGAGGGAAAGATCACATAGTTATGAAGCCACCCTTGTGGGATTTTTCATGGATCGTAAGTCAGTTTTTGCTTTTATCCAAAAATGTACTTTGATCCTTTGGAACGAAAGAGGTCCCACTAAAGTTCTTCTTTCTAAGGATAATCTCCTTTTAGTTTCTTTTCCTTCGAGGCTACTACACAAGATAGTCAAAAAAAGGCCATGGCACATACTTAGATGCCTTTATTCCTCCAAGTTTGGGAGCCTAGCATCAAATTGGAAAATTTTAAATTCAATAGCATTTCCATTATAGATAAACATATATGATATCCCACTAGAATATTGGAAAACAAAATGGTTGAGCCTACTAGCTAAGTTTTTTTTGGAAAACCAATATGTACAGATGAAAGCATAGCTAAGATAAAAAGGATTGGTTATGCCGTAATATGTGTAGGAGTAGACTTCTCAAAAGATCTACCTGAACAAACTCCCATTAAGAGGCTAAGGGAAGGAAGTAGTTTAATGGAAGATAGTGTATTGGTTTCATACAAGTAGAAGCCCTCTATCAAAGCTCAAGGGAAAATAAAGACCTACAAGTAATATATTTAAAAAAAGATGACTACAATGAATTGATTGGGTTGGGAATAAGATAAACAATTCAACTAATAGTTCAAATTTAGTCTTTACATAAGACCCCCCAGCAGATGTTGTAAACACAAAGGCTATTGTGTCTAATGAAACATCTAAAAAGCAATCCAAGGAATTATCAGAAGAATATAGGAACACTATAATATTAAACTAGATTGTAATGGTTCAGACCACAAAAAAAATAAGATGGAGCAATTTCAAACTGTTACATCAAGTAAATCTCAAAGGAGCAAAAGGAAAACCTTAAAAAGTAAACCTTTGTAATGTCATTTAGTACTTGGAATGTACATAGATTGAATTGCCCCAATAAGTTGAATGCTTTATAGGATTTTGTACTAAGAGAAAGTCATATATCTTGGGTATTTTGGAATCTAAGATTAGACTAGAAAAGTTGAATAAATTGAGAAGATTAAGGCCCTATTAAAATTTTATTACAAACTATCAACATCATGCATATGGAAGAAACATTATTTGTTATAATACTAACTTTGTCAAGGTGAAGTAATTGGAATTTAATAAGCAGGTTATGCATATGAAACTATCCTATCTCAATGAGAATCTATCATTGTTTGCCTTTATTTTCTATGGTTTTAACTTGTATTTTCAAAAGATTTCCTTGTGGAATAGTTTGAAAGTTATACATATTACATGTTCTGGGGCCTGATTGATATGTGGAGATTAACTTTACCTTGTATAGATCTAAAGCTAAAGGTAATTTTAGCTTGAATAAATTCTTTAATGACTTTGAAAATTGTGTTCAAAGTATCAGGGTAACTGATCTAAAATAAGAGGGATACTTATTTACTCAGAGCAACAAACAATCCTCAAATTGGTTCATAAGGAAGAAACTAGACAGGGCTTTGGTTAATTATAATTGGCTAAATGCTCACCTATAAAGTAAGGTTGTTTTTATTGGTCGTCTAATGTCAGGTCATACCCAGATCAAAATAAAAGGTCTTTATAAAAAGTTTACTAGACATGCTCTTTTTATATTCAATAATTTTCTAACTAAGAATAAAGGATTTCAGGATAATATCTTAATGGACCTACAATTCCTTATAATTGGTACTAAGCAATATGTTTATGTACAAAAATTTAAGGCAGGTAAGATTGAGCTTAAAAAGTTCAATTCTAGAAGAGGTCTTAACGTTAAGGAAATTATAAACAGTGCTAGAGAGGTTTTCTCTGCCACTTAAGCCTCAATTTCTTCATTTCCAAGTGACCCTTTGTTGTTAGTAAAAGAGAAAAATGATTTAGAGAATTACCTAAAAGTTGTCAAGAATCACTCTTCTCTAATCCAACAAAGATCAAGGATTAACTAGATCAACAATGGAGACAAATCCTCCAAATTTACCATAACTCACTGGTCGTCAGGAGAAACTCTAATAGAATCTCTACTATTCGTACTGAAAATTGAAGAACTCTAACATAGTAGAATGATTTGCTAAAGGATGTAGTCATTTTTTTTAAAGAACTTGATTGGTTCTAATTGAGAAGTTTCTCCATCCACGGAGGATTTAGGCTTATTTATTAAAATGAGAATCTTTTATACAGATTCCTTGGAACTTATAAAGCCTAATGAAGATAAAAATTGAGAAAATTATTTTTCAACTTAATAATAATAAATCCCCTTGGTCAGATGGGCTAAATGAACTCTTTTATCATAAAGGTTGGAATAAGGTTGGCCATATTGTAAAGCAAGTAGTTCTAGAAATCTTTGTTAAGGGTGAGATAAAAAAAGGATGCAATTTGTAAGATTGGCAATGAAAGGTTGGCTAACCTATAATTTGATAACTAGACTAGAAGACCCTTTAATACAAAACCAATTAGCAAAGGTCTATTTATTGGTATTTCCTAGGTAGTCAAAAGTCCACACTATGATTGAGGGAGGTGAGTGGAACCTACCTGTAGAAATCAAACACTTATACGCCTCTTATTCTCCTAATATGAATAACTCGAATTGTTATCTCTAGCATAATATGCTTATCAATCATATTTCTAATAGGAAATACAGAGAAGCTTTTCATCCCTTTAATCTTGCAGTGGAATGGTATAAGCTTGTTTAGAATAAAATATTGCTCCATAAGGTATCTTTCTGCTATAGATGGTAGTTAAAAATAAACTTGGTACAATGGATAGGTTACAAGTTATGAACTTGAGTACCAATTGTTTGCTAAGTAATCATGGGGAGGAAAATAGGGATAACATATTCCTTTATCCCAATTTAAAGGCTATTTGGAATATTGTGAAAAGAAAATGTCATTGGAACAATGACTCTCATTGACTGCAAGAGGTCATCTAATGATTATTAGCCAACTCTAAGATTTCTAAAACTTTTAAAGAGGTGTACTTGCTAGTAGTTAGTACGTATGTGTATGATGTATGAAAACGAGCAACTTTAAAAGATTTCAAAAGATGAAAAGAACATTATAAGAAATCTTTAAAGATTGTTCTTTACAATATTAGAGAACAATTTTAGTTTCCTCATATTAACTATAACAATTAAAGCCTAAAAACTTTAGTAAGACGTTCTATAAAGACTATAAACTACTCATCCAAGGCGTGCAATAGGATAATATCAAGCATGAATTCTTAAAATACCTAGAGGAAGAGGCAAAAGGTGTAACTATAAGTACCCAGAGACTCATAGTGTAACATCCCATCACCGATGGGAAGGTTATTTTGGTAAATTGGGACGGGTTAGAAATTTATACTGCATAATTACTGATTGAGTATGCAATTGGCCTCTAATTATAGAGGAATGAGTATTTTGCACATGCATTTTTATGTACATGCATTCACGACATTTTTCGGCATTTAATTGTGAATATGATTGAATTGTGAATTTTGAGATAATTATGTTTGATTATGAATTATCGGGAATTATGGCATAATTGGGTCTGAATAGTTGATTTAGAATGTTTTAAGAGTAATTAGCAGTTGATAGTGACCCATAGGAAATCTTTCTGAAAATTCGGAAAAAAATATCCGGACCGAAGTTTTTTTCGAGTGACAGACTGGTTGACAGTATGATACTGAAATATTTGTCCAATGGTAATGGGAAATTAGATCCTTGATTTTAGGAATCTATATATATTGAGCTATTGGAATTTAGAGACTGGAATTAAAAGAATTTGAGGACTATGAGCTCTAGGTTGAAATCAACCCTTTAAATAGCTTAGATTTTAAATTTTGGCATTTAACCCTCTTCCTCCAACTTAGGGCATTTTTCTTCTTCCTCTTCCTTGGTGATTTTCCTTCCTCCTTCTCGATCGTTGCTTGTTGCTCCCTCTCTCTATGCAAAGCTTAGCTTGATCCTTGAGAAAGATGAAGATTGTTGAGTTTGAGGGTAAAAACCGTGGGTGTTAGGCGTTGGAGGTGATTTTCGGAGATTTGAAGGTTTAGGGCTTGATTGGAAAGTAAATGATTTTAATGTTGTTTTATTGTTGTTAGAATGCATTTATGGTGTTTAATGTTAAAGATTGGGTAGTTGAGAGTGAGTTTTGACTGGTTTTAGTGAGAGAAAATAGGAAAAATTCATCGGAGAAGACGATCGGAGCTGCACACGTCGCGACGTGTGCTGAGGGCCTCGTCGCGACTCGTCATGACGAGCAAACAGTTACTCGCCGCGGCAAGCATGATTGGACGTCGTGGTGAGTGTGTAAATGTACGCCGCGACGAGCCCTTTCCATTGCTTCGCGGCGAGCCCCTAAGAGATTATTCGCCGCGGCGAGCATCTCTTCATGCCGTGGTGAGCGACTCCAGGACGCCGCGGCGAGAGTTCCTTGGCTACGGCAAGGGACATTTTTCTAAACTGAAATGGTTTAGTTTTTGGGGCATAACTTATGGTGTAGACCTCCAATTGAGGTGATTCTTGATTCATTATAAACTAGAAAAAGAGGTCTACGATTGGGGTAAAGTGAGAAAGTTTGAAACCAAATTAGTGTGATATCGATCATAGAAAGAAAGTCGATTATAGTTTCCTATTGCAACCTAAGGATTGTATTATGATAATTGGAGTTTCAATTGGAGACTTATGAAATCAATAGTATGTATTTGGAGTCTACAATGGATGAAATTGACCTAGTAAATAGTGAATTTTGATTTTGAGGCCATCCTTGATATTAAGGGTAATGTCTAAATATGATAGAGTATATAGTATGAGAATATTAGTTAGGCAAAAGATAGTAGAATTGGGGATTAGCGCCGGAAAGTCATGAATATGCATCGTACACCTTTTCTTTAAGACATGTGTATCATTGAATTGTTCTGATTATGCATTTAGTAATGGGTAATTATTTAACTGTTATAGAGGTACCGTTGGATCGTTATTCCGCAGATATTGCTGGGACTTCCAGGCAGTAGCTCAGAAGTTACAGGTGAGTAACCTAGTTGGTTCCTCAATTTCTGATTGTTAAATGCTCTGTTTGAACTGATTGCAAATTGTGAATTGTATGATTATGTGAATGATTAGGATTGAAATGTCTGCTTTTGACAAAGTGCACGTGACTGCTACATGATTCTGAAACTGGGTAATAAATGGGCTTTTACAGCCATATGACTACGAATTATTGGCATAGGCATTTCATACATAAATGCATGAACAGATAATGAACGTTGTGACCTGAGTCGCCCTAAATACTGAAAAGAGCCTTGGGCTCGAACACTGTTACTGAACCGAGCCTCGAGCTCGAGGAGAGTTAGTGCATCCTGCATGAGGGCTCTCCTACTCCCTAGACGCGTCCACTGAACACTGATTACTAAATATAGCGCTCGGTTGCAATAGTAAAATAAACTGGAAAAGAGTCACATATGCATTGCATACAAATGTGATAACTAATGTGTGATAATTGTTGAGTTCTGTGATGGCATGAGAAATTGCAAACTGTTATATGATATTTGAATATTACTGTGATGTGCTGTACGCAGTTTGCGTAATGCATGAATTGGGTGAACCATCGATGATGGTTTCTCACTGAGTTCGCAAGCTCACCCAAAATTGCATTTATTTTTCAGGACTGATAGTTTAGACTCCTAGCTCCAAAGATAGACTTTTCCTACCGTGTGAGCGCGTTGGCAAGAGAAGTGATGGCACACAGGTCGGTTAGCTGGGGTTGATTTTGAGGATGACGTAATATAGACTTTTGTATCAATTTCCTTTTTGGAGTATTGTATTTAAACCGTAAGGAACTGATAGACTGATCTATATTTCTGTTTAATGTTATGAAATGAGAAAAGCATTATGGTTTTAAAAATTTCAGTGATTTTGATATTGCGGTTTTATTGTATTGATGCCATGTGGATTATAGAACTGATCGAATGTAGTGCACCCTTATTGTGGGATATGCATCGGAACGACCCACGGGAGTCCCGGTGCGTACCCTGCGGTAAGGGGGCGCTACACTATTACTCAACCTCATTTCCTGCGAAAGAATTTCACACCCAATAGTACGACCGCCTCGTACTAACCTCGATAGAGGATTTTCTCAATCAATCTTTTAACAAAAGAACAATGAACAAATAACCCAAGTGATTAATCAACTAAGAACAAAAGAATAATAATACACTTGAGAAAAAGAAGAAAACTTCTCGAAAGGTTAAGCTTCGCTGAATTAAATCTGGAAGTCATTGCAACAATAATAAGAAATCAGTCCACCCGACAGCCACTCCACAACTCTTTCTCAATTCAACCTAAAACAAATTAAATGGATATCACGCACATCACACGAAGCACTCACGCATAAGACATCAGCCGCAAGTCTTCAACCAAAACAAGCGCCCTCGTGTATTTCAAGAAAATCACTTCAATTCACAATGAAACTTGCAGCAATATTATCAAGCCACAATACCCACGCGTCTCCTGTACTGCATATCTGGAAACATAGACATATAAAGAGTCCCTTCTCCTCTAACACCAACACATACTGTCGCGACACAAACTCCTAAGAACGTCTCTCTTAACAACCAATTAATAATTCCACTGCATATTTCATTCCAAGACACCAATGGTGATACACCAAAAGCTAGATAGACATGCTCAATTAATGCAGTGTATTTCCCAAGAATCCAAGAAGAAATTAATGCACGCCCTCCAAACTATTTTCAAGACCCACGTAATCTTCACCTTTTCCACATAAATCACGCAGACTACTTTTTATATATGCTCAAAGTGAGACACAATATTCAGCTCATACAAATACCAATTGCGCAGTATGTCAAGAGTTTTTCAAAGACACAAATAATCAACTCAAGAAGAAAATTGCGCAGCCCACTAATCATGGCATATGACTAACGCCACCTTTAACAAAATACCTCACTGCATATTTTTATCTTTTCAACTTCCGTGTACCACTAGACTCCTTCTATAATTAGGAGATATACACTTATATGAATAATCTTCAAAGATTTAGAATCCACTGTAAATAGGATATGTGTTTTTAAAATAGATTCCTTACATGATAGAAATATGTAGCAACACACCTTTTGAACTTCTACTGTAGATGCAATCTCATATTCTAATTATCTTATATGTCCCATTTAAAAATGCCAAAGCCAAACAAAGAATATATAAAATATATTCTAACAAAAACAAAATTTAAATGTGTCTCACATTTTCACACTGGATCAAACTACTGATGCCTTGACTAAACCACTGTCTATGTAACATCCCATCACCGATGGGAATGTTATTTTGGTAAAGTGAGATGGGTTAAGTCTGTATCGCACATTATCGACTGAGCATTTATTGTGCCTCTAATTTTAGAGGTCATGAGTCAATTGGTACATGCACATGTAGTACATGCATTCATGATAATTTCCCGGTATTTGATTGTGAATGTGATAGAAATTGTGAATGTGTGAGAAAATTTGATTTGAATATGATTTATTGAGGATTTGGGAATATTTGGGTTTAAATGAGTGAATTGGAACTGTTTTAGAGTGGTTAACAATTGATAGTGATTCTTCGGAATTTTCTAGCAATTTAAGAGAAAATGTCTGGACCGGAAATTTTTCGAGTGTCGGACAGATTGATTTTATAGTGCTAGAATAATTGGTTTATGGCCATGGAAAATTTAGATATGTGATACTGGAATTTATTGGGTCGAGCCAGTGAAATTTGGAGATGAATTGGACCTGAAATGAAAGTGAAAGAGGAAGAGATTAGAGAATAAAGACAAGAGGCTTAAGTGATTAACCTATAAATGCTTTAGGTTTCAAAGAGAAGAAAAGAAAAGCTTATTTCTTCTTCTAGGGCACGAATCCTCTTCTCCTTCTTCGGTGATTTCGTTCCTTCCTCCTTCGTGATCGTTGCTTGTTGCTTAGCTTTGCTTGATCCTTGAGGAAGAGGAAGATTGGTGAGTGTAAATGGTTAATCGTTGATGATAGAGGAAGGAGGAAGAAGTTGGAAGATTTTCAGAAATCAGAGGATTGAGCTTGATCGGTAAGTTTAATGGTTTAATGTTGTTTATTATCGTGTTTAATGCATTCATGAGGTTAATTGCTAAAGAGTAGAGTGTTTGAGTTAAGTTAGGGTTAAATTTTAGAGAGAGAAAAGGAAAAACGAAATCGGGGAAGACGAACCAGGGTCCCACGTCGCGACGAGAAATTAATTTAGACATCGCGACGAAGAAATGATTTAGACGTCGCGATGAGCCTTGTTGCACGTCGCGGCGAGTGTGGAAAATCCGCGCCGCGGCGAGTCTTTTCTTGCACCGCGACGAGTGATCTCTTTGACGTCACGACGAGCATCTGTACGTCGCGACGAGGGCCAGATTTCTGAACTGTTTTAATTGGGTTTTTGGGGAATAACTAATTGTGTAGACCTCCTATCGAGGTGATGTTTGATTCGTTATGATTCAGAGATTGAGGTCTACAATTGAGGAAAAGAATGAGAGTTGAATTCAGGTTTTTGAGATCGCAATTAGTGAAAGAAAGTTAATAATGTGATTGTATTGCAACCTGAGGATTGTTTTGATAATTGGGGTATAATTGTGAGGTACCTAAATGTACAAAAAGGTTATTGGGATTGAGAATTGAGCATAGATGATGAATGCGACCTAGAGAATAGTGATATTGATTTTGAGGTAAA
>JANITW010000005.1:64301415-64320618 GCA_027564335.1 Erythroxylum williamsii | reverse complement strand
AAAATGTTATTGAGAAATAATTCAGCAACATCAGGAGCAGAGTACGGGTGTTTAAGAGAAATAAAATGGGCGTATTTTGAAAATCGATCAACGATCACCAAAATCACAGACTTACCCTTCGACGGTGGTAACCCTTCCATAAAGTCCATGCTAATCTCCCTCCAACTTCCTTCAGCTATCCGAATTGGCTGCAGAAGCCCCGGATAGGCAGAGTTGTCAAATTTGTTTCGTTGGCAAACCATGCAGTGCTGGACATAATTGCGGACATCCCGATTTATGCCCTTCCAGTAAAATAGAGCCTGTAATTTCTTGATTGTAGCTGCCGCTCCCGCATGTCCCCCCATAGCATCGTCATGACTGATACTGATGATTTGTTGCCGGAGTTTTGGATTAGCTCCAATCACTAACCGTCCCTTCCACTGTAACAATCCCCTTTCCATTCGTAGGCATTGGTTGTGAATTTACCCCCCTTTAAGGTCCGAATTAAGCCTTGGATATTCGTATCCGCTTGCCAACTACGTTTAATTTCCTCTAACATTTCACTATGGACCTGAGAAATGGACATTGTAAACATTTTCGCACTCGTTATTCGGGAGAGAGAATCCGCCGCAGCATTCTCTTTGCCACTCTTGTATTGCACCTCAAAATCGTAACCCAAAAGTTTCAGCAGCCATGACTGTTGAAAGGGAGTCGATAATCGTTGTTCCAATAGATATTTGAGACTGTGGTGGTTCGTCCGAACTATGAACGAATGAGGAGTCAGATAGTGATGCCACTGCTTTATAGCCTTAATCACCGCCAGGAACTCCTTTTCATATGTGGACAAACCCATATGTCTTGGTGCCAACGCCTTACTTAGATAAGCAATGGGGTGCCCATCCTGCTGTAACACCGCCCCAATTCCCTGACCACACGCATCGGTTTCAATAATAAAAGGCTTAGAAAAGTCCGGCAAGGCGAGTACCGGAGCTGTAGTAATGGCTTCCTTCAAAGACTCAAATGCACTCTGTTCGGCCCTGTTCCACATCCATTGGCCAGCGTTTTCCTTAGTCAGCAATTTCGTTAATGGTTTAGCCATCGTTCCATAATTCTTAATAAATCTTCTATAATATCCGGTAATGCCCAAGAACCCACGCAATTCCTTCGTGCATTGCGGAACTGGCCAGTCATCAATCGTCCTTACCTTACGCAAGTCAGTTGCTACCCCTGCTTCCTAAATGGTACAGCCCAAATAGTCAACCTGTCTAGCCCTAAATACACACTTATTCCCATTGAGATATAATTGATTGTCCAGTAAGGTTTGCAACGCTAGAGATAAATGCTCTACATGGGACGACAATGAGGGACTGTAGACCAGTATATCATCAAAGAAAACAAGGATGAATCGCCGAAGGTGCGGTCTGAATAATTCGTTCATCAGCCGTTGAAATGTTGATGGAGCATTTTTTAAGCCGAAAGGCATTACCAAAAACTTGTAATGGCCTTCGTGCGTCTCAAACGCGGTTTTGGAGATGTCTTCGGGTTGCATTCGGATCTGGTGATAACCCGAACGCAGATCCAGCTTCGAGAACCAACTTGCGCCGTGTAATTCATCTAATAGCTCTTCAATAAGGGGAATCAGAAATTTATCCTTGATCGTGAACCTGTTCAGCTCCCGATAATTCACGCACATCCGCCATGAATTGTCTTTCTTCCTCACCAAAACTATCGGCG
This sequence comes from Erythroxylum williamsii, assembly GCA_027564335.1. NCBI lineage: Eukaryota > Viridiplantae > Streptophyta > Magnoliopsida > Malpighiales > Erythroxylaceae > Erythroxylum > Erythroxylum williamsii. The sequence goes on along the minus strand of JANITW010000005.1, from coordinate 64,318,905 downwards.
AGGCATATGGTCCATAGCTGTGACGGATGAATCCTTGATGCATTAGCTTCTGCACCTCCTGTTCGATGATGCTCTTCTGCGCCCCCGAGTAACGATAGGGCCTCACATTAATTGCGTTGATTCCCTCCTTTAGCACAATTTGGTGATTGAATGGGTAGTCTGGGGGTAATGTGGTCGATTCCTGGAATACTTCTGCAAAGTTAGCTAATAACACATTAAGTTCATCAAATACACTACCTTGTTCCTCCGTTAATCTCATCTGTTGGAATTGATACTCTAATGGAGTTGATAGCTGAATCATCAAGAGCTGCCCTTCTACCGAACTTTGCAGTGTTTTCTGCAAGCCCTTTCCTGAAATCACCTGGGATATTCCCTCCGTACCTCCCTAAAGTGTGACCAGCCTCCCTTCCCACGTAAATTTCATAGTCCTCGTACGAAAATTACATAACACGTCCTCCAATCCCACCAGCCACTGGACTCCTAACACTACATCACAACCGCCCAATGGCAACACCAACGCCTCCATGCAAAACTGCACCCCTTGCATAGTCCAATCAAAGTTGGCGCAGCGTTGAGTGCATTGTAACAGTAATCCTCCTCCCACCTTAATGGTTATTGGGGGTATATCCTGAAGATCACACATTCCCTTTTTTAACACAGCCACATCCACAAAATTGTGGGTACTACAATTGTCAATAAGAATATGAATTGGCTTGCGTTGGTATTCTCCGATAAGACGCATCTGTTTAAACTCGGACTCCCTTGGGAGGCCAGTCATAGCTTGCATGGATATCATTGGTCCTTCGTTACTTATGTCCTCCTCTTGCATTGTCGCCTCCTCCACCGCTGTTGGTTCCGGATCATGACATCCATCATCTGATACCCAAAAAAATTGCAACTGACGCTTCTTACATTGGTGACCAATGGTGTATCTCTCATCACACCAAAAACATAAGCCTTTGGCTCTCTTTTCATCAAAATCTCTACTACTGATTGACTTTGACGACAAGGGCACTCTCCCCGGTGAGGATCGTACGTTTGCAGGGGTGGGTAATATCCCCGCAGTACTGGGTTGGTGACACCCAGGTGTAGGAAAAACAGGTTTACTCCCTTGCATTGTCTTAGAGGTCGTATGTCGATTCATCACTGAATGTCCCGTTGCCGCAAGAATGGCTTCTTGCTTTCTCGCCAGACTGTAAGCCTAGTGGAGGGACTGAGGCTCATGAAGTTTTACTGCCACCCCGATCGCAGGGATCAACCCCCTTACAAAGAACCCTACCAGGTACTCCTCAGTAAGAGCCAGACGGTTTGAACAATGATCAAACTGTGCGCAGTATTCCAAGGCTGTTCCCGATTGCTTAAGTTCCTTAAAATCTCCCACAGGATCGTCGAACATCTCAGCATCAAACCTCTGTTTGAGAGCCTTGGTGAACTCTCTCCAATCGACAACTCCCAGGTTGGGTCTGTTTCGAGTGAATAGCTGGTACCACTCTTGAGCCTGTTCGTCCATGTGTAAGATAGTTACGTTCACCTTCATGTTCTCCGGTGTATGGTCGATATGGAAGAATTGTTCACAACGATACACCCACAACGTAACATTATCTCCATCAAAGACCGGGAAGTCGATCCTCCCCAATCTAGCGGAAGTTCTAGCGTCATCCTTGCCCAGTTGTACTTGCACCCCTTTCCATGGAGGGTCGGACGAACCACTACCTTCTCCTTGTTTCAGCTTCTTCGGGGGAGAGGAAGAGCGTAGGTCGCTCATCTCTCGTTCTAGCTTATCCGTCCGACTTTGTACCTCGGAAAGTACCTGCTCACTTCGTTCCTGCATCTCACGTAACATCCTCTCCTGCCGTCCTTGAGCTTCCATGAGACCCTTTAGAGTTTCCTTCAGCCTATGATATTCAGCCCCTCGTGTTCCTTCCGCCATGATAGTTTCCCAGACTCGACTGCTTTGATACCAAAAATGTTACGTTAAAATAAACGTGTGATAGTAGTACAAGGGATTCGGGCGTTTGAGCACAGAAGAAGAGAGGAAGGAAGAGACAGCAACACAGAAGACAGAGACAAGAATCGCAGAAAGGAAAAGAATATTCTATAACAACCAACATGTCATACAACATAGGAAACATCCGAATATGTAGTTGCCTAAACAAGAAAAAAAGTAATTCCCTAATGCGACGTACACAGTACGGTCCTGCTCCAAACACGAACTACGCATTGCGCATCGCTTTCTCAGACGCCGAATCCTCGTCTCTTCCCTTTAGCCTTCGCCGTCTGAATAAACCGTAACATCTTATTACTGGGTGTAGATTACTTTCACAGGTTATAAGGATGAGAGATAATATCAAGGGTTGAGTAAATCGGCTCAGTAAAGCTTTGTATAAAACTATTGTGGTTAGTGAAAATAGTAAGTTGGATGAAGATTCTGCAGAAGTAAACAAGGTGTGTCAAACTACGATAACAAATTTCGTATGTTAATTTGTTATTTCATTTTTAATTGTGTTTGTTTTCGTTTTCGTTTTCATTTTTGTCAGAAAGTTTATAGCAACTGCAGCCATTCATAATTTGTATGAAACTACGCCCTTTGGATTTATCAGTTTAAATTTTTAGTTCAAAACATCTCCATTCTTTATTTGCATGTACCAAAAAAAACTAGTTTTTTTTTAAAGGAAAGAAATCAGCGCTGTTCATCCATTCATTTGGATGTACGATCTACTAGGGAATTTCATTTGGAATTGGAATTGAGCAGAGTATTCAGTAAACGTTTGCTTCCATTATTGTGTACAAATAAAACTTAAGAATATCTGTCTTTTACAGAAGTTGAAATGGCTAATAGCTCACAGTGATTTCCAAGGAATCAAGTAACGAAAAATGGGTCTTCACAAAACAACAAAAGAAAAGAACAAGTACTTGATTGCCAGATTGTATTATTGATAATAGCAATACCATCTGGCTAGAAGGTTTATTTCTCTCTCAACTTTTTGGTTATAGCAAAAGCTGCACCCGCCACAGCAACAACAATGGCTGAAACTAGGATGGTTGTTTTCAGTGTCTGCATTGCATCCTTTTTTTCCCTTTTTTTCAGTTTTCTTTCAGCCTCTTCTTGTTCCTGTAATTGCAAATGATCAAAACATCATCAATAGCTCATTTGACCGATTATATTGTTTCATGAATTCCTTTCTTCCTCTTAGTTTCGCCACCAAGGCTGTGAACTCAAATTCGGCAGCTGACTCGAAATTGTAAACATGCAATCTCTTTCAAGTGATTGTAAATCGTTTACTCTTCGTAATGTTCATGATAATAACTAGAAAGGCAAGCTGAACCGTAATTCAATACAACACATTAATTTGCGTGCACTACTTGTATCGCTATTATGTAAATGTATCCTGAAGACGGGAAATACAGGTAAAAGGCAGGATTCTGAGTTTCGTTAGTCATATTCAGGCCAAAGATGTACCTTGACCTCTTTGGAGGTGGCAATGTCAGAAGATACAGGATCAACTTCAACCTTCTTGTTTTGGCCAGGATTCAATTCACCTTCGGCATCTGCGGCCGGAAACGTGGAAGCTCCATCAGTAGCCATATTTTCCTGGAGTATATGGAATTTTTCTTTCTTTGAGAGCTACAATTTGTTAAGGAAGCAAGAGGAAAAAAAGAGGGAGATCCTGAGATCGTGGTTTTAACATGGACAGGCTTCATTTCCATGTGTCAAGTTTTATGTGAGAAGTTAGTTATTGTTTGATGGGTCTCGATCTTCAAAAACCATCCACTCTTGTCCTTTGACTGCCCGAGAAATTTGTGGGGGGTTTGAGGGAACTGTGTTTACATTCAGCTGGTCGCCATGTGTCAGGCAACACTTGGATCAAACCAACAATTGCGCTTTGACGATCAATTAGTACCATAGCCTGGTTAGGCATCTCTTTGAAACCTTAAAGACTTTTTACCTACCATTTGAAGTTGAGCACTTGGAAATCTGCTTATATTGGATAGTTCAGGTGATAATAGTTTTCCATGTCCATAACTGATATTCAAATCTTAGCTTATATGTTAGAAGGATGTGTTCCTTTATGTAAATTCTTTGATCTGAACATAAAAAGGATTTGTCTTTATTATTCAAACAAGTGATGTGATATTGAAAAATATCATCTTGGCCATAATAAAAGTTACAGAGGTTTTTTCTAAAACATCGGAAAGTCCTTTCCTCAATTCTGTGCATGCCTAAAGAACTTACAAAATCATTATTACACTGATGACCAGTAATTGTTTCGCCGGTCATTTGGTAACTTGCGCTGCTAAAGAAAATGCCTTACTTGTTAGAGGAAGAGTTCCTGGAACATGATGAGCAACATTGAGCTCTCTGGTGGGTCTACATTTCACCAGCACTCCAAATTCTACCTTGACTGCATGTAAACATGTCAGACAAAAGCCATGAGGCTGAGGCCGTTGATTTATCAGTAACTAGTTTTCCATCTTGTCTGCAATGCATATCAAACCAAGCCCTAACTTTTAGACCCGAAGCCAGGAGGACTTGGCCTCGATGATATTGAATCTACAAACCGCCTTCTTGATTCTGCTCTTTTCTTCCTCCTAGCAGTACCAGGGGGAGTCTTAAAGAACAAACAATCAAAAGACAAAAAAATAGTTAGCTTATGTACTTCTAAATTTGTCCATACTGTTCATGGGAACAACCATACATTACAGATAATGCAAGAAAATACTACGAGCAGGAACTGAATGTCATATTCAATGCACCTAATTTATTTTACGTGATGAGCATTCTCCAACCATATTTCACAATAAGCACAGAGGTATTGATTCAAAAGTGTTATAAAAGCATGTAACACAGATATGTACAGACAGTCTCAAGTGATTACCTTCTGCTCAGTTTTAAGTGCATCCTCAAGATTGCTCAGAGCAGGAATAGATCCACCCTCCATTACACCCATTAGATTCTTCATACGGACACGCATTTGAAAGAGTTGAGCAACAAGTTGACTCACCTATTATTAATATCAGACATTACTTCCCATATGAAAGCACAGAGTCATTCAAGGATGTCAAATTCAACCAAATAGAAATCAGATTTACCTGTTGCTCGGTTTTCCCAGAATCCTGAGCAACCCTTTTCCTTCTGACAGGAGATTCTGCTAGCAGTTCTGGCTTCTCTCTTTCCTCTGCAAGAGCATCATAGAATAGAAACTGAGGACCAGATCTACATGGGGTCGCTGAATAAGAATTAACTATTTCACATGAAAGTCAGATAAATGTACTAGAGACAGATTATAAGCAGAATACACGAATATTTGATTGGCCGTGACAGTTTAAGTTTGAGAATCAGCTGTACAGTTAAGTTGACTCCAAAAAGTTGGACTTTCTTATCTTTTTTTTGCAGTTTCACATCCATAACACCATTGTATGAGAATATCGAAGCTAAAGAATATCGGTGTCAAACAAAAAGGCTACAGAGTGAACAGACCAAAAGGTGTTACATTAAGACAACCCATAAAACAAATTTCATCAACTGTTACACTCTCTCACTCAAAGGCAATTCCTCACAGTGCCAGCTTGATGTATGTCTGGACAAGATATAGGAGCATTTACATCTCCCATTATCCTCCAGTAAATCTCACACAAATTAGGGAATCTACACTTCGGTAAACAAAGTTTACATAGATTGGCTTTACAGTTTTATTACTAGGTAATTGCATTAAAGGTCCTTTTATAGGAAAAAAGAAGCGCACGAGAGAAAGAACCCATTCTTTCCCTCCTTTTGGATATGGCATCCTTTCACTTGCTTCCAGCTAGCCGTATACAGCAAGGAGGACTACCAACAGAGGGCTACAAAGACACATGTAACAAAGTAATATTGGAAGAGACAAATAATGATGTCATATCAATGATTTTCTCACATATTTCTCATTGACATTCTATAGCGATATTTTTTTCCGGCCCAGCTTAGCAAGTTTCACTATCAAATACAGTAGTAAGCAGGAGTGAGAAGAATGAGACCAGGGGTCATAGCTTCAATCATTGCTTCCATGATCTTTAAATTCTTCTCTGATTCTCTAACCTGTGCTGGAGTAACCTGTATTAATGCATATGCAGTGTAAGTTAGCTGAAAGCTTCTTCTGATACCCCTTAGAGTTGAAAGATGCTCAGACCCAGTATATTTATGAGTTAAAGCAAAAAAATGGCTGCCAAATACTGATCAAAAAAATTTTCAGGCACCCAAGAACTGAGAAAGATCCAGTTCTATTTGATAGAAAAGAATGAAGACAATGATAGGATAGAAGCAGTTTTCCACACCTTTCCCATTCCTGGTATCATCCCTATGACACGAGTCATGGAACCCATACGTGCCACAGCACGAGTTTGTTTTAGGAAGTCATTGAAGTCAAACTTGGCACTCATTATCTTCGTTTGCAAATCTTCTGCATCTTCCTGGCGCATCTACATAGAAATGCCAACAAATTAAAAAATTATATATAGACGAAGTACCAAAGTCATTTCAGAAAAACATGAAACCTGATATACTGGGACTTACTACTTCTTGCGCCTTCTCTACAAATGAGAGAACATCTCCCATTCCTAAGATGCGACCAGCCATTCTATCAGGATAGAAAGGTTCAAGGTCATCCATCCGTTCTCCCCGTCCTACAAGTTTTATGGGTTTTCCTGACACCTGTCACCATTAAACTATTAAGTATATATCTGAGGACACAATTTCAGTGGGAAAAAACTTCATTTAGTATATATATAAGCAAGTTGAACAAGGTTTAATGGTACATCTGAAAAATGCATGACTAATTGACTATTAATTTCACCTCTCACTGTTATCAGCCATTAAACATGTAACATAAAAAGGCACATGTTTTTCCAATTACTAGTCTTCAGAAACAAGTGAATACGCACATAATATGGGTATTGACATTTATGTTTGTTAAATGTCAGGTAATGAAGCAGTTGATACTGTGTCCTTTAAGACAAGAACTTTCAATTTGGAATGTTGGAAATTTCACAAGGTTGGGACAATTACAATCTTAGTCTGAGTGAGTCTCGTGGACCAAAAACGAGAGAGAGAATAAAATTTTTGTTCGTTAATGTCAGCATACTCTCTCTCTCACACTCACACAGAGTTTAACAGATCTACCACAAATGTCCTTGAGAAGCTCATAAACAAATATCTAGCTATCGAATAAAAGAGAGCCCAAATCTTTATTTGGATTTACTTTCAGTTGTTATAGTGACACTATGATCTTTCCATGAACACTGAACTTTATTGCTTCATCTCAGGCTCAAAGCTTCGTATCTCTCAAGATGTTGAAGAAACTTCTTTGATACAAAACTTTAGTTTCGCAAAAGAGCCCATGGAATTCAAAATCCCTACAATCTTACCCCAATATCTCAAGCAGGCAGCTGTCACATCCCATTATGGAAGACAAATTTTAACACACATAGAAAACTTACCAAACAATAGTTTCTGAATAATTTAACATAAATAAACCAGTGTGAAGAGCAAGTGATGCCAATTCTTTTGTAACCGAATGGCAAGTACTTATCCTGAAGTATTTAGCATCAAATATATCCCAATTCCAAAGGAAATTGCACATTAATAGTCCAGAGGAATCATAATTCTGACCTCTTTGACACTTAAAGCTGCACCACCTCTTGAATCACCATCTAGCTTTGTCAAAATTGCACCCGAAATTCCAATCTCAAGATTGAAGGTTGTGACCAGAGCTGCAATGACAAGTGCATGAGCAAATCAATTTTGGTAGCTATCACACAGACCTTACTCTATAGTCCATAGAATTATATGAAGCAAAACTCAGCATTTCAAACTGTACTGTGCACATGATACAATATGCTAAGCATATATGACGTATCATTACATGACATATGGTCATGCATGCAATTTTTCATTTTATAGGCAATCCAAATATAACTATAAACACGAAAAGGGAAAAATCAAAATGGGAAATAAATGTTAAATCAAAATGGCTTTCTAAAGAAAGCATTGGGCCTAAACTGAAAAAGATTATTTTCAAGATAGCATGACGGCTCAATAATGCATGTATTTGAAACATAAATAATTTTTTAAGGAATAGGAATGCAAGTTGTATACTCATACAAGACAAAATTTTCAAGTACTATTTGAGGTTACTAACTTCAGAACTTTATGTATCTGAAATATGATAAGTTGAAAATGTCATATAAACATTCTATAAGGAAACACTGAAGTTTAACTACCTGCAGCTTCTTGCCCAGTCATTGCATCCACAACAAGTAAAACTTCTGTGGGATTTAATACACGCTTTACATCTTTTAGTTCATCCATCATAGCTTTGTCTATCTGCCAAAGTAAGGACAAAAGAGAGATATAAATCACATAACAGACAAGATAAAGAATCAAGAGCTCTGGGAGTCAATAGATAATATCAGGAAAAATCTTATAATGGTATGTTAGATCTTCATGGGTATAGAGGAAGAATTTACCTGAAGCCTTCCAGCAGTATCCACTATCACCACATCTATATTCTGCTTTTTTGCCTCTTCTAAGCCTTTCCTAGCTATTTCCGAAGGTTTAACATTGGTTCCTTCCGTATAAACAGGCACACCTACCTGCCAAAAGCTAAAATAAATATGAGAATGATCATCAACGCACAGCTATTAGAAAAGGGATGTTTAACTAAATGGTAGCAATAACAGTGTATTATCTGATAATAAAGTAGCGGAGCAATCAATTTTGACAGCACTTTAGACTTGCTTGTAAAGCATTTATTAGGAATCAGAATCTAATACCTGATCACCCAAAATAACAAGTTGGTCAATGGCAGCAGGTCTGTAGACATCTCCAGCAACAAGCATGCAAGCCTTCCCCTGTCGTCAATGTTGCAAAGTGGTGTCACTATTTCGGATCAAAAACAACATTAATAGAAAACATGCACATATACACAAACACACATGCACATAAATTGCCGCAATATACACAATCTGCCTTTCAACCAACCTGTTTTTTCAGATAATTAGCTAACTTTGCACAGACAGTTGTCTTTCCGACGCCTTGGAGACCAGCCAGTAATATCACAGTGGGCCCAAATTTTGCAAATGATAGCTCGGACACCTCTCCTCCCATCAATTTGACAAGCTCATCATGTACAATCTACAAGAACGAGAAACCCAGCCATCAGCAAGCTACAGACATTGATTATCATTAGTATTTTAAAGTGATTACATCATATTCTACATATTCATTCATGCTACAATATCTACTTAACATATGTAGAGATGATTGCATGAAAAAGGTTATATGTGGGAGGAATAGTGATTCCATTGCAAGTGTGAGACAAGGCGTGGTAACGAAGAGGCAGCAAAGAACAGAAGAACAACCTCCTGTTACGCTTACTTTAAAAAATCATTGTCCCTATTTTGGATTTGCTGTAAGTTTGGAAGAAGCTGTCCTAAATCACCAATATTTCAACCAAAAAAAAAAAAAATCTTAAAGATAGCAATCACATGAAATATCACTAATTTCAAAGCACAAAAGAATATATCGGCCAAAGAATTCAAATAGTACAAAGCAGTAGAACTTGTTTCATCCCAGCAAACAACATATTTGAGGCGTCACTAAACTAATTTCATAAAAAAAATCAAACGTTTTAATTCAACACATTACGGTGAAATTCATACTTTGACCAATTGCTGATCAGGTCTCACTCCTCTTATAACACCGACGCCAACAGCTTGGTCACTAACTGATTGTACAAACCTTCTAACAACCGGAAGGCTCACCTGCAAACAGTAGAACGCATTAGCTACTCCGTTTCAGCACAGTAGATATTTAATATCACCCTATACTTTCACTCACGTCTGCTTCCAAGAGAGCTCGCCTTATATCCCTCATCGGCTCCGCAATATTCTCCTTGGTCAAAACCTCTGAAACACGAAACCGAAAATTTTTCTACTGAGTCCCCGATTTGAGATAAACAAATTGGATAGCAGTTCTCAACCTCTCCGTACACTAAATTTGCTAACTATAACACCAGCAAAACATAAAAAGGCAAACTTCTTTTTCTGGGTACATAAAAAGCTGACATAATTACATTTGCAAAGTAAAGAAAACAAAAACATAAAGCCAGAAAAGGGGAGGAAAAAAGACCTTCTCCTTTAAGCTTGCTCCAAGCAGCCTCGAGTCCACTTGTTAACTGCCCAAACATTTCTGCTCTAACAAAACCACGCTCATCTCTTCTACTACTAACAGTACTCTTGCAATTCACCCAGTTCCATAAATCTCTCTAAATTATCAACAAGTTCAACATATCAGAAACAAATATCCGGTGTGAAGGAAAAGGGCATTAAGTCCATTGAATAGCACTTACAGTAAACAAATTCCTGGAAGAGAGCGAGGTAACGTTGCTCGAACCAGCCCAAGAACAGGAGAGAACTCTAACAGAACTCCTAAACCTTCTGGGGCTTCCAAAGAGAGAAGACGTAGAGAAATGGCGGGAAGCAATGGTCGAAAACTGTACGGACTCCATAGCTCTCGGCCTCTTTGAGAAGGTGAGCGTCTTCTTTTTATCGTGCGCTCGCAATCTCTTACACTCTTATCTATTATTACTCAATCGGGTGAGCCATGTTCCAGTTCTTCTCTGATCGTTTGACGTGTCAGATCACGACTCGACGAACTAAAACGCAGCGTTTTGAATAGAATAACGCAATTACAACATGAAGCCCAACGGATTTAACCGTCCGTTATCTGACACGACGTCTGGCACTGTCGTTTTTCTCGTCTCCACCATGCAATGAGCGTCAAAACCAAACTGTATCACCAGATTCACCATCTCAGGCCAACCACCGTCGCCGTTAACGAAACACCGCCGTGGAACGGTGTCTTGAGAGACTTAGCCAAGAAGTCCCTATATGCCGATGCCCTTTCTGTTTACCGTCAAATGCTCCTGTCCGGCGACTCGCCAGACGCCTTCACTTTTCCGTTCACACTCAAGTCTTGCGCGGCGCTTTCTCTCTCAAAAACTGGAAAGCAGCTTCATTGTCATGTTGTTAAAACTGGTTGTTTATTAGAACCCTTTGTTCAGACTTCTCTGATATCTATGTATTGTAAATTATGCTTGGTTGACGATGGACGTAAGGTGTTTGATGAAAATCCCCAGTCGCGGAAGCTAACGGTTTGTTACAATGCTTTAATAGCTGGGTACGCGTTGAATTATAGAGTTAATGATGCCATCTTGTTATTTCGTGACATACTGAAGTTGGCTGTGGAGTTTGGGGGCATTACGATGCTGGGTTTCATTCCTGTTTGTGGGATTCCAGGAAATTTGGGACTGGGAATGTGTATTCATTGTTTTTGTGTTAAGTTTGGACTAGATGTGGATTTTTCAGTTGGTAATTGCTTGCTTACGATGTACTTAAATTGTGGGGAAGTTGGTTACGCAAGGAAGTTATTTAATGGCATGCCAGAGAAAGGACTAATTACTTGGAACGCTATGCTTAATGGGTACTCCCAGAATGGACTTGCTAATGATGTTCTGGAACTCTATAGAGAAATGGAATCAAGTGGGGTTTCTCCTGACCCTCTAACGCTTGTTGGGGTTCTTTCATCCTGTGCTTATCTTGGAGCGCAGAGCTTTGGCAGGGAGATAGAGAGACGTATGAAAGTTTGTGCTTTTCAGTCCAATCTGTTTTTGAATAATGCTTTGATCAATATGTATGCTAGGTGTGGTAATTTGGTCAAGGCTAGAGATATTTTTGACAATTTGCCAATAAAAAGTGTAGTTTCATGGACAGCAATTATAGGTGGTTATGGAATGCATGGACAAGGGGAGATTGCTGTGGAGCTTTATGATAGTATGATTAGAACTGGAGTTAAACCTGACAGGACTGTTTTTGTCTGTGTCTTGTCTGCTTGTAGTCATGCAGGGTTAACAGACAGAGGACTAGATTATTTTGATTCAATGGAGAGGAAATATGGGTTGCAACCTGGTCCAGAGCATTACTCTTGCATGGTGGATCTTCTAGGCCGGGCAGGTAGGCTCAATGAGGCTCAGATGTTTATTGAGACTATGTGCGTGAAACCTGATGGGGGAGTGTGGGGAGCCCTGTTAGGGGCATGCAAAATCCATAAAAATGTGGAGGTAGCAGAGTTGGCTTTTGAACGAGTGATTGAGCTTGAACCTACAAATATTGGCTACTATGTTTTGATGTCTAATGTATACAACGATGCAGGCAATTATGAAGGCATAATAAAGGTTCGCTCGATGATGAGAGAAAGAAAGCTTAGAAAGGATCCAGGATGTAGTTATGTTGAATTTAAAGGGAGGGTTCACCTCTTCTTTGCTGGTGATAGAAGTCACCCTCAAACTGACGGAATATATAAAGTCTTAGATGAATTGGAAACTCTGCTGGAAAATGCTGGTGATTCAAGGAAAATTGATCGACTAAACAGAAATGAAGAACTTCTGAATGGTCTAGGCGTGCACAGTGAAAAATTAGCAATTGCATTTAGCCTCCTAAACACAGAGCAAGGGTCTGAGATTATTGTGATGAAAAATCTTCGGATATGCATAGAGTGTCACTTGTTTATAAAGTTGGTTAGCAAGGTTGTTTACCGCCAATTTATTGTTAGAGATGCCACTCGCTTCCACCATTTCAGTAATGGATTTTGCTCTTGCAAGGACTATTGGTGATATGCATGAAAGCAAAATTGAAAAGTATCAAACTTTTACCCATGTTCGGAAACCACTGCAAGAACATTTGCAGTTGGGACAGGTCCAGAGTCAGAGATTGGTTTAAGCTTATAGGTATCTGAATCTTAATCACCAGCTGCTTGTGGTATTTTGGTGAAATTTTTCGTCAGTTTGCAGCAAGTAAGAGTTTTCGATGGTGAGTACATAATAGCAAAACAAGTGGTTGATTCTTGAAGGGCTGTAGATCTCTCCTCTCAAGTGAATTTAATCAGAAAGAGCTCGTGTGAAGCAAACCATCTTGCACACAAGTTGTTCATGTGTGCTAGCAAATTCTTCTTCCATGGAGGTATAGAATGCGGAACTTCAATTCACTAGAAGTTGGAATATGAACTTAGAATGGACAAGGGGTATGTGGACGTCAATACATAACTTGTTTGTGATAACAACCAGAAACAAGCATAAAACTACTAAAAAATCATACATGTTTAATGCAAAAGAAGCACAATGTGTCCAGTTATCTTGTGAAGGCAAATCCAGCAGCAACCTGAGCCACTTGCTGGAAGAAAATCAACAGCACTAAGGAAGTTTCATACCACTATGTCAACTGTTTCATGACCTACAATATCCGTTCCCGTTCTATTCTACCAGAAAACCAGTCATGCAGAAAGATGAATAAATCCAACAAAACAGAAGCATCAAAAGCCATAACCAGCCAACAAGACTTTTCACCACCTAGGTTTAGGCCATTCTATCCTTTGATCTATCCAGCCTACGGTACCAATTTCCTTGTTCTTCTCATTCACCACTGACTGCTCATTTAATTTTTTTGCACTCCTTTTCAAATTTGAAGTGCTCGACTGGCCATTTTTGCTTTTACAAACTTTCATTTGGATGCTACCTTTAAAGCTACCCTCTTGCCGTTCATTTGGTAAGGTATGTACTTGGGATACAACTTCACAAGAACAATGGTCAACAAGAGTCCGAGTTCCTGTGTGAATGTTCTCAATTGAAGTTAAGAGACTTCGATGACCAATTGCAATACTGGAACCACCTTGGCTAGGTTGAGGAGGACTGTGAAGAGTAGGTTCTCCAGTAACAAATACTGTATCTTCCTCACCAACCTTATCATCAACCTTCTTGGGAAAGGGTTGAGAAGGGCTCTTATGCTCATTATCATCAGTCGGTTCAAGGCGGCAAACAGAAATTGCTTCCTGCGAAGAATCTTCTCTTTCTCGAATTGTCCTAGTTATAAGTGTCTTGAGAAAATTCATCACTTGAACAGCATACATCAACGCCGTCAAAGGATCTGACATCTGCAATCACACAAGTTACGAAAGTGTCAGTACTCACTTGTATTCCCAGAGCTCCACCTTTTCACAAAGACCTGACAACAGAATTCGTCAAGAGTATCTGACGTATGCATGATATCCGATGGTTGTGCCACTCATCCATAGAAACCATACCAGAAGTAGGCATCTGCATGATACCATGAGAATATGCAGAGGTCCTAATCTCAATCGAATCAATGACCTTCTTAAAAGGTAATGCTTTTCAGCTAAGAAAAAAGTTTAAGCCATTATTCCACAAGATGGTCATTGGTAAATGGACCTGTCATAAATTCTCTGATAAATCTTCTGTTTGCTGCTTAGGATAATGACAAAGAATGATGATTTAGTGCAGGTAGCTATTGAGCATTTGCATTTCATAATTTTAAAACTAAAATAGATCACTACTAACTTGAGTCATGTTCGGAGCAAAAACCATAGCGATATTACGTGCATTCATTTTGTTCAGATGTTCCAGTTGGGCCACATCAGCCATTAAGTTTATTGCCCAATCCAGCAAAGCGGCTTCTGTTGGGGGAAGAAACCGTGCAAGCTGCACACACTCCTCTTCTGATTGTGATTGCATCACTTGATCTTCTGAAAGAGAATCCAATACACCAGTTGGAAGTTCTCTAAACCAAACCTACAGAATCATGATTACATACAATGTTAAAGTTCCATGCATTTTTTAGAATACAAAATGGGAGTTGAAACAGTTTGAATGTAACCAATCCGTAGAATGCAGGTAAAGAACCAAACAACCAAATTATACCTTTATCAGACTTGCCAAGCAATGTACATCAATGCCCTCTGGAACCACTCCCATATTTAATTGATTCCTAACATACACTTCCTGACTGTTTTGTGCACTAATTCTGAAAATTCCTTCTGCCTGTAAGAAATTGTTCGATTACTTTAGGGCTCTGGAGCTCTATCTTTCTCTCCAAAGCTTGAAGTTACTAGTACCACAATTGAAGTCTCTATGGAACTGGAGGAAACGACACTCACCTGTAAACCTCCCTGGGCATACAGCTGTCTCTGCATCATCAACAGTATTGTGGGCACTATATTGCCTCTTGAATCATAGGAAAGCTGCATCGACTCAGTTGAAACTCCGAAAACAGTCGCACTGCAAAAACTTAATGTTTGATCAGTAAACAGTAGCCTATGAAATCTCTTGAAATAAAGCATGGTAATCAAAAACTTCTCTTAACTAGAGTTTTGTACAATAACAAAAGAGAAGAGAAAAAGAAATGACTGTAAAGAAGCACTAAGAAAAATTTTCCTTCAAGAAGTCTTGACCTTGCACTGGGTGCTCCTCTGGGTACTTCAGGCTCAAGCTCCAAAGGCAAGCCAAGAAAGCCATCAAAACTATCAAAAGTGACGTGAGCAACGTGCCTAACATTAGTAGGCAAACCAATTTCCATTGAGCAAAGCTCTGTATTCCCCGTAGCAGCAATAATGCTACACCCAACAATGGACCTCCGAAAAGCAGCAGCCAAAAGTTCCACAACAGAGAGCTGGTCTCCTTCTCTCTCCCTCGCTTTCCTCTCTATACACCTATCAGATTGAGCTTGCGCTTCTTCTACGTGTTCTTGGTCTACGGGTCCAGTGGGGCTAAGCGTATGCGGGTGGTGTTGTTGATGTGGGATATCACCATGAGCACATGATGTAGAAGAGGGAGAGCTTGAAGGAGAAGGAAAATGAGATGGTGATGAATGGAGTACTACTGTCATTATTGTTTTCACTTTATTTCTAGACAGGAAAGTTCGACTCTTTCACAAAAACTGTTAGCAAGAATTTTTTTTTTCCCCCTGTTTGGAGTTTACTCCGATGATGCTCTGAAATGGTTTCCTTGAATTTTGTTCAAGGACATGAGAAGAAAATCTTTCGTGGGTAAGGAGAGTTGGATTGAAGAAAGGTTTTTATGTGTAGGGCAGGAACGTGACTGTATTAAATCACTCTGCTTTGATCCAATTTTCTTAGCCTTCTATATTCTCACAGGCTTTGGAATTTTGAGGGTTGAAGCAATCTGCAAAGAGAGAATGTGGATACAGATACAGAATGTAGGTTGTCTAGTTTAGAGGACAAGAGCAGAGGAAAGGAGAAGTTGAGATGTGGACAGAAGAGAAAAGTTAGGCCATCATATAATCCCAGTCATATCCGCATAAGCATTTCTTTTTTCTTGGTGCTTAACCTTTTACTGATAAATTATTGAAAGTTCAGACAGATTGAATCCAAGTACTTGTACCATTATTCTGTGATATAAGTAGTTAAACTTATTGAAGAGTCTCATGTAGCTGTAAGCATTAGCTTCATAAATGAAGCTCCCAACTTGGTCCTCCGCATCTAGGCTAATGGAAATTGGTTTCAGTACATTTGAGTAAGAATACAAGAAAACAGTTGACTTCTTTGTATAGTTGATCTAACATGGAATTACAAGTAACAGTTGTCAGGTCATCTCTATCACGAAAGCTCGTCTTACGCAAAGCTAACTCTATGTGACAGGTAACCAAGCAGAGAAAGGACCACCTGGGGTTGTTATCTAGGGGAACAGGGGAATAGGTCTTCTGTTCCCCCCTCCCCTGTTCCAAGCCATCCCCTGCCATATGACTCTATGTCAACAAGTAGGTAGGTCCCTGACCAAATTCCAATAGAATATTATAAAAACATTTATCTGAAATATGAAGAACACTTGCGGAACAGATCATTTGTCCCGTTTAGACCTGTTAAATAAGCTTTCATTCATCCAACACTTGCACCAAAGTATCCAAGATGAAAGTACTCTATCAATTAAAATATTTCAATTATGTGCTATTTAATTTATTTATATATACAGGCGGTCATATGTGCCCAACTTGTTTTGTCAGCTTGCCAATTCAATAAAAGGGCTTTCGTAGCTGACACAGGCGTTGAACTTAGCATGGCAATAGGTGCTGGCTGACGAGAGCTGAGTCAATTCTCTGTGGATTGGAACGCTATGATTGATGTAATTGACCCACAAACAAGTACTCATCAGTCAGATTTATGAAGTTGCTAAGATAAAACTGAGACAAAAAGATAGGGAGATCCGAGACAAGAAATAACAGGGTTTGGGATAAAGTTGGAAGGCTCCAAGTCATTATGAGTAGAGGTTTCGTGAAAAAGAGAGTTACTTGTCCGTTATGGGCACAAAAGAGTGACCATTCAAGTTTAAGAGAGAAAGCGACTATACTGGAAAAAAGAAGCTTTAAAGGATAGTTATTGCACCGTTGCGAGTCTTATGAATACATGATTCCGATACAGGTTTAAAAACTCTTTCAAATTCAAACCCAATTTCCCGGTCACTTGCTCCTAAGCCGTGGATGGATAACAAACAGGAAAATAAAAGAAATAACTTTTCTTGTCGGGCTAACCCTGTTGGGCTTTATGATCGTACGATTAAAATCTGTATCCATGAGTCTTAATGGGCCGATCATATT
>JANITW010000005.1:64258280-64275320 GCA_027564335.1 Erythroxylum williamsii | reverse complement strand
TTAAAATATAAAACACACAAAGACTCACTCCAAATAATTTTTCAAATACAATTACCACGTAATTCACAACCACATTCTATTTAGGCACAAATACCGGAAAATATCATGAATGCATGTACAGTCAAGTTCATGTGCAATTCCACTATTCACGTGTAATGGTATGCATAAATATTGCAACCCAATACTAAACACTCTCGGCCCTTTCTAAATTACTATTTTACCCTTCCCAGTGGGGGTGAGATGTTACACAAACGTTTCCATATCATTGAAGTTAGTGCTAATCTGGAGCGTACTGTAAATAGATCAAGATAATCTCATTTCATTGTTTGTTTTGTTAGAATTTTTTATTAATTGACTATTGGATGATGTTATGAATGTGATTGGTTGTGTTAGTTTCCAAACAAAAGGTTTGATGAATGTGACGTATGAATGAAATATTGAAGTGTTCCTTGTATGTGAATTGGATGAAATATGTGATACATGACTTAGTTGTTAAATGCCGGGCTTAGTTTCGAAGAAAAGTGTGATCATGCATATAAATGAAAAAGTGATACTCAACTCTAATGTTGAATGCCGAACTATGGTCCGATGATATGTGAATGTGAGTGAATGAGAATATGCAAATGTGATTGATGCATTTCATTTAATGAAAGCATCAAACATAATAGCTGTTATGACCAGAGTAGCCACTGATCAGAGCTTAAAACTCAATGAGTGAAAATGAGCCTCGAGCTCAAAAGTGATTCAGAGCCTCAGACTCAACATTTAATGAGCCCTGTATCTCTCAAACGGATAAGGGACAGTTATCAGTGAGCCCTATAAGGGATAATTTAGGCACTTGGTCTCAACAAAATAATAAATAGAAAGTGGGTCTCATATGCACTGCATATGCATAGTATGAATGATTAAATTGCATTGAATGTGAAATGTGAAATGATGTGAATGTGAATTATTTGTTATGTGACTGGGTGAGCCATTGATAATGGTCACTCATTGAGTTCGTAAAACTCACCCAAAATTTGCAAATATTTTTCAGGATCAGAAGAATACCCTGTTAGGCGAACGGGAGTATACTTACTGCATGCAAGGGAAAGATTGAGATCGGGATTAGTTCGTGTCTACATTTGTGTTTTCCTATTCTTGTATAAATTTGTATTTCGTAATTTCGGTAAAATAATGTTTTGTATTTGTAATGGGCCCCAATTGGCTATTGAAATTTTACTGATTATATTATGTCAGTTGAAAATGTTTATGAATGAAAGCAAGCCCTTAAGTGAATATTGATTTCCGCATATGTTGTGGTTTCAAAAAGAGAAAAAATTTTATACCAAGTTTTGACTTATTGAGTGTTCTAACACACCACTTTCGCGAGACATAGACTCGGATATCCCTTAGGATGTCAGGCACGTGTCTTGCGGGAGTGAGGTGCTACAATATCTATAGACAAGTGATCTGGGTTGCTACATTCTTGATTTTGTCAATTGAACTAGTTCGCTTGATCTACTTGTAAAACATTAGTAAATAGGATTTTGAGACCTAGAAATGTGTATGACTTGGTTGGGACCTAACCACCATTCATCCTATATAAGTAAGAAAAATATCTTTTAAGAACTAAGTGAACAATACACCACTGATCAATTCTCCCAAAAAATAAATTGGGAGTTGACTTTAACATATGAAGCTACCTTTTAAGAACATAAAGATCATCACAAAGATACCACTGTTATATAGTCAAATCATAGATAGAAGATCTATTGGGGGACATTACAGGATTGCATATATATTAATTAGCATTATGTATGAGAAATTTGAATGAAAGCTAAGAATTACGATGAATAATTTTAAAAAATCGTATGTTTATGATAAGAATGATATTTTTGCAACCAAATAATAAGCATGACACTTGTAGGGGGAATATCGCTATGAGCAATGTTCCTAAGCTTATAGGAACAAAAGAAGGGGTTAATTAACATGCTTTAAGGTCAACAAAGACTTCACAAACTCATTAATGGGTCAATAATGTCATCGAGCCTAAAGGACTAGAGGCATATGATGGATATTCCCATGATAGGATCATTAAAGGAAGTATGCAAAGACATTCCATCCTTTTAAAGTATTAAAGGAGAAGGCTCGTTTAATAATATATAATCCTTTTATGACTAAAAATACAAACAACTTGCCTCGTCAAAGTTCAAGATACAAATTTTGGAAGTTTATAGCAACACTAGAGATCCCGCCAAGTATGTTTCATAATATTATGAGATGATAGATTTGAACCAGGCTTTAAAAGAACTAATGGGTAAATCATGCTCATTGACTTTGGATGGAGTAGTTAGAGATTGTTATTTAACTATAACAAAAGGATCAATGCCAAGTTTTTGGCAGCTTAAGTCAAAATTTTGAGCTTACTTTGTTATAAAGAAAAGGAGATCCAAAGACTTTACTACTCTTTTTAATATGGTGTAAGGAAAAGGAGAAATCCTCATACATCACACATTTATATTTAGTACCAAAGCCACTCAAGTACCAAAATTGTACACCACAATTGTGAAAATTAAATTTGCAAAAGGTTTATGTTGCCATCAAACAATGTGAAAGCCTCTGTTGATGAAAAAAATGTACACTTAAGAGGGGGTGTAGAAGCAAGTACAAAGGTTCATCATTAAAGAAGAAGTTGGATGCTCCTTAAAGCCAATAAAATAATTGCCTTTTTAGGTTGGGGGTAAAAGAGGAAGAGAGAGCACATTGTAGCAATCTATCATGAGAAAGATGTAGTAAATAATGAGTAGAAAGAAGTAAAAGCGAACAAAGATCCACAAACACACCTTTATCATAGTTGAAGGCATCTTTAAATCATATTCTTAATTATGATAAGATTAAAAATATCATAAATCATCTAAAGCTAACAGTGAGTAATAATAAGTTTAGGAGATTTGACTATTTTTTTACTAAGATTATAAAAATGAGACCTATATGTGTAGAAATTTATGAAAAGCTAATGATTCTTTATTAAAGAATGCTTTAATTTATTAAGACAATAAGGCACAAAGAAAGAGGGATATATGATAATGAAAGGTCCCACTTTACTAAAGCATAAAGGTAGGTATACAACAATCTAACCAAAGGTAGGAGTGATCAACACCAATGTACCTAGATAAAGAAGTTATACTCATGTTTGAGGCATCCATTATCATTATGAATGAAATGAGCAATAAAATAAGTATATAGAGCAAATTGTATTCAAGTACCAAGATCCTGAGTTATTGAATCCTAATGACGATGCAATAATGTTTGCAATGATTTAGCTAACTACGAAGCGAATAGGGTTTTGGTAAACAATGATAATTCTATTGACATCTTATTTTATGATACTTCTACTGCATTGTGACTTACTAGAGCATATTTAAACCTTGTATCAACACCTTTAGTAGGGTTCAAAAGGGTATATATATAAAAAATAAAGATGACCCCTACGATAAAGTTAAGAGTGCAGTAAGATATGTTACAAGATCTTTAAGATTTCGTGTTTTTTGTAAACCTCCAACTTATGATATCATTCTAAGAAGACTATCTTTGTATTCCCTCAAGATATTTCTTTGCCCTACTAATTACTAATTAAGTTCGTAATATGCAATGGGTAGTTAAGATACTTGGAGACTGAAAGGTAATTAATAATGTTATCTTACTTCATTAAATGTTTATAGGAATATTAATTTGCATGTTATGGTTATGAAGACTATAAAAATATGGGCAAATGTTGGTGAGGCATATATAGAAGATTAATTAAGGGAGTACAAGAACATTTTTATCTGGTGACTTGAGGACATTCAGGGAATTGATATGGAGATTGCAGTCCATAAGCTAAATGTTAGCTCATGGTTTCAAATCTATTAAGCAAAAAAAAAAAAATCACTAGAGGAAAGGGATTTTTATTATCCATTAAGGTTTGCTTGTGGGATTTTACAAAGATATCAACATTTTTCTATTTTTTAAAATGAAGATTCAACTAAACCAAGTGTGATTAAATCCTCAAGAACTCTTATATGTCAAAGACAAAATTATAAAGTTATTTTCCGATCACGGTTTCCTTTGGGTGGCTTATTTTAACTCGTTATAGTTCTAATGTTTAAACTATACCAGGTTGAGAGTTCATTTGAAGGTATGATTTATTATGTAGACCTAAATAGTTTTGAGGATGACTTAACATTTTTCAACTGGTAAGCTACTTGGAAGGAGTAGATAAAACACCGATAATAAAGTTGAAGTTGACTTTGATGAAAGAATGGCTTCCTTTAAGATTTGGTAACAAAAATCACTAAAAAAACCCCATACCAAAATTGAAAATATTGCAATATAAAATGCTTTCATTAGGTCTAGGGAGCAAACCCTCTAAAGAAGGGAGATGATGCATAATTTTATAAAAGAGGAGATGGAAAAATTTGTTTTCATCATATTAAAACCCTCAACTCTAACATTTTATATATGCGTTTTTATTTCAAGTCTTGTTTCCATTAATGAGGAATTATAACCTTGCATTGCCTCTCCTTTATCCTTTCCATCGACTCACTACAATTAAAAGTACTAGAACCTTAGAAGTCTTGTCTAAAAATATTTGAGTTAGAATTTGGTGCTCGAGAGTGGTGCATCTAACATAAAAGGGTTATGAGAGCTTACGAAGGAATGCATTGAGAAAAAGCTTGGATTTAAAGTTGAGAATTTGATAAAACTTTGAGATGAATTTACTAGCTTCTTAAAATCGATAAAAGGTTCAATGAAGAGGCAAAAGAGGGGTTCATAATGATTTTTGAATACCCAAATTTATTGTATTAAGAAACATTTTTGCTCACCAAAAATATCTTATCGGTCTCAAATTCCATTTTCATTCTAAACTCCACATAATCATTAAAGCTATAGCTGGTGTTAGGTAGTTAAAATTTAACTGACACGTAATACCATTATTACCAAAAAGGCCTTTCATTTAATATGGATAAATAACATAAATACTTATGATAATGTTAGATCTGAACAATTATGTAAATATGGTTCGTTGATCAAATTTAAGGAGATCACTAGTATACATTAAGATTATTTGATCCCACATTGTGAAGTAAGATAATATCTGTCATGAGTTCTCTTGATAACCTATCTTTTGGACTCAAACAACCCGTGCCTTAACTTCTTCATCCATCTTTTGGACTTAGATAATCCATGTCCTAGGTCTCTTCTTATAGCATACTTATTGTGTCTCTTTACCGTATCCTTCTTTCTTTTACCACATCCTTCTTTCTTTTACCATATCTTTGTCATATAATGTCTTGTCTACTTGATCATGTGAACATAAGAAAAACTTTTTTACCAAGTAAGTGAATAATGCCTTAATGATGGATTCATCTCTCTCAAAACAAAATTGAAAAATGTCTTCAACATTGAAGTGTTTACATCAAAATTACCTCCATCACTATTTTATAGGAATATAAAGACCATTAATTATAAAACAATACTACAAATTTATAATCAAATCATAAACAAAACATATATCAAAAAATATAGTAAGTTTGCATACAAATTTCATCAGTAATCAAATTTCGAATAATTTAAAATTATATCATATTGTATCTAATTTATGGTATTTGTAGATCATATTATATCATTATTTCATTTGTTCACACTATATCTTATCAAATGTAATCTTTGGGAGTATTTGTTTCTTTTTTTTTTTTTTGTTCTTGTTGCAATTTTAATAAAGAAGGAAACAACACGGTAAAATACGTTTGATTGTTTCTGTTGCAATTTGTTATTTCTAAAAATAAAAAATCATAATAGATTCAAAAAAATAGAAATTAAACATTTTTCAAAAATTTCACAACAGGTTTTATTTTTGTTTTTGTTTTCGTTTCTACTTCTCCATCTTATAAATTTCCTTAATTGTATAAACTCTCATCTTTCTTTCTTTTATCCCATACCCATCTTATCTCATCTCTCTCTCACTCCTGTTTCTTTGTTCTTCTCTGCTCTCTTAAGTTCCTAACTCATCTCCTCTTTCTCCTGTTTTTTTGGTTTGCACTTTTTCATTTATGGTTTTTTGATTTTTTGGTTTGAGTTTCTACATTTTTGATTTTTTTTGTTTGTGTTTTTGCATTCTGATTTTTTTTTGTTTGCGTTTCCGCATTTCCAAGTATTCTTTTACGTTTTTGGTTTACTGTTTTTTGTAGACTGGATGCAAAGTTCAATGGCCAATAAATTCCATTTAAACACGAGACAAGAAATCCAACCAATTTCAAGATCACAACTTCAATTATACAAATTTTTGTGTTCAGTTTTTATATTATAAATTTAGACTAAACAAGTTTTTGTTTTTTTAACAAAAGTAGAAAATAAAAATTAAAAATCACAACAAAAAAGTAGCAATAGAACTAAACGGGCGCTTATGTTTTGTAAGTGACAATTAAATTCATAGTTATTACTAAATGATGGATCAATTTGATAAGTCTGAATGTTATAACTTGATATATGTCTAAACTAATGTGGCTCAAGCCTCCAACTATGTGCCATCCTTTTTCCATAATAAACTGATTTCCGAATAACTTGGGCCCAGTTATTTGATCGGGACACAAAGCTTCTAGTCGGAATCTCAACTCTACACGGCGATTGGGCCTGTCCTAAAGCAATGAACACCAAAATAAGGAACAAAAGGACATACTGTTTAAAACAGTCAAAATCACGACAACCAAAGGCCCAACTAAATCCTCACCGTCCAATGTCAGGAGCTAAGAATTCAACCGTTGGATGACACTCCTAGTGAGCGGGTCTCAAAAATTTCAAATACCACTCACAACCCGCGCTCACTTCATAGTTCATACCAAAAAAGAGAGAGAGGGAGACGAAGACACAGGGAGAGGCGTCTGAGAGTAGTGAATCGGACCTAACAGTGACAGTTCGAATCGGATCAAGGAAATGTCGGGTCGACACGAGAAGGAGAAAGGCGTCAACGTCCAGGTCCTTCTCCGATGCAGGTCAGCAACTGCTCTTTGCCCTGTTTTTCGCTTCTCGATTATTTGATTTCGTGGATTTAATTTCAAGTTGTTTGGACATTAGGCCGTTCAGCGATGAAGAGTTGAGGAACAATGCTCCTCAGGTTGTAACGTGCAACGAATACCAGAGAGAGGTCTCCGTCTCCCAGAGCATCGCCGGCAAGCATATCGACAGAGTTTTTACTTTTGACAAGGTCTCCTCTTGTTTCTTGTATTCCACTTCTAGAACTTTTTATTGGATTTTGGATCATGTTTGAAAATTTAGATTTTGGGGTATAGGTTTTTGGACCTTCAGCCCAGCAAAGGGATCTCTATGAACAAGCTGTGGTGCCAATTGTGAACGAAGTTCTGGAAGGTTTCAATTGTACAATTTTTGCATATGGTCAAACTGGTACTGGTAAAACATATACAATGGAAGGTGAATGCAAGAGGTCTAAGGTAGGGCTTATCAGTACCTTTTGGTTGTTTTATCAGATTGATGTTTTTATCTCAAATAGCATGTGGAATAGAAGTTGTTGTCTTGTTAATTGTGATGTTATAATGGGAACAGAGTGGGCCTAATGGAGAGTTACCTCCAGAAGCTGGGGTCATACCCAGAGCTGTCAAGCAAATTTTTGATACTCTTGAAAGCCAGAATGCAGAATACAGTGTAAAGGTGACTTTCCTAGAGCTGTACAATGAGGAAATAACTGATTTACTTGCTCCAGAGGAAATTTCCAAGGTTTCTCTGGATGAAAAGCAAAAGAAGCAGCTTCCATTAATGGAAGATGGAAAAGGTGGGGTTCTTGTAAGAGGTTTGGAGGAAGAAATAGTGACAAGTGCCAGTGAGATCTTCACTCTTCTTGAGAGAGGGTCTGCGAAACGTCGAACTGCAGAAACCTTGTTAAACAAGCAATCAAGGTAAGAGTTTCGTAGCTATTTCATGATTATGGTAAATTCGTATATATGTTTTTTCAACTTAGGAAGCTATCTTGTCCTTTAGTCGGTCGCATTCTCTCTTTTCCATTACAATACACATCAAGGAAGCAACACCGGAGGGTGAAGAACTAATCAAATGTGGCAAGCTAAATCTGGTGGATCTTGCGGGGTCAGAAAACATATCTCGTTCTGGTGCTAGGGAGGTATTGTTTCATTTTGATATCATTGACCTTATGAGTTTCAGTGGTGGTTGGCTAATAAGAACCTAAAATAAATCTGGGTTGTCTCATAATCCGGTTGTACTGTTCGCTGTGTTTTAGGGTCGTGCAAGAGAAGCTGGTGAAATTAACAAAAGTTTGCTTACCTTGGGTCGAGTGATTAATGCTCTTGTTGAACATCTTGGGCATATACCTTACAGGTTCAAATTGTTTTCTTGATCTGCTTGGTGACAGCCTGTTCTTGATTTTCTTTTCCAACTTGTGTTCATAACTAAAATACTCCAGGGATAGCAAGCTCACAAGGTTACTTCGTGATTCACTTGGGGGAAGAACTAAAACATGCATCATAGCCACAGTTTCACCAGCTGTTCACTGTCTCGAGGAGACTTTGAGTACCCTGGATTATGCGCACAGGGCAAAGCACATAAAAAATAAACCCGAGGTTCGTTTTCATGCAGAAATTTAGTGTATTATTTCATTAACGCACTCCTTGTTTGGTTAAACTAACATCCAAATACATAATTCACGTAATCAATTCCCAATCCCTGAATTCGGAATTGAGAAAACACTCCATAAATAATGGTATCTAGGATTTTGAGAACTATGTAACTTCAAATGTTAAAACTCTGTAGGAGTTGGTGTTGTGTAAATTGAACTAATGCTAAATACTGCTTATCGTCTGCTGGCTGTTTTAAGCTAGTGTTGTAGCACTGCAACTTCTCATGTTTAAGCTCTTTAAGCAGCTATTTTAAAATTCGATCATCAGGTTAGAGTATGGTTCTGTTGGCACCTATGGAAAGGACTGTATCTACTTCATTTTCTTTCAGACCGCTCTTGTATACAAACTGCTACATGAAATGTTTGTGAACGCATGACAATATTTTCTATCTGTGCTTAATATATAGTAATGTGTGCTTATATTAGTTAAGATATGAACCTTGGTGCTTGAGTGAGTACACACTTAAATTGGATACATGGACTGAAGAGTATTTAGAAATTTATGTGGCTGCTTGTAGGTTAATCAAAAAATGATGAAATCTACTCTTATCAAGGATCTTTATGGAGAGATTGACAGGCTTAAGGCAGGTGAGATGGCTTGTCTTTGACAGGCTTGTAATCATAAATTTATGTAAAGAGTTCATTAAAGTTGCATGAAACTTATGGTGCCCTGGTTTTCTATCTTGCTTCAAATGCCATCGT
Source organism: Erythroxylum williamsii (assembly GCA_027564335.1). NCBI lineage: Eukaryota > Viridiplantae > Streptophyta > Magnoliopsida > Malpighiales > Erythroxylaceae > Erythroxylum > Erythroxylum williamsii. The sequence continues at coordinate 64,265,953 of JANITW010000005.1, read as the reverse complement.
GCTGCTCAGAGGTTTATGCTGCACGTGAAAAGAATGGTGTTTATATTCCAAAGGAACGATACTACCAAGAGGAGAGTGAAAGGAAGGTAACATAATATATCAGTTGTCTCAGTTTTGATTGGCTTGATTGGCTGCAGAAATGGTAGCTCCTATTTTCCAATGTTTCTTTGCTGCATTTATCCCAAGTTTGGTGTTCGATATGGGTCAAGGATTATCTTTTGTCCGATCTTGTTGTGTTTGCGTCTGATCTACCATGACAGTGTTTGAATATTGCTCACCTATTTTTGCTTTCTATGTTCAGGCCATGGCAGAACAAATAGAACAAATGGGGATAACTATAGAAAGTAACCATAAGGTTAGTATGTGGAACTGAATAGGGTTTTTCCGATAGTAAGCATGAACTTTTTAGTTTCTAGCAATATTTTATTCTTAGTATAATGCATGCACAATGTGTTGGACCAGCAACTTGAGGAGCTGCAAGATAAATATGTTGCCCAAGTTCGGCAATGTTCTGAATTGAGCGGCCAACTTGATGCAACTGAGGTAAGAAATGTTTGTAAGCTTTTCGTGTATAGTTACATTTTATGGATAGGTTCTGATTGGGTGCATGATATATGTAGAGAAACTTAAGCCATACCAGCAAATTACTAGCCAGCAGTAATGAAGAACTTAAGAAGTGCTGTTATGCTCTAAAGGAGAAGGACTTTATCATATCTGAAAGGGAAAAAGCAGGTATATTTAAATTTTCTTTTATGTTCATATTTTGATTCACTTTTGATACTTGATGCTACCATTGAACTTACTGAACAGAGAATGCTCTGGCTCATCAAACATTTGTTCTACGGGGTGACTTGGAGAGAGCGCTTCAGGATAATGTTTCTTTGTTCCAAAAGATTGGTATGTAGTGTTTAGTTTAGTTAGAAACTAAAAGTTTCTTAGTTAACCACCACATATTACTCACTACATAGTGTGATGGGTTGTAGGTAGAGAAGACAAAGTGAACGAAGATAACAGATCGGTGGTGAACAACTTCAGAATGGAACTCTCCAGGCAAATTCATTCTCTTGGTGGCATGTTAGCGAAATCAACGTCTCAGCAAAATGAACATCTTAAGTGTGTTGAGAACCGCTGTCATTCTCTTTTGGATGTACATGATAAGGTGTTAAGAAACATATGCTCTCTAGTTTCCTTGATTTCTTTCCTCTATTATATAATCTTTTGTTTTATTTTTTTAAAGAAGAAATTGGTAGAAGAGTTTAACTTGAGAGGTGCAAGCTTTTGCTCTGCTCTTGTTCATGGTTTATAAATTTACGCGTTCAGGCAGTCAAGGATACCAGGAAGAAATTAACGGCTTTGAGGAATTTGTATGTATCCCACTTGGAGGCATTGCAAAATGTTGTGCGTTTGCACAAGGCAACCTCTTTTGCAGGTCTGGAAGAAATTTCATCTTTGGTAGCTTCTAATGCAGAGTCCATTGAAGATGTAGGTAGCAGTTATTTGAATTTCTTGTCCACTTTATATCCAAATTATTCCATGGAGATCTAATTATGCATCATTCGAAAATCAGTGTCTAGCTTCAGAGACTGGTCAAGCAGATTCAATATTTGATGAAATTCAGAGTTGTCTCTCAGCTCACCAAGGAGAAATGGCTCTTTTTGCAAGGGAACTGCGACAGGTTATATAATCTGAACTCCACGTTAAATTAATTTGGAATGGAGCAAGTTTGGAAGTATTGCTTTCTCGACAACATCTTGTTGATGTTGCAAGCTGGATTATGTGTTTTGTTGCAAACAAATATTGTCTCAATATTGATTGATATTTTTGTGTTTTGTTGCAACAGATATTGTCTGAATATTGATTGATACAGTCAGGAAATACTGAAAATTATTTGTTCATTTGAATTAAATGTGACTATGCTGCATCACTGCCGTCTACTTTAGTGTATTTGCTGTCATTGCTTTCTTATTTGTCACAATTGTTATTGGAAATCCATCAGAGATTCAATCTTAGTAGTGAGCAGACGAAGGAGATCTCAGCATATATGAATGATTTTCTCAAAAAGATTTCAGAAGTATCTGAAAGGTTTGAAAATCATGCAGCATTAGCTGATGAAATCCAAATGAAAAGTATTGCTGATTTTCAGAAGGCTTATGAGGTAGTTGTTGTGCATCTCCCAAAACTTTCAGTTGCATATCTCTGTAAGACATTGCCCAATGGCTGCTCAATCATTATTTGTGCAGGAGCAATCAAAATCAGATGCTGAGAAGCTTGTTGCTGACATCAACAATCTAGTCTCTAACCACATCATACGTCAGAAAGATATGGTGCTTTTCTGGTTTTTTACCCTTTCAATAATGTCTTGATTACCAAGATGCGCTGACTTTTGCTTTCACAGGTGAATGCAAGGCTATATGGCCTGCGAGAAAATGCCACCGGAAACAAGGCATTTTTGGATGAACATGTTTCTTCAATGGAGGGCGTTGCTACGGAGGCAAAACGCAAATGGCAGGAGTTTTCTATGCAGGCGGAGAATAGTGCCAAGGACTCTGCAGATTACTCTGCTGCGAAACATTGTCGTATGGAGTTCATCCTGCAGCAATGGTATGTTGATCTTCTGTGTGATGGTGGGTGCACCAACAGTTCTTATACATTAGTCTGACCCTTGTGCTTCCTTATTCTCTAGTGTGACAACAGCCGAATCGGCTTCCAAGCACTGGAAAAAAACTCGGGATTTGGTTAATGACATTGGCAGGGAACACGTCTCCGCATTGACGTCACTTACTAGGTAATACGCCTCGCCCTACTGTTTTTTCCACCATTAATTGTCCAATACAAGTATTGGAAACATTTAGCATGTTAGGCACAAGGATTTGCTCTGTAAGCAATATTAAAATCATCATCTTGGTATTTTCCAAGTATTTCAGTTATTTACTTTCTATCAGTATTAGAAAACTTTATCTGGCAAACCTAAGTGAATATATGCGTAATATGTAACTGTTTCTCTACAGAAATGCCTGCGACAGTATTGACCAGCATGAGGCGGAAGTTGATTCTGCAAGAATTGCAGCCGAGGAAGATGCGGCAAAGAATAATGAAGAAATCCTTCGTCACATTGACAGTAAGTAGCTGTGGTTTCATCGTCTTCAGATTTTCGATTTTAATAGAGTTGACTTTCTTTTGAGTAGCTTCTGTTGAATCACAGCATGGGCTGCATTTCTGGCGGTAAGCGTCTGGGATGTGATATTCTCTGTTTTGTTATTGCTGCAGGTGCATCAGAGCAGGAACGTAGAACTGTATCTGGTATCCTGGAGGCTGTGCAATCTCATGCAAAAACCATTGACGTTTTGAGGGATAATCATTCCGGCCAAGCCTCAGCTATCGAAGACAAGGCAAAGGAAACATTTGAGCAGCGATATATGGTAGAGGCTACTTAAGCACAAATATTTAGCTCTCAAAACTTGAATTATAAAATTGGTTTTGTGTATATATAAATCACTCTAATCCTTCATTTATTTGCCATATGGCGTTTATTAGCACCTAGCAAGGAAAAAATTAATTGCTTATCTGAGTCCTTAAACGATGAACCTATGTTTGTGCAGGACTACGAGCCAACAGGAACAACGCCAGTGAGAAGTGAGACAGAAGTTCCTAGTAAGGGGACAATAGAGTCACTCCGTGCAATGCCAATGGAGAGCCTTCTCGAGGAATTTCGGGAAAACAATTCATATGATTCCTTCGAGACAAAGGAGTTGAAGCCATCTCTGATACCACGATCACCGCTTGCACAGCTCAATTAGAAACAGGGCGCTCCTAGCTCGTCTTTCAAGCCCGTTCATTGCGAATTTATCTGTACCAATAGTGAGTGTCCACATATAGAGTTTCTGCTGCTCTACGGAAAGGTTCAGGATGCAAGGAAAGCGTAGTGGAGAGCTGGAGGGGTACTTTCTTATTTTGGAGGTTTGGCCATGAATAAATTCCAACTCGGGATTTAGCAATATAATACGTAGATTAACAGAAGGATGTAAAAAGTGGGTAGCAGATCCCACAGTTGGGTGATTTAAGATTTATTTCTTCGAATTCTATGTATGGTAATGAGTTCCAATGTAATGTATGAGAATCTTAATTGCTCGAGAGCAGCGAAAACGAATTTGTTGGGTTGTGATACTCTGTATGTCGACGAATTCTATCCTTGAATGCCTACACAAATTCATGATGTGATACTCTGTATGTCGACTTTGATATTTGCTTTATTTTTTCAGCAATGGGATGTACATTTCCATCGCCCTAATCATATTTTCTAGGACAGATGTTATGGTGGGCATACACTATTAGTCGTCGACTTGGCATCAACTACATCATCTATGGTGAATGGAGGATTCTGGGAGTTTAGAAAATAACACGCACTTCGGGAGAAAAAAAGAGTTTTTGAAAAATCAACTAAAGAGTAACAACAAAAACCTCTTTAAGTTTACAGCAAATATCAGTATGAGAAAAAAATTAGTAAAGAAGTAAATATTGAGATTTACATGAAAAAATCTCTAATATAAAGGAAAAAATTGCTCCAAATTGACAAGCAAATCCACCGTACTTAAATAAGGCTTTACAAAGTTTAATATATCATCCCACAATTACCAGTTGTCTTACAAAGTTTCCTTGTTAAAATCAAAGTTGATATATTAATTAACTTACTCTCAAATCAATCATAAAAATAATAAAAAAGATGAGAATACTATTATGCTTGTTTTCCCTATATTTTTCTTTTCTTTTTAGTGTTTTGGCCACCTCTCAATGATCAAACCTGTCTTTTTTGTCTTTTATATCTCGAATTAGGCTTTTTGCATTATAAACGGTCACATGTAAGTGACTGTGTCTTTTCTAGCATCACTTATGACGTATATATACATGGTTACAGAAAGCTACACGATCATCACACACAATCGTGTATGTCATGAACATGGGAGTGTACACGACTGTTTATATCTTTGCCCTTTTCATCTTTTTCACATGGTTCTAGAGACTTACATGATTGATCCATACAGTCTGTAAGTTAAGGACACGGGCATGTAGCATTGTACACCATCATGTCTCTCACAAAAGAGCTTTATCCAGTCGTCATTCATCTTATTTTGTTTGTTATTCCTACAAAGCATAAAGACATCAACGATCACTGAAAGTCTCAAAATAAAGTTGAACACTTAACAATCTCTCCCTCCAGCTTCATTTCTTTCTCTTGTAGATTGCTTAGTGGTGGTAGAATTTGGAGAAGAATTAACTACATCATAAGATAAGTTATTTTTAGTAACCTTATTTGCTCTCTCAGAAGATCCACATCTCTTCGTACTCCTAAATACCACATCCCTTCTCTTGACCATTTTTTGCTTCTCTAGGTCACATAGTCTAAAGCCAAGCTGATCAACACTATAGTCAATAAAGATGCAAGGTATCAGCTTTGAAACAAGCTTTTGTCTTTGATCCTTAGGTACATGTTTAAATACTTTGTAACCAAATACTCTCAAATGATGATATATGAGATCTCTACCTGTCCCTGCTCTTTGGAGAATCTCAAAATCTAATGCAGCTAAAGGAGGTCAATTGATCAAGTAGACTGTAGTTCAGACTGCTTCACCCTAACATGTCTTCAACAACTTGGACATTTAGAGCATACAAAGAATCTTCTCCACAATTGTTCTTTTATTCCTCTCAACAATACCATCATGCTGTGGAGTACCTAGTACAATCTTCCCATTCGTAATTCCATGCGATGTATAAAATTCTTCAAACACCTTGAATTATACTCTCTTCCATTATCTGTTCATAGGTACTTCAACTTCCCTTTTAATCATAACATGAAACTACTGAAAAGTTTCAAATACTTAACTTTTGGCTTTCAACATATATAGCCAACTCTTCCTTAAAACTTCATCAATGAATGAAATAAAATATTTGTTACCTTATACTAACTCCTCTTTAATGGGCCATAAACATCTTAATTGTTGGACCCCGATCTTTGAGTGAAATTTAGAAATATTAAATAAACTTGAATGAGTGTGTTAGTATATGTATTGTGTTAAAGATGTATTTATGCTTAAAGGAAATTGATGAGAAATAAGTGATTGGTTTTGATGACTTTGAAATTTGAGTAGAGTTGTATGAGTTATAAAAGTTAAAGTGAATGAGTTGATTGAAATGGAGTTAAAAAGCATGAAATAAATATTAAAAGTGTGAGAATTTGGAGAATTAAGAAAGTTGACTTTTTGATTTAGGCAGAATTTGAGAAAATGATCTTCATGAAACTTGTAGCTTATGTTGCAAGCTTTCTGTCTCCATAAAGTATGATATTTTTCAATATCGGAATTGAAATTTATGATTTTTCGAAGTTAAGGTTATTTTACTTTGTCTTTTAAAATGCTCTTAAGTATAGAATTGTGTATGTTGTGCTTTGAGGTGGATTCTAGATTGATATATTTTGAATTGGGTTAAGTGGTCTTCATAAAAGTCATAGAAGATTTTTCTATCTTTTCAATGAGGTATCATATGTTAATTTTGGATGTGAGAATTGGAAAATATGAATTTATGAAGTTTGGATGTGGTATAGGATGACATACTATTCTGGCAGAAACTTTGACTGAAGAATTAACTTACTTAGAGTTTGAAATTGCTTTCAAGTTCTTCATGAAAATCCTAGATTATGTTTTGATCTTTCCATTGATGTAAATTATGGAAATTTTGGGCTATGAAATAGGAAGTTATGATTTTTACAAGTCGTTGTTATTGTTTGGGAAGAGTACTAGTGGACAGGAACTTTGAGGTGGTTTTTGACTCCTTTATAGGCAGATATGTTTTTAAGTTTTTCATGGAAAGTGTAGAATTTTCCTTCAGCTTTCTATTGATGCCAAGTTTGTAAATTTGGAGTTCTAGGTCAAACGTTATGGGTTGTGGAAGTTGAGATATCGAGTGAAGAAAAACTAAGAGGTTCTAGTCGATTTTAGGCTTAGTCGACTAATAGTCGACTACTCGACTAGTGTTATTGTCTAAATGGAAGTCTTATGAAGGAATTGAATTTCAATTTAGTCTCTAAGACTTCCAATTTCTGAATGGAAGTCGGTTTTAGTGTGCAGTCTTGGATTAGAAAAATCTGAAAGTATTTTGGCTATAACTTTTGCTCTAGTCATCCAAATGAGGTGATTCTTAATTTGGATTAAACTAGAGAAATAGGCTACAATTTTTCTGAAGAAAGTGAATTTTAATTTAGTCTTTAAAAATGTCAATTTTTGGATGGAAGAAAATTGCTGGAAAATGTGTTAGCATAAGAATAGTCCGAAATGTTTGGAGCATAACTTTTGATGTAGTACACCAAATTAAATGATTTTGATGGCGTTATGAAATTGAGACAATGAGGAAATTTTCTCTAGAGGAAGTTTTAGGAAATTCCTTCATTGTGATGGTGAGAAAAATATCCTAAATTAAGTATGAATGAAAATAAAGTTCAGGGAAAATTTTGGAAGATTACTTAAAGAGTTAAGTTAGGAGGCTTATAAGTAAGGGCTTTATGGTCATTTTTACATTCATAAATGACATGGCAAGGGGATGCGGTATAAGAATGAAAGACACGAAAATTAGAAGAAGGAAAGAAAGGAAAAGAAGAGAAGGAAAGGAGAGAGCTTTCGGATGAA
>JANITW010000005.1:64208041-64222340 GCA_027564335.1 Erythroxylum williamsii | reverse complement strand
ACCCTCCATTCATCTCCACATGGTATAAGTGCATAATATTAAACACATAAAGGTTGAGGAACCAACTAGGTTACTCATCTCTAAACTTCCGAGCTAATGTCGGGAAGTCTCAGCCACGTCAGAAGATCGACGCTCCACTTGAGCCTCTAAAACAATCAGAAACATGAACATTACCAAATGCACAATCACAATAGTCAATAATGCACATGCAGCGAATGAATTATGTACTATACATGTTTACGACATTCCCGACACTATTCCCAAATCTTCCCATCTCAACTCCTTTTTATCTAAAAGATAGAAATTCCTAGACACCATAATTCATTTAACTAAGTTTAGAATTCCCAAAAGTCAAACTCCAAGACATAGGGACTATCTTTATATCGAAATCATAGTCACTATTTAATTGCCATTCGATTTCGAGAACTTTCGAAATTGATTCAGAAATTCCATTTTTATAATTTGCAATTCTTAGTCTCTAAATTGTAAAGACTCAAAAACCAATTCATTAGGGCCTAAACATCAAAAATCATCATTTAAAAGAATCAAGACTCTCTCGGAAAAATGGCGTCCACGCCGCGGCGAGGTCCCTCGCATACGCCGCGGCGTATGCCAGGTGCGCACCGCGGCATGCCTTGCTAACGCTCGCCGCAGCGTGCGTCTTCGCTCGTCGCGGCGTGCGAAAGGAAAATTGCTCACCGCGGCGTGCAACCCCAGAAACACGCCCGAAACCCAGATTTCTCACTTTTGTCAAATTTTAATCCAACTATTCTCCTTCAACACTTCCCAAAACAACTTAATACACTCAAAATAACTCATCCCTAACCTCAATTCCATCAAATAACCATTATCCCTCAATTACCAAAACAAAACAAGATAAAATCAACAACTTATTTCATCCGAAACTCATACATTTCCCATTCATCAAATACTCTAATCAATCATCAATATATTTCCATTATCCACAAACTAAACTATCCAAAGCAAAAGGAGTAAGAACTTACTTGATTTAAACCTTCAATCTCTTCAAAATCTCCAACCCTTCCAACTCTAACAACACCCACGGTTAACACTCAAACCAAACACCAAACCTCATCTTCTCCAATACAAAGCTTAAGGATAGGTTAAAAATGAAGAAGGAAGCAATTTAGTAAGGAGAAAATGGAAGAAATGAGCAAGGAGGAGATCCACGAAGAAGGAGAAGAAGAAGAACAAAGAGGAAGGTCAAATTTTTCTTTCAAAATCAAGGGAGTATCGTGGAAGACAATTTTGAAAGATAAGGATTTTAAATAAAAGAACTTAAGGCATGTTTGGCAATTCAGTTGCCACATGTCACTTCTTAGGGTCTAAAAATCCAATTCTTATTCTAATTTTCTCCCAAATTTGCAATGGCTCTAAACAATAAATCCTAAAATCATGACCCTAATTTTCCCGTACCATTTGCAAATCAATCTCGGAACCGGAATCCAATTTATCAGCCATTAGGTCATTTTTTCGGTCCGGACATGTTACTCTGAAAATTCCAGAATAATTCCTAAAACTCCTCAAAAATATGAAACACATGATCATACACTCCAATTCCATTTTTCAAACCCCTAGAATTCATTTTTCACTCCAATTCAATATTCAAAGCACAATCTACACAAAAATCACAGAATTTCCAATTTACACAATTATACCGAGAATATGTCATACATGCATGTACCTGCATATGCTAGTGCAACAACTTCCAATGATCAATATATATATAGAGGCAAAAATGCATGTGCAATTCGAAATATGCGTGCACACAATCCTAACCCATTCCAAGTTACCAATATGCCCATCCCATTGGTGACGGGATGTTACATGAGGTCTGGAATCATCTCCATAAGAGTTACTAACAATGTCTTTTTGATAAAAAGACTTTAGAGAATGATTGAAGACGACCATTCATTACGAATGAGATGACTTCATAGTTACTTTTTGAAAGGGAACAACTTATGGTCCCTTCTATCTAGATCATCCTATTCTTGGTTCCTTAAACATATATTTTTTAAATGGGAAGTAGCTATGAAGTTTGTTGCAAAATTGGGAATGGCAAGACTGCTTACTTACAGCATGACAATTGGACTGGATTTGGTCGCTTTCCCAAAAACCTTAAGGTTGTATTAGCTTTTTCAGGGCTAGATCACAAGACAAAGGTTGTTGTTCTTATTAACTATAATGACTAGCTATAATTTCCTGATGCAATCCTGCACCTTAAACCATCTTACTCTCCTGATTCTAACTCCTAGGATTGTTATTCGTGGCTTGAAACTCCTACTGAGAGCTTTTCTAGCAAAATCTATAAGAAATGAGTTTATCATTTAGACCAAGATGATCTTTGGATTAAAGTTATCTAGAATAAAATGGTTAGACCAAAAATAGATTTCCTCCTATAGCTAGTGGTCAAGAATAGAGTAGTAATAATGGACAGACTTCAGTTCATTCCAAATCTAGAACAAATATGTTGTCTATATAAGGAAGGAACATAAACAAGGGATCTTTTTTCTTTCTCTACCCTTTTTCCAATGTTATTTAGATAGAGATTTTACTTCATAGCATGTGACCTTTAATTCTCTCATAGAGATAGTCAAGATCCTAGTTGAAACACAAGCTTTCGCTTCACTTTGGAAGAAGGGCTCAATGGTAGTGGAGGCGTGCATTGGGTGCAACAAAATCTTGAGGTCAGGGGATCGATTCCCAGGGAAGACCAAAGAGGACAATACCAATTGTGGAGGGTCTGGGACCCAACAGAAGGTGTTGTTTCTATCCATATCATCATAAGAGATTTCAGCAGAAGTTCCAAAATAAGGAATGTTCCACGGAAGTAGTGTTACAAATAATTATACAGATTGGTAGGGAACAATTTTTATGTTGAGAAATGGAACAAACTCAAACGAGAAGAAGGAACGGGGTTTGGCTCTTACTTAGAAAAACTTGACTGCATGTTGCTCTTTTGTGAGTTCCTTAAGCTTGATCTAGCCTTAATAATATGGAATAATTGATTAAAAGTAGCTTGTATAAGGGTAATGCTTCCAGATAGATTTTACTTACCTATGGGTTGATTGGTACGAGTGGCGATATCGATCACCTTTGGAATATCCCAAACCTAATTGGGAAATTTTATGTCTCGACCTGTAGAAGGGATGGGAAGCATTTAATCTTTTTGATAAAGTCTACACTCCACTCTTACTTGTTGTTGTTACACTTGGTCCAAAGCTTGATGCACTGTCATCTAACTTTTTTCGAGGATCCCCTTAATACTCTACCATCCAAGTTTCTATTTGTAGCCTCATATACTATTGGTTGTATCCTCATTTTATTTTCTTATTGCCTCACTTTTGTTGTAGGATAGTATGCTTGTTCTCCAACTAAATTATTGTCCTTCACTATGAATGGAGCCTTTTCATTTTTGGTAAAATCTATACCCAGAGCCATTTCTTTATCTTCATCTTGTAATAATTTCAATTCCCTAAAATTTATTAGTTATTAAACATCTTCCAAAAACATGTCACTTTTATCACAAATGGAGCCTTTTTTAATTTTAGTAAAATCTATATCCAAAGCCATTTCTTTTATATACCACAAAACACACCCATATATTTTAGATCCCAATTTACCTCTTCAGCATTTATGATTTTTGGGCTTTATAACTCCATACTCTTATACGAGACAAGTTTATCTTTCTTCTAGATTGATAACCTTATAGAATCAATTCTTTAGTCTTTGTATTAATTATATTTAGATATATGTAGCTACTTTAACTACTTCTCTAAAAAACTTTAAGGTAATTCTTCATTGAACATTATTGATCTTTCTATATCTATAAGTGTTATATTTCACTTTCATCAATTTCATTTTATTGACATTTATATGGCATTACATTCAAATTTCTTTTGTAGTTTTCATTACAAAATTTAGTAAACTCCATATTTATCACCTTTGTTAATATATAAAGCCATAACAGGCCTTCTAGTTAAATTTGAACTAGTTTTGAACTCCTTGAATTTTTTAAGAGCAAGAGATTTATAAGAAATTAGATACATAAAATTTTGATCTAAAATAATCATCAATAAAAGTGATATTAATATTTCATGAATTTATGTGTTTTAACTTTTTGTGCACCATAAAAATTAGAATAAACTACTACAATTTCTTATATTTTGAACTTCTTGTTAAATGATTTTCTTTACATTTTTCTTAAGCACCATATTCACAATCATTTTGATTTCTTTCAAATCAACAAGTAATCCTTACTTATTTATTGTTTATATTTATTAATATGTATAAGTCTTAAATGGCAAATAAAAAATTAACATCTCTAGACACACAAATATAAGAAGAAATATCCATATAATTATTGTTATTATTGTTATTATTATTATTATTATTGTATAATCGGTATATAACTTCAATTATCTTTCTTCTAAGAGGAACACAATATCCTCTCCAAATATTTACATAATTATTTTTAAATTTGTACTCATAATCCTTTTTGTCTACAATAGATGTATACATCAAAATTTTTATAACAGTTAGAGCATACAAAGCATTAAATATAATAAAAATACCTTTTTTTTCTAATATAATGTCCAAATGTTTGTAAAACCTTTTATTTAAATAATTTGCATGCTTGCCATATTACATGCAACATATTCAAACTTTTACAGCGTATCTTGCTATGTACCCTTCTTTGTTGTTTGACCATGAAATTGATCCTTCTTTAGGCACAAATATGTTACCACTAGTTGATTTTTTATCATCATGGTTCCAAAAAAACCAAAATCCAAAATCCAAAATCCAAATAATCGAATAATTTTACATTACTTATACCAAAATATAATTTTATTTCTTTATAGAAATTAAGAAATTATCTGCACAGTTTACCAATGTTTCTTTCTAGGATTGACTTAATATCAACTTTTAATTTTATTACATGACATATATAAGGTTTGTACTTTTTTTGAAAATAAAATAAAATATACTAAATTATAGGAAAAGCTAATACACGATTTTAAGCAAGGATCACACAATTACAGATAAAAGAGGCTATACTAATCAGTATGTATAACAAAATACAAAATATACATCAAATTAACTATATTGCTTTAAGATCTTGGCTAATTGTGTATTGCTTTTCATTGGCTATCATAAACGCTCTAGTCATGTTGATAATTTGCTCAGGAAGTTCATCCTTATGCTACTCCTTATTCTTATAGAGTCTCATATTCCTTTCTCTCTAAATGTAATAGATTGCCATCTGAAATCAAGTCTTGATGAGGATACTATTCCTCTGACCTGTTTTGGTGCATCTAATGATAGTATTCAACGTCTCATGCCATACAAAATTGATGCTTGGAAGTTGTATCATATTCAAAATTCTGCTCCACATCGATTTGCTATAGCTACATTCAAAGAACAAATGGTTTGTGCTTTCATTCAATTGTTTACACAGTACACATAAAGGATCAAACCTCCCAAACCACCTATCTTTGGTTCTTAGTTTGTTCTTTATTACTAAACATGAGAATACCACAACTTTAAGACTTAAGACCTATTTCCAAACGGTATCAGCCCACAGGACTACCTCTATTTGCTGTAACAGTAAGTTTTGACTAGATTTATTAGTGAAAATCCCACTAGAATGCAATGTCCAAAACATTTTATCCTTTCTTCTTTCTGCAGGTATAATCGATAAATAATCAGCTAGCAACTGAAATTTCCTAAAGTTACCAACCCATTGCCTATCCTGGATTAACAAAGCCACCTTAGCATCATTTGGAATTTTGTTTCTGAGCATGGTTAATTTAGCTCTTTGTATAAAAGAACTGAAATTAGTCAAATTATCAAACCACAACCATATCTCTTCCCTATCCCCAACTTGTGCTTCATATACGAGTAAATATGCTCCCTTAAGTTCAATATATGCTCAAATAGAAACGAACATTCATGAGACTATTGTAGCTGCTAGAAGTTTTGATTGTTAAGCTGATAAACATTCACCCATTTTACCCATAAGGCTTCTTTATCATTAAATAATCTCCAAGTCCTCTTAAAAATTCTGAATTTGAGTAATAAAAATAACCCCTAAGCCTACATGCTTCTTTGGAATAATTATATCACTCCACTCCACTTTGGACTGTTTTCTATTGTCGGTTTTTCTAGACCATAGAAAAGATTTCAACAATTTATCCATTTCCTTGATCACCCTCTTTGAAATAACAATATAAGCTGCCTAATGAACATGCATACTATTCAATACTAAAATAATAAGGTTTACTCTGGTAGCTATAGATAAGAACCGATTTTGCCAAGCATATATTCTAGATTTCAGTTTCTAAATCAAAGGAAGAAAATTAGAGTATTTAGGTTTACCCGATGTAATAGGCAATTCCAAATACTTGAAAGGAGTATCTGTAGTTCAAACCTAACCATATTGCTAATCCATTTAGGGTTCCTAACATCAAAGGACACATACGCTCCACTCACTACAATAAAAATGTCATTTAGCAACAGATATTACCAATGGAAAACCTAAACATTCCGTCGATAAGGTAGATTAGCGATGGAATTTACAGATGGACCAAGGTGTAGTAGAACCGATCATAGGTAATAATTTTTGACGAATAACAGAACACCCATTGGTAAATGTATCGATAGATAATTTATGTAACCGTCAGTGAATATATCAATGGTTATTTGTGTGGTCGACTGTCGGTAAATTTCTGATGATCAAAATTTGTCTGTCGGTAGATTTATAGATGATATTGGTTATTCTATCGGTAAGTTTATTACAACATTACCAATGATTATGTCTGTTCCGTCAGTGAGTATAACAACGGTTATTCTGCAGCAAATCCTGTCGACAAAGTTGGTGATGGAATTGGTTGTTTTGTTTGTTACTCAATGTCAATATTACTGACGGTTTGTTGTTTTTCGTCGGTAAATAGAATTGATTTTACCTACGCACTTTTATTTTTTTGTTGGTAAATGAACAATTTTTTTTAAAAATATCTCATCGTTAAATTTTATTTGATGATCTTATTGTTGATGCATAATTTAAACATTTATGAATTATCTGTACGTAATATGTTGATTTGTTTATATATTTAATTTGTTTAAACAAAAAGTTGATTGACGATATATAGTTAAATTATCGTAATTGAGAATAAAAATTAAATTGTGCATAATAAGTATTTATAATTCAAATGAAATGACTATAAGTACACTATTGATTTGGTGATAGTGGATGCTTTGATTGCTGCAATGAGGTGCTACCCTTCCCTTTGTATAAAAGAACTGAAATTAGTCAAATTATCAAACCACAGCCATATCTCTTCCCTATCCCTAACTTGTGCTTCATATACGAGTAAATATGCTCCCTTAAGTTCAACATATGCTCAAATAGAAATGAACATTCACGAGACTATTGTAGCTGCTAGAAGTTTTGATTGTTAAGCTGATAAACGTTCACCATTTTACCCATAAGGCTTCTTTATCATTAAATAATCTCCAAGTCCTCTTAAAAAGTAACACCTTCTGCATTTGAGTAATAAAAATAACCCCTAAGCCTACATGCTTCTTTGGAATAATTATTTCACTCCACTCCACTTTGGACTGTTTTCTATTGTCGTTTTTTCCAGACCATAGAAAAGATTTCAACAATTTATCCATTTCCTTGATCACCCTATTTGAAATAACAATATAAGCTGCCTAATGAACATGCATACTATTCAATACTGAAATAATAAGGTTTACTCTGGCAGCTATTGATAAGAACCGATTTTGCCAAGCATATATTCTAGATTTCAGTTTCTAAATCAAAGGAAGAAAATTAGAGTATTTAGGTTTACCCGATGTAATAGGCAATTCCAAATACTTGAAAGGAGTATCTGTAGTTCAAACCTAACCATATTGCTAATCCATTTAGGGTTCCTAACATCAAAGGACACATACGCTCCACTCACTACAATAAAAATGTCATTTAGCAACAGATATTACCAATGGAAAACCTAAACATTCCGTCGATAAGGTAGATTAGCGATGGAATTTACAGATGGACCAAGGTGTAGTAGAACCGATCATAGGTAATAATTTTTGACGAATAACAGAACACCCATTGGTAAATGTATCGATAGATAATTTATGTAACCGTCAGTGAATATATCAATGGTTATTTGTGTGGTCGACTGTCGGTAAATTTCTGATGATCAAAATTTGTCTGTCGGTAGATTTATAGATGATATTGGTTATTCTATCGGTAAGTTTATTACAACATTACCAATGATTATGTCTGTTCCGTCAGTGAGTATAACAACGGTTATTCTGCAGCAAATCCTGTCGACAAAGTTGGTGATGGAATTGGTTGTTTTGTTTGTTACTCAATGTCAATATTACTGACGGTTTGTTGTTTTCCATCGGTAAATAGAATTGATTTTACCTATGCACTTTTATTTTTTGGTCGGTAAATGAACAATTTTTTTGAAATATCTCATCGTTAAATTTTATTTGATGATCTTATTGTTGATGCATAATTTAAGCACTTATGAATTATCTGTACATAATATGTTGATTTGTTTATATATTTAATTTGTTTAAATAAAAAGTTGATTGACGATATACAGTTAAATTATCTTAATTGAGAATAAAAATTAAATTGTACATATTAAGTATTTATAATTCAAATGAAATGACTATAAGTACACTATTGATTTGGTGACGGTGGATGATTTCATTGCTGCAATGAGGTGCTACCCCTCCCTTTTAACTCATCCATCCCATCTTGGAGCTGAGTTATGTACTCCATTGACTATTGCAATTAAGTTGCCAATATTTGCACTATGTTTCGAAGCTCATGAATTTTATTAATTGTGGATCGCTTACTAAATGCTGCTGTACTGAAAAGAATTGTCTTGTCTATAAAACGTATTAATTTCTTCTGTTAATACTAAGTTTACATTAATTACATTGAAGTTGAAGTATTAATTGATTGAATTAATCACCTACAATTGATTTCAAAGCTATGGTACATGGCATTGTTTCACCGATAATTTTCACGAGAGCTGCATCATAGGTTTCCATCCTATATACTATCCTAAGGGTTTACTATGCCTAAAATCATTCATAAGATCTCAAACTCATTCCACATACAACAAATGCTTATGTAATCGTACATCTACTCATCAATGATTCAAACATAACCCAAACATAAATAGTTAGACTATTAAAGAAGAACATAAAAACTCATCAATGACTATGCCATTGGGCCTGGCACACAAAAGGCATTTTATGGTTAACTATACATGAAAAAAAAAATCATCCTTAAATGATTTGTTGTACATCTTCAATTTCTCACATTTTATAAAAAAAATTAGATAGAAAATCATAAAGTATGTTAGATAGGAATCCTAAAAGCTAGAATGAAGTTCAAATTGATAAAATCAAAAGCTTTGGAATAAATAATCTTCATATTGTAGCTTTAGTTAAGTGATTTCTTATAGTAATTTATGGACTTAGATCATCTCATCATGATTTAAAAAGCTAAAAATTTAGCAAATTAACTCATAATCATGCTATATATTCTCATATTACCATAAATGAATGACACAACACCTAATATTAAGTATATGTAAAATGAAAATTTAGCAACAATAAAAAAGTTAAAATACTTCCTATATGAAGTTACTAACTGACCATATGAACCCCTAAAAATATAGTAATATCATAGTGTATCTGTTTAATATTCCAACCCCTCCTATATTAATACATAAACAAAACCATAGTCCTCTATTCATAATGCCATTTACATGACAACTCAACCAATATCCTATATTAAAGTTCCTCAAAATCCCTAAAACCATTCATTTATCAATCCCATCACAAAACAAATATATGTAAAGAAAAAAAAAATTCAACCAAAAATGGGGTAAGAACATGAAAAGTAAAGAGAACCTAATCAATTCAGAGAGTATCAATGAAATAACCCATTGACAAAATTCAGATATTTGGAACTATAATTTGAACTCGTCCTATATTAATTCATTGATAAACCTAACTTTAAGAATGTAGCAACCAAACACAACTAATAAGAAAATGTATTAATGGTAGAGATTATCAATACTTAAAATTTAAAGCTAATAATTTAGATTAACAATACATAAAATTTAGATTAATAATATTTAAAATTTAAAGCCACAAATCGAAGTTCATACTATATACAAGTTTCAGTTGGTGCAGGCCATTTACATTAAAAATACAGCAAGTTCAAATAGGAGGTTCAAACCACAAATAAATATCCAAATTAAACTAAGTACACAAAAACCCAGTAAATAACAAAACCGACTTACCTTAATCGATACGCAGAAGAAGTCACTAAAGCACATGAAGGAAGAAGATGATGAAGCTAGAGTGTCCGACGACCAAAGAAGATAACCAAAATAAAGAAAATAAGACAATGACAATCAAAACAATACACAAAACATAGTAACAAACAAAACTCAACGACGTCGTAAAAAACAATCAAAGGTTAAAATTTTACCTCAACCAATGATTAAAGGAAGACGACGACGATGACACATGATGGGTGAGTGACGGTGAGAAGAAAAGGATGAACGATGACGATGACCCACGACAATGAGTGACGACGAGAAGAAAATATGGTGAAAACACAAATGAGAAAAGGGGGGAGGTTCGGGATGGTTTTAACCCTGAAAAAAACTATGTCACTTAGTATTAAACCAAATGACATCATTTTCTATTTATTTAAAACAATTAAGCTGAAGTTAATGACAGAGTGGCCAGACCATCGTAAAATCATCGACAGAATATATTACTGTTGGTGACGCTTGATTATTAAACGAAGCATTTCTGCGTAAATTTATCGACAGAGCAGTTATACCGTTGAAAATTCACCAACGTAACATAGATCTGTCGGTAAATCCTTAAAGCTAGTTTATTGTGGCAAGCGTTCCCGCCTAATTTACTGACGAGTATGAAAAGGTAGAATGAAAAGGTAAAGGGAAAGTGGATCCCCTTGCTTAATCCTTCCATAGCTAGAATGAAAAGGTAAAGGGAAAGTGGATCCCCTTGCTTAATCCCTCTTATGTTCTTGAAAGGTTTAGAAGGTATCCCAGTCACTAGAATGCTCATAGTGGTCATTTGAATACTTTGTATGATCCAATTCTGAAATCTGCCAGGTAATCCAATAACCTCTAAGCAAGCTTGTAAATATTCCCAACTGATGGTATCATAAGTTTTAAACAGGTCGATCTTCATTGCACAACTCTTAATGCATTTACCGGAGTGATACTCACCAAATGGTTCTTGAAAACTCAAGATATTGTCATTGATACTTTGCAAAGGTAAAAATACACTTTATGCCAAATTAACTATCTTAGACAAAACTATCTTTAATCTAGCTACTAGTAATTTAGCAATAATTTTATAAACAGTTGAACAACAAGAGATTGGTCTATGGTCAGAAATCAACATAAGCCTATCCTTCTTAGGAACTAGGCAAATGAAAGTGTAGTTTAACTCCTTTAGTGTTGAATTAAAGGAAAAGTTCCAACATTGCATCAGTTAGGAGAGGACTAGTGATGTCCCAAGTTTTTTGAAAAAAACTAGCAGAATAACCTTCAAGACTAGGAGCTTTTGAACTGTCAAGACTAAATAACACCTCTTTCACCTGTTGAGAATTGAAAGAAGCATTAAGCATCTCAAGAAGGGACTGATTTGGACTGAACTCTAGAACATTTTTTTACCTTAAACCCTCTTTGCTGTGTTTCAATCTTTCCTATTATATCTAAGAAATAGCCTCTGATATAAGTAGATAGCTCTTGTTGATCAGTAAGGGTTTACTAACCTCGTCCTTCAATTTAGTAATTGTGTTAATGTTCCTCCTCACCAACAAAGAAGTATGAAAAAACTTAGAGTTTACATCCCCATCTTTAAGCCACATCTGTCTTGCTTTTTGTTTCATAATTTAATTTTATAGTTTTGGCTCTTCTTGGTATTGTTTTATCCTCTCAGCTTCAATGATCCTTAGGCCCACTTTATGAGGATCCTAATAACAATTGTGTTGTACTTCTGCTCATGCTTTACTTAGTTCTTTCAGGTCCTAATGTTGTTACTAAATTGCTTAATAGTTACTTTGGCGAACTTCAATTTCTATATAAGTTGATAACATTTATATCCTTGCACCTCCTACTCCCAAACTCTACTAATTAAAGCCATAAAAGCCTCTACTTGAGTTAATCCATTGAAAAATCTAAAAGGAGCTCCTATTCTTGTCCCTACACACATTTGTTGTACTAGGATGTAAGTATGATTAGAGAACACCAGATCATTAAAAAATGTCAAAGCTTGAGGGAAAAAGTTATGCCACTTATGATTCATTAGAACTCTATCTAACTTCTTCCTAATTAGCATATTCCCTTGTTTTTTCTTATCCAAGTAAACCACCTGTCTGTTCATCTAAGTTCAAGTAGATCTACGCTTTGAAAAAGCAGTGAGAGCTCTTTCTCTATTCCAGAATTAAAACTAGCTCCACCCTTTTCCTCTTTCGACTTATGACAACAATTGAAGTGTCCTATTATTAACCTTAGGGACTACATACCGTCATAAAGAATCTTCAATTCTTCCCACAACTTATCCCTTTGAAATGAAAAATTCGATGCATATGTAATTGTTATCTCAAAGTGGAACTTGTCTATTAACCAGTAATGCAGATGAATGTATTGGTCACTCATCCTGATATCTTTTGCCTCTATAAAATTAGAATTATACCAATATAATATTCGACCATTGTAATGCTATGAATGATTATATATAACCTTCCATTTAGCACCCAAAAACGCCATATCTATCTGATTAGAAAGTTTTTTTTTTAATTCTGAAGAAGACCTACCATAGTAGGTTTTATCTCCTTTACAACTTCCTTTACCATCATCTTCTTAACGGGGTCATTTAACCCCCTTGTATTCCATACCAGTATAGTCATCAGAGGGGAAGCCCTTTTAGATTTAGCCATCCTTCTTGTAGACTTCCTTATATTGTGATTAGGAGTAACAAAATCCCTTTCCTTAGGATCATTATGGTCTACTCTTTGTACTAGTATTTTAGGAATTTCCTCCAAATCTTCTATAGCTTGAACCATGTCCTCATTGTCCTGAATCTTTATATTTTCTTCTTGCTTCTTGATCATTCTATTGTCAGTTGACAGATTCTATTCATTACTTTCTATCATATTTCTACCAGTTACATCCTTTACATCTATTTCAAAAAAAATTCTGTGTTATAGCCTCAGCTCTCCTATCCTTAATGTTAATTTGGCTTAACTGCAAACTTATATTACCTTTCATACCTATCCCTAGTTCAACATTTGCATTTGTTACTATAGTACTGTTCAAATTCACCAATTGCTATATTACTGAATTTTGATGAGTTTTAGGTACCACTTCTAACTCACTATAACCCATATTTGATCCCACTAGTTCCTTCTGCAACCTAATTTGAATTTTCTCCTCATAGGCCTCCATTCCTTAGTAACATTCCATGGCTTCCGCGAATAAGAAACTTTGATGATAGCCTTCTCCATCTCTCCTGTTAACCCAAGTCTCATAATGGAAAGTGTCTCCGGAAGTTCAACATTTCTACTCACCTCCATACAAAATTTTACATAGTCAATCCTCTCCATAATAGCTGTTTGAGCATCCATGCATTTTGGCTTTCCTATAGAACTTGCTATAAAGCTTAATCCTTCCACTGCCTATAGCTTCAATGGTAGCTTATGGAACTAAATCTAAATGGGAAACGCCTCTATGTTATTTCTGTTAACCTCCATTCCAAGCTCCCATTTTTGCACAAACATTGGTTGTCCACTAATGCCATGGTCCCAATTTTAATAGATTATATATGTTACTGTCTAGCGTAAATTTGAACAACACAGTTCCATCCTCCATCAGCATTGTTCTTTCCAATCTTCTCCTTCCCCACTTCGCTTTAGCCTATAATTGAATAATTGGAAATGCAGGCCTCTTCTTCCAGAAACAACCTACCAATGCTGTCGACCAAGCCCTTTCTGTAACATCCCACTCCCGAGTGACCCGAACCTGATATTATGGGTGATATCTGAGTCCGTGCCCCTCGAGGGTGGAGTACTACATCAGTCGGTAAAACTCGGCATACAAGTTTTTTTTTATAACATACATTGGCCCGGTAAAAACAACGGTAAAAATAGTGAGTAATTTAAGCCCATGAGCACAACAAACTATTT
>JANITW010000005.1:64177501-64197731 GCA_027564335.1 Erythroxylum williamsii | reverse complement strand
CAATTCTTGAAAGTTGTTAAGGTGCAGCAACTCCATAGAACTAGCTATCACTTCCAGCCTCCTAGGAACTGGATTAATGGTACGTTAATCCTTTTCTTTTCCTCATGCATGGTATATACACACATTTATGTGTCTGTTGTCTACGGATTGTGTACGTATATGTGTTTGCTTTGAAAATCGTTTTGATCCAGCAAGTGCCACTGAAGTTTCACCAGTGGCTGTTTCTTTGAGCTAATTAATTTGCTTATCTTGTCTGTTTTTATGCTTTGTTTTGTTATGTTTGCATGTTCTGATGCTGGCAAATTTACCGTTCTACTTTACTTGTTATATTTTTCTGAGTGACGCACCTAGGATTCATCGAAGAAGAGATTAACATGAGTTGAGTTAATCGCGTTTGTTCCTCCACAAGTCACCGAACCATATTCATTAGGGTATATTAATTCCCAACATTCAGCGACGGAATATCTTACCGTCGCAAAACTTCTTCCTCAAAACCATCTTCCCCGACGGATGCCCATTTTCGGTCGAAAATTGTAACGGTTTCTAGACCGTTGGTGATTTTCCGTCGCCAATTAACATCTTCCTTGTAGTGTGGTGATATCTTCGTATGTGCCCAAGTCTTTGATATCAATTTGTACATCATGTGTTTAATCAGCAAAGTAAAAAAGAGTTAAAATCCATTTGATCGCATCTTCTGGGCACTTCTAGTTGCTGCTCATTATTCATGTGCTTATTCTATAAAATATAGGCGCTAAGGTGATGATAGATAATGTGTTTCAGGTTTATGTCACATTAAGGTGTTCTTCTTTTGTCCTCCCTATTTAAGTGGAGTTTGTGGTGGTTAGTTGCTGGGCCATCTTACCTAAGTGGTTAAAGTAGTCAAATCTTTCACACCTCACCACCTGTAGCTTCGGTCTTATTTGGGTATTGTTTGTATTCGTGACTTCTGGTTGAACTTGTGAATGGCATTCAAAGCACAAATAAAACCTAACGATGGCCTTCTGCTGCTTTTAGTTGATTTTTTGATGCATTGAATAGGTTCTGAATATCATTGGATCACATTCAAACGTTCCATGTCCGAGAAGATGATGGGTTTTCTTAAGGATTTCTATTTAATGGTTGAAGGGTTTTGTGTAACACTTAATTTCAGTGGAAAAAGGAAAAGATAATTCACTGGATATACTTAATTGTAGTGTCATTATATGTATCTTTGAGTTGAAAAAGTAGATATATCATTATATATGCAATTTTTTTTAAAAATCAAAATATGTAAAAATAAGTTAAGTCACTAAGGTTACTATTGAAAGAAAAGCAGGCGTAGCTGTTGGTTTAGATGGCAATAACTCAAGCAGTGGTTTTTATATGAAAAAAATGGGGTTGAATTGAATAAACTTTTCGGTATTAAGCTGCATAAAATTTAAAAGTATTTAATATTATATTAAAAAAACTCAATAATCTTCTCTGGTTTGTTGTTGACTTGGTAAAAGTATGAATTAAAAATAAGAACTTTCGTGTATATTTGGAAGGACATCTGTGCTGTAAGCCAGAATAAGTGGCTAATTATAGACCAGCCAATGTAAATATCTGTTGTTAAACCAGCCCACAGCCAGAATAAGTGGCTAATTATAGACCAGCCGATGTAAATATCTGTTGTTAAACCAGCCCAACTTCAGGGTTAGTTAAGTTAGGTCCAAAACCTTGGTTGAAACAACCTTTGTTGTAGCTATGAAGCATCTGTCCCTACGCTAACGGCGATATGCTTGGTTTGGGTACTAGAAACAGAACTTGCTGGTAGACTTTTTTAGTACCTGACTAAAGCAAAGCAATTGGGAAGACTTAATTACATATATCTATTCGTATTACACTGTAAGGCAATTTTATCATTTATACTGTTTTTTGTTCTGTCTATCACAACTAAACATATTTCTGTCATTGAAATGAGATAATTTTATCTATTCCGTCCACTACAACCAAACATCTTACTGTCCTCAGTTTTTGTTCGGTTCCATCTCTTTCTTTCCGTCTCATTCTGTCTTTGTCTCTTGAAGATAGCAACCAAACACAATGTTAAATCTTGAAAATTAGATGGAACTCGCTTAAGATCTTTTGCTGGAATGCTGTTTAACCACATAAAGATTCAACGGAACGTTGGAGGCGACGATTGAATCTATACCTTTTGTGTTTAGGACATAACAAAACGTTGATAATTAAAATTGTGCAATTCAAATAGTCTCTACATAAGACATTTGAAAATATTTATTGGACGTGGCCACTTAATCGACATAAGAAATGTGAGGGTTCCACACACTACACAACTCTATTTTTGTACAGAAACTTCGTACCCTCGACTCACTTAAATCGATATATGCGCCAATACGAATCCATTTTGGGGTAGAAACAAAATTGAGCACGTTAGGCTGAAACTCAAGTAAAGTCGAGAAAAGCTTTCGACCCACTATGTCTCTCTCATCTTGTTTCTGGGAGTTTCATGTTCAATTAATGCATCTCCGATCCTAAAAAGTGTCACGAACTACCTTACACCGTTGACACGTTACCTTTAGAATCTTCTCCATATGGCTTCACGATTGTCACAAGAATCACTACTAGCAACTAGGATGCCAAGCGCTCGAATGCTATTGAAGACAAAATATTACTAGGAGTTTTACGATGTTCTCATCTCTTTGGTTCTCAAAACTAACCAAACCGATCTTTTGTCTTCCGCAACCGGAAGTTCTTCTTAGGTAGCATACATGTATATCTTAATGTTCTAAGATAGAGTATATTAAGCTGTGTGCATAGCACTGACAAGACCTTTTCTCAGCACTGAAAATCTGTCAAGAATCCATCAATGTTTGTCTATTAGGTACATCATCAAATTGGGAGCGTTTGGTGACATTTTTCATATCTGCCTTGTCGGCTTGTACTAATGTATGTTAGAATGTCCGTCAGTGCTGTAAGTCTGCTAGGTATGCCCGAAGTAGCATTCTAGTTTGTGTGATGCGCATGAAACGCTACAACCCCATTTGAGTGTATGTGACCGACAGACATACCCATTTGTGCCTAGGTTTGGTGTAATCAGGGGACCATTTATGATACGGACATAAATCACCAATTGTCCACCCAAAGAGGGAATCTCACCTGCGTGGATTTCAACTTTGGGTTTCTTTCTCACGAGCCTTTTCATGGCCATTAAAAGGCTAGAATAGGACACGGAGTTTGTCAAGTACATACACCGGTGTGACCACAATAGATTTTAAGATCGAGTGATTTCAGGTTTTTTGGGTTGTTTTATTTTTTAAATTTTTTTTATATATTTCAAAATTTAAATTATATTTTATTAATAATTTTTAATTAAATTAAATTATTTTAAAAATTAATTACAAAGTTTAAAGTATTAAAATTTAAATTATTCATAATTCTAAATAATTAAAGATATGATCTTAAATTAAATTAGTTTTATCTAATATTAAATTAGATTATAAAAAAAGCAAAAAAAAATCACATTTTATTATTTCTATAAATTATAAAAATAGGAAGAAACCAAAAATAAAAAAACTCAAACAAACGATTTTTTTTATTGAATTTAAAAATAAAAATATGAATGGTTACTATAATTGGGATCAATTATAATAATTTTTATACGAATTCTACGGATTTAGGTATTACTATCTTTGTCAACGTATCAACAATTAAAGGAGGCACGGAACTACTTTTGGACTTGCGTTGCTTTTCCACCCACCGCCTTTATGATTACTAAGCTTTTAATCCTGCAACTCATAACAGTACTAATCAGTACTTGATTTTTCAGAAACAGGGACATACGGTCTCGCCAAGTTAATTGTATCTCATGATTATTAAGCCAACGACTCTCATTACTCATCAATGTTATTATTATTGTTCGGATAATTAATAGGTGGATAAAAGGGAAAAAAATGCACAAAAGTCAAATAATTATCTTCCAAGATGGTTGAGCAAGATCCTGCTAAAATCTTTGAATGGGTAATCTTCAGATTTTAAATATGTAAAATCGGAATGGACTTCAACTTTTTCTTAATTTGTAATTGACAACTTTCATATATCTGCTTAATTATTTTCATTCTGGTTTGTTAATTGGACAATTAAAGGGAAAGAATGTGTTAGTTATAAGTTGAATTTGAAAATTGGAAAAAGTCAATTGATAAGCGATAAATAATTGTAGATAAAGATAAAATTCGGATGTTAAGTGTGCGTAAGCAAAATGGTCTTCAATTAGCCAATGCTTATGGCCAACATTCAAATTAACCCAACGCTTATTTCCTATGTACAAAAAATAAAAATCACTTAATCCGATGCTGTAGAGAGATCTACAACAATTTGATGACTTTTCGTTACCTACAGCAGAAGCACTTTGGAAATGAGTTAAGACTATTTTTGCATTCGTTCCCAAAGCTTATCCAATATACATTCTATTCTTTATCATTTTGAAAGTTTTTACCATGAGATGATCTGGGGGGATTTGTGAGAAACTCTGTTAGTGCAGCATGTGATACATGGACACGTTGCCAAGAACAAAATGGAGAAGCGCATTCAAAGTTGAACTATCTCAAACAAATCGCATAACTATCGTTTCGGATGAAATTGAGAATCCATTATTTGTATTGTCACCGTCAATTTCTACTATCTACTGTTCACCTCCATCCCCACCCCGTAGTGCCCACTTCTATTTCCCTCTCTTCCGCTTCTGCATTCCAAAAATAACCTACCAAAACCCTTCAGCATGCTTATAAATACGCATACACATAGCATCATTCCCTTCACACCAACAATCCTCCTTTCTCAAGATCTCTCTCTTGATTCCTCTGAGGTTTAAGGAAAATTCCGTCCGCCTTTTATCTGATCAAATTTTTGGTTTTTCATTGCCTTTCTCCATGGCTGCTCCACAGTTTCTCTCTTTTTTAGCGTTGGTTGCTTTTGCTTTCGTGATTCTGAATGACAATGGCGTGGTGGAGGGGTCTCATAGAATTTATCCGGACTTACAATTCTTGAAAGTTGTTAAGGTGCAGCAACTCCATAGAACTGGCTATCACTTCCAGCCTCCTAGGAACTGGATTAATGGTACGTTAATCCTTTTCTTTTCCTCATGCATTGTATATATACACATTTATGTGTCTGCTGTCTACGGATTGTGTACGCATATGTGTTTGCTTTGAAAATCATTTTGATCCAGCAAGTGCCACTGAAGTTTCACCAGTGGCTGTTTCTTTGAGCCAATTAATTTGCTTATCTTGTCTGTTTTTATGCTTTTGTTTTGTTATGTTTGCATGTTCTGATGCTGGCAAATTTACCGTTCTACTTTACCTGTTTTATTTTTCTGAGTGACGCACCTAGGATTCATCGAAAGAAGAGATTAACATGAGTCGAGTTAATCGCGTTTGTTCCTCCACAAGTCACCGAACCATATTCATTAGGGTATTCGGACCCTTCACTAATCTAAGCCACAAAATTTCCTCTAAAACACATATCACGCACTGCAATTTATTTTCCTTCCACCACTTATGGTTTCAGGAATAGCTGACTTTGATTCTGACCACCATTTTTATACTCGATTCGGTACTTTAATTCGTTCAGTAACAACAGCTTTGCTTTTGGATAGGGTTTTTAATGTCCCAACTGACACTAGTTTGTATGAGATATCATATCAGTTAGATAAAATTACCATATGTCTAGTTGGCAGCCAATCAAAATTTGACTGTTTTAACGTTTCCTTTTTCTGGTTTTTTGTGAACCATAGAATACTTTTTCTAGTAATGGGATGGAATGATTTTTGACTAGGAAAATTGATTGAAAAAGAGAGAGAAAAAAAAGAGAGATTGTTTTGAGTTGGAATGTTTAGGCTCCTATAATTACTTTCTTGAATCTCACAAGAGCCTATTTAAGGACTATAAAAGTCTTCCATCATTCATTATTTTCTTGAATAACTTCCTAAGTTAGTGTTTGCCACTATAGTTAACTATTACCAACGACACATAATTTTTTAAGTCAAATCATTTTGTTGGCCGAGAATTACAGATGGCAATAGGCTGGGTGTGGCCCAGTTAGGCTGAACTATTTTAGCCCATGGCCCGATCAACTTTGCCAAAATCAAGCCAAGCCAAAATTGCCAAGCCTACCGAGAATAGAAGCTCGTAAATGGTATTAGGTAACAAGTATACCGATTAAAAGCTAGATATTTGAACAAGTTTGCAATAGTGGTCTAGAACTACTGACGAGATATACTAGTGTTTCCGCACAAAAAAACAAAACAAAAGTTCCAAGTGCCAGAAGAGGCAAACACAACAGGCATAAAATTGAAAAGGCTTGTTGACTTCTTAAGGGTATCATTAATGTCTGTTACATATTTAATATAATATCTGCACGAAAAGTTTTTGATGTTCCTTACCTCCTTTTGGTGCCTACATACCTTAGAATTCTCTAATTTGATCATAATATTTTAAAATTGTACTATTATATGAAGTAATAATAGAGATTATAGTATTATGAATATGTGACTTTTGCTTTATAGATCTTTTGGGTAGTAGTTGCCTTAGTTGTTTTAGCGCTTGTGGCATCTACTAATTTTGAGTTTTCATTACTGGGAACATGCAATTTGCACTTAGTTTTGCTCTCTAATGGTGTAAGGTTATGTCGAAAAAGTTTGAAAAAGAATTCTGCACTAGCACTTGCATTTTAATCTAGAGTTTCATCTTGAACTCTCTAATGGGCAATTAAAGGCTTTCTCTCAGGTCTTTATATCAATTTCTGGACATTGACTTAAATCATTTACAAGTCTTCCGCTGGTCTTGTCCTTGTAAAGAACCATCCCTTAGCTAGCTAAAACTATAATCAAGCTAATCAGGACCCTATTTGTGTTCAAAAAGTTGGATTACTTGTTAGAGCGGTCCTTAGAAATCAACGTTGTAACAACTATATTAGTTAAGCTAGGTTGCATAGTTGTTATATGGCCACAATCCAAAACATAAACCGGTCTCAGGTTATAGTTCTTCTGGATATTTATGACATTAAGGAAATAAACTCATGTTACATGACGTTTTCAATATGATCCCTTTTGAAGTAACATTTATTTGTCAGAGAAAAATATGACATATATAACTTTTAAGCATAATAATTTATCAAGAATATTTTACTTTAAATAAACTATAGTCAAAAGTGACCTTGATTCTCCTGTTAGAATTAAAATTTGTTATCTGCATTACAATATGTTGGATAGTGTGTTAATAAAATCCTTTAGTATGGATCACTAACATTTTCATTCTGTTTCCTTTGATGTACATTATATATGATTTGGATGCTCAAATTTACTGGATGGACAAATTCATGAACAGATCCGAATGGTAAGCTTCTTTGGCATTTTGGTTTTTGATATGAATTGTGTCTGAAGTACTAATCTAATCCAGTGTTTTTTCACTATTCAAACTTTTGACAGGACCTATGTACTATAAAGGGCTTTACCATCTATTTTACCAATACAATCCTAAAGGTGCAGTGTGGGGCAACATAGTTTGGGCACATTCAGTGTCTAAGGACTTAGTGAACTGGGAATCACTAGAGCCTGCTATTTATCCAACCAAGCCGTTTGATATCAAAGGATGTTGGTCAGGCTCAGCCACCATACTGCCAGGTAATAAACCTATAATTCTCTATACTGGTATTGACTCGAAAAAACGTCAGGTTCAAAACTATGCAATACCTGCAAATTTATCTGACCCACATCTCAAAAAATGGGTTAAGCCTGATGACAATCCGATCGTTGACCCGGATAAAGGAGTGAATGCTAGTGCATTTCGTGACCCCACCACTGCTTGGCGAGTTGATGGGCACTGGAAAATATTGGTTGGCAGTAGGAGAAAGAGTAGAGGCATTGCATATTTGTACAGAAGTAAGGATTTTAAGAAATGGGTCAAGGCCAAGCACCCTTTACATTCCAAGGCAAATACAGGTATGTGGGAATGCCCGGATTTTTTCCCAGTTCTTATCTCGAGTCAGAACGGGTTGGATGCATCAGCTATTGGTAAAGATGTGAAACACGTCCTTAAGGTTAGCCTAGACTTGACAAGATACGAGTATTACACGATAGGTACCTATGATAGAAAGAAGGATAGATATATTCCTGATAACACCTCAGTTGATGGTTGGGATGGACTTAGACTTGATTATGGAAACTTTTATGCTTCAAAGACATTCTATGACCCAGTAAAACATAGAAGGCTTTTATGGGGTTGGGTCAATGAATCAGATAGTGCTGCTGCAGATACCACCAAGGGATGGGCTGGAATTTAGGTAAAAGGCTACTGAAGGTGTTTTTTCTATCAAATATGTGCAAGGAATGTTTGTAATGTTTAACAAAGTCTTTAACTTTTTGTTGGATTTTGCATTGTTTTAGAGCATTCCAAGAAAGTTGTGGTTAGATCCCAATGGAAAACAACTAGTTCAATGGCCTATTGAAGAGATAGAGACTCTACGACGCAAAAAGGTACACTTGTGCAACCAAAAACTTAACTTGGGAGATCACCTTGAAGTTAAAGGAATCACTGCTATCCAGGTTTGCCCATCACACTTGATATTCAACTTTGTCGGATTAACTTAGCACTAAGTTAAGAAGATATGATGTTTATTGATGTTGTTCATAGGCTGATGTTGACGTTACCTTTTCATTTCCGAGCTTGAAAAAAGCTGAGCCTTTTGACCCTAATTGGGCTAAGCTTCCTGCTATAGATGTTTGTGCCCAAAGGGGTTCACACAAACAAGGAGGGCTCGGGCCATTTGGACTATTAACATTGGCTTCGAGAAACCTTGAAGAATTTACTCCTGTCTTCTTCAGGATATTCAAGGATATAGAGAAGCATAAGGTCCTGTTGTGTTCTGATGCAAGAAGGTTTGTCTATAACTCCGAACATATTAGTACTCAATCCTGCTCTCATCACTCTGTGTAGCTCAATTTCATTTGTTGTTTAGTTTTAACAGATTAACTTCATTTATTTTTTCTTTAACAGTTCATCTTTGGGAGCAGGTCTATACAAACCATCCTTTGCAGGGTTTGTCGATGTTGATTTATCAACCAATAAGCTTTCTCTTAGGAGTTTGGTAAAACAATCTTCTTATCATAATCTCTATTTATATCGCCACTTTGTCCAAACTATATGATGATATACTTTCCTATCATTTTCATTTGCAGATTGATCATTCAGTAGTGGAAAGTTTCGGTGTTGGAGGCAAAATTGTGGTGACATCTAGGGTATATCCAACACTTGCTGTGTTCAACAAGGCTCACTTGTTTTTATTTAACAATGGGACAGAGACAATTATTGTGGAGAATCTGAATGCTTGGAGCATGGGAAGACCAGTAATGAACATACCATTGAAGGGGTGAAGGAGAGAGACATTTGAGACCCAGAAAAGACAAAAATGGAAGGATTCAAGTAGCTTAGTGGAACTAGTTGGAAGTAGGGGAAAATAAAAACGAAATCCAAATAGTAAACTAACAAATCCTATTCATAGACGTCCAGTAGTTTTGGATGGTCTTATGGTTTGGTTGTGTCTTTTATTATGAAGAAGCCATACTGGTTGCTATCTTTATTCCCATCATCACATGATCTACTTTTTCTTTCATTTCAACTTTGGATTGGCTTGAAGTAGCCTAATAGTAGAAGGATACCGTTTACTTTACCATTTTATGCAGCGAAATGACTAGAAAAAGAAGAATATTTTTCTAACTTAAGAAATAACTAAAAATAGAAAATCAATAGCCAGCATACTGGCATGTATAAGAAAAGGATAGTGTAATGATATAAACTGCTCTTAGAGTACTATGCATTTGGAAAAGATCCAATCACTTTAAAGAATGAAGTGATTGAAATATGTAACAAGCTAGTGACTATCTATCTGATCATAATCTGAATGTTGATGTCCAAATTATAATGGTTTTGAGAGATCAGAGCCAGTATGGACATATATGCAATCAACTTCTGCTCCACTTTTGTTATAGAATTACTTAGTACCGATTAACTTAACCATGCTGATAGCTTTTCCAAAGTAATAATCACTTCTTAATTATTTAAAAAAATTGTGTTAACATGTTTGAATGATATCATTATTTCACTTAAGTTCTTTCCCTGACTTTTTTGTTTACGATTATGCTATTCAAATGCCAATTTTACTTCATTTCGGTTTACTAGATTCTCACTCATAAACCTATTGTAACATTTATGGGATGTTTTTTAGTGTCACAAATTTAAGTTTGAATTATTTATCTTCTCTCATTCTTTTGTGTCACTTATAGTGACACCTTCATTTAGTGTACAGTTTTTTCAATTATCTTCTTTATCAATCAGTTGTGTTGTCTTGAGATTTTGTTCCCATACTTTCATGTTACCAAAAGAATGATTGCTTAGATTCAAGAATGAAGTTGTTGATGTGCTTACTGGATCCACCTATGTAAGATATCCAAATATATATAATGGAAGTAAATAAATTGGATAATATATTCTATTTGCTTATGAACTTCTATATCATCTCTCTCTTTGTCATAACCCATATTATTCCTCTAGTAAGATCTAAACAAGGGCGTAAAATTTTTAAATCACGTTTCTTTACCAATTTTATATATTTAAATCAAAAAGTATTTAACTTCTTTGTTCTTCCTAAAATAACATATTTTATTAAAACAATATATCAAGAAGTATTACCCTATATCAAAGTTCTCCACTTCAAGATCTTTTATCATAAAGGAAATTATAGTCTTATGGTACAATTAGAATGAACCTTAGCTGATCCTTCCATTCATGGAACTTTTAGAGCAGCCATTTCATCACAACATTGGTATCTTATGTTCAAAAGTTTAAAAAACCTTTTTAGATATACCTTTAACCTAACTCTTTGGAAATGATGAGCATTGATATATCCCATAGTAGGTTTCGTTATTATATAGTTGTCGAGTTTCTTCTTTTCAAGTGTTACCTTATGCTAACTATATTTCTCCCTTATTACTAGTATTGTAGAATTGTGGCAATTGATGCATAGACAACGAAGATCCTTAACATAATCCTTTTGTTGGTTTAGCATATTATTTAAAAAGTATATATATTTGTACAATATTTAGGCTTATGTTGTAAGTTGAAAATGTTATAGCTAGATTATGTCTCTTCATCTAGAAACAAATTCACATTAAATGCATAAACCGTCATATGTCATTATAGGTTAAATGGTCAATTGAGGAGCTCATAAATTGATTATAACTCAGGCATTAGATTATTAGGTTGCCTAAATTATCTAGTTAAGCAATTATTCATTGATTAAAATTTTACATATGAATTGAAGTTGTTTATATCATTAATTGATATGGATTTGTTTTCTTGTAGGTTAGTAAATGTAATTTATTTATATGTATGATGAAAAGTTTTCTTGAAGGATTATTGAATTAAATTCATAAATTAAGAAAAGAGATGGATATTTTAAAAAAAGATGGTGAAACAAAGACAAGTAAAATATCAAGTGGAGTAGGATATAGTCTAAAAACTATCGTCTGAAAAAATAATGAGATTAAAGAGAAAGTGAAGAACATGAAGGTTAACATTAATTTTATTATTGAAAAAGACTAAAGAATTAAATACTAAGGACCAAATATTAGTAAATATTATTATAGGAGTTGTCATCATTATTATGTAAGTACTTGTAAACCATATTGTTGAAAATGGTTATACATTTTCAATAATCTTAGTTTTATGATGTTATATGAAATATTAATTAATTAATTTAATTTATTTCTCCATTTTCAATTCTATTCTTATTATTTTGATTTGGTTCTTATAACCAATATAATAAATATAATGGCCTTGTGACATTTACAAAATTAAATCATTTTTGGATCAATATAGTATATATCCCATTACAAAACATAAAATATTAGTACTGCCAACATCATAGTGTATTCATTTACACTGATAACATGACATCACTGTACATTATACTATATTCATTTACATTAACAACAAAACATAAAACATAGTTGAACCTGTAAAGATAAGACTCGTCATCTATTCAATTATAACCTAATGTCCAAAAGAAAAGGAACAAATCATATGTCCAAAACAGTGTATGATAATCGTAGATTGCTTGATTATTGCACACTTAATTGAGAAAGTTATTCTTAAAATAATTGAATAGCTCCCTTATGGATTGCCCTTGGTCACTCGAGATTGTAATTGTCCAGATGCTATGTTTGGAGTCCCTTTGAATCTTAGGCCTCTTGATTGGAGCACCAACTTAAATGCTCTTAGATCAACATGTTTAAATTTTCTTTACATGGAGTGCATAGAGCTATTACGTTGATTTGCTATAATATTGAAAGTTTGATTATCTATTTTAGGTAACTAGGCATTAAATCTATTAACAATTCTTGTCAATTTAATTGTATTCATGAGGTAGAGTAAATAGTGTATGTAATTTTCTATAAGGTTTTATCATTTGAAATTATTGAAGCTCGTCCATCACCAAAGTGTTGCATCTGTAACAATAAGTAATGAATATGTTATAATGCATTATAGGTTGTTGATCATCTACAATTACAATAATAAGTAATCAATCTTGAAATTCATGTAGGCTACAACTTAATTATCAACAATTGTTTGTTGTTTTCTTCCATTGTGCTTAATGTTCTCACATTTTTGTCACTTTTGTGTTGAACCCTTTTGGGACATTTAGTATGGGCTATTCATCTTTTTTAATTCATTTTTATCCTTTTTTTATTTTTTCAGTCTCCCTAACATCATCCTCTTTATAGGGTGAATTTGTTCCTTATTTGTAGGTGTTCATCACTGGTTACAACTTTTACTAATAAACTTTTTAAAATTTATCTTTCTTATAACAATTGTCAAAAAAAGCTTCCTCCTATTGATTGGATGATGAAATAATGCAAATCATGCTTACATAGATAACTATAAAGTTTTCATATTCTAGAACTAAAAGTTCCATCCCTACCAAGTATGAATGTCCTTGAAATTCCTTATAAAAAATTTTGCAAAAACTATTTTGACTTATATATGGTGAAACAATTGTATTGTCTTATAACTTTGAACCTTGATGTAAAGAAAGGAGTTGGTAGCCAAAAGACCTTCACAGAAACTTCAAAGATGTTTATGCAAAGATGCTCATAAATCTAAATAGTAGGAAAGCACACCCTTCAGATGGAACAATGATAGAAAATTGAAACTAGAGAATTAGAAGCAAGTATATGGTTTTAATCAAAGAAGGATGAGTGAGAATTACGAGGGAATATAATGATGAGCTCAGATGTGGAACTAAGTTGTTAAAGCATAAAAGGGTAACAGGGACGAAAGGAGCAAGGACAAGAGTTGCACCTTTATCTTCCTCGGTAAATCACCAAAGAACATTCCACCTTTCAACAAATGGAAAATACAACTAAGAGGCTTAACTCATGCAAGGTAGACGTGAACTTCTGGTTTCTAGAGTGGAAATGAGTATGAACTTCTAGTTTTAGTTGTGTAAATGATAGTGTATTTAATGTATTTCTTTACTATGGTATTTTGTAAATGTTTTGTGTAGCTAGTTAGATGTGCCTTCCTAAAAGATCATCTTGGTTGGTATATTCATGTAGGCAGGATGTTGTGGTTCGTACGATTCATAGGGAACTATTTTTGTAGAGTTCCTCTTATTCTTAGGTTAGTTACCTTTCTGGTTTTGGGAGGGGGTGGCCTTCAAGGCAACCTCATGGTTTGTACATAAACCTTTTTTGATTAATTTAAATTTATGATTTACCAAAAAAAACCTTGAAACACCTACTATTATTATCATATGAAGCACATAACTCCCATTTGCACCCTTCTATGTACCCAAAATTAATCATCTTTATCTCATTCCTTTTCCACTTAAACATTAAATCCAGTCGCCACTACTAGTCAGTAACTACATCTTTAAAATCTTTTGCATGACTAAACTCCATGCATAAAGTTTAATGGAATTGTACACCATTTACTTTAAGTCTATAACTCATAGGTGGTCTCCTTAATGGTTCATTAGATTCTTCACCATTAGGATAGTCATCACTAAAAAGAAAATTTCCATAATATGTTGAATATATTTCTAATAGATGATTATCATCCAGAATAGATGCATTGAAGATATGGAGTACATCTTCATGTTAAGCATTTTGTTGTTCTCCAATTTCATCACTAATTTCATTATTGCCATCTTCAATTTTTCATTTTTGTTGTCCTCATCATCAACAACTACATCGTCATTAACAATCTTAACTTTCTTTACCCTTTAATCATTATTTTTCTTTCCATATGTCCCCGTATGCCATCACCAATATTTAGGTCACCACCCAATCTATCACTAACATTATCCCCACAAGTTATCATTAATATTTCAGGAGCTAAGCTAGTTTCATTTAACTTGTGTGTTATATACACATCTACCTTCCTATAGAACTTCATCAAACAAATTAGTCTTATACAACTATCATTTGATTCAATAATTTTAATGACTTATTGAAATTGAATTCATGAACTATATAATATTCTTTATCAACTTGATTATACCTTTGTTCAATCCTTATCTTATATATCTGCTAATAACTAGCAAAATGTCTTTACCTAAAAAAAATACTAATTGACCCTCCTTCATACCTAACTTAGGTTTCAATTGGAACTCCCTACTATAAAACAAGTTCATACTTCCACATTGATTCAGTGTGGTCCTTAAAAAATATATCACATATGCATGGAAATTAATACTATATCAATTAACATATATCATATAACATATAACATCAAGGTGATCAATTATGATATGAATACTTTAATTTTTTTCTTTCTTTTGTGCCTATGTTGTTACATAAATCATTTGTGGGACATGAATATCTCAAACTTTCTTTCTAACAGTAAATAGACTACTTCAACAAATTATAATCACATGCATCCTACTTCAAATAAAGTAAAGGAACATCACAACAGTGAGAAAATGACACTAAGATCTCGAGCATATACACATCCAAAAGGATAACAAGATGTTCAACACATATATATCAATTAAGAAAAGGCAACAAAATATCCAAATTATTTAATCCAACTCATATAAACACAACACACGCACACACACACACAGAGTCATTTAATAATATGGTAAATATTTCATTAAAGAAATGACAATGATCTCTAGATCTTAGATATACAATTAAAAACTTAGGTTACTAAGACTACTAAAAATATAATATTATAGTTTGCTTGTATTTTTCTTTTCAGCGTTAAAGGTAACTCTTCCAGGAGAAATCTAGTCAGACCTTCTCTTTACTACAATTGCATACACGTAAACTAGTTCTATAAACAGTAATCTAATTATATATCCAAAATGATGAGCATATCAATAAATTATTCCAACGTGATTTATCAATCTGAACTAATGCATGTATATATGATACTCTATTTAGCAGACATATATGATACTCTATTTAGCAAACATATATGATACACTATATGCTTCTAGGGTATTCTATCCGGTACACACACGCACATAGTGCATATATAATACTAGAGACACAAGACATCCATATAATTACATGTAATTGGGTCATATGCAACTAGGACAACGTGAAAAGTAGAAAAAGAAACTAAAAAATTTACCTTTATAGGTTGATAATGGTTCCTAACATTGTCTTTAACATTTTGTCAACAACAGTTCGATAATGGTGCCTACTCCTACCTCTTATATGGATGACAAACAAGAAGATATAGGAGATTACATTAATTTATTAAACCAAGATGAACATCACAATATTTGTAATAAATTTTAAAAACATTTAGACTTACTGACTTGTTGAATTTCACCTATTTTCTAGCAAACAATCGGTGATAGAAGAGAAGTGAGGCAAAAGCAAGACATAATAGAGAGCCATACAAAGAATAGAGAGTGACCCAAAATGAGAGTAGTGAGAAAGGTAATTACAAAAGGGAAAGATAATCCTTATTTTTAGTTTTGAGGATTTAGGTTTCTAATGTTTAGAATTTTAAGGATTCATATGAGCTACCTATATGATTAATGTAGGTCTCCATGTTAAAAAAATTGGCCGAGTTAACAAAAATGATAGAACCAGATAATTTTGTCAATTTGAAGGTCACTTTATACAATCTTTAAAATGTTAGGATCCTTTCTATACATTGGCAAAAGTACAAATTTAACCTTAATTTTTTCTTACCAAAATACAAGTTAGGTCCTAATGTTTTGGAACATTCAAAATGAATCTTGACATTCGCAAAATGTTTACATTATACTCTAAATGGACAAAAATTTAAATGAAATTATGTTTCCATCCTTTATATGCTACTACCTCAGCATTGACTTGACATAAGTTTAATATTTTTTTTATTTAAATTATGGATTCCACTATCTAACATAGACTCTTCTTTTTTACATAATTTTAAATTAATTTAAGTTTTTATTACATTTTATTTTTAATAAATCCTATACTTAATTAACCTAATTTAATATCAATAAACCATATTAACCTAATTTGATCCTAATTATTCAAAATTCCGAATATGGAATCAAGTTTGTCTGTAATTTAATTCACTAAATCTCAAAATTCTTACACCATCTAAAAATAACCCTAATTCACTAATCTCTATTGTCTCTATATTAAATCGTCTCGAAATCGAGCCCTTTTCATCCTTAGCAACTTCTCTTCTGATTTTCAATCTAGAAATCAACATCCATCTTAAAGACGACCTCTTAGTTTAGTGGTCAAGTTAATGGGCGTAGAAGCACTGCCAAGATCTACATTAACTAGTCTTTGTAGTTGGAACAAGATCTGCCTTATTGAGCCAATACTGGCATTCGGACACGGAAGGAATAGCTTATCGGCTGGTGTAAACCTCCTCCGAAATGGGTTAAATTAAACACGGAAGGCGTGTACAAAGGTTCATCCTCTATGGCCACTGTGGGTGGCCTTCTCTGTGACTGCTCAGGAGCATGGCTAAGAGGTTTTGTACGCAACATTGGACGGTGCTCTCCTATCACAGCCAAACTCTGAGGTGTGCTATCAGGACTTCAACTTGCAAGGCATCAGGGATATCGCCGGATTGTATTAGAAGTGGATTCGCTAGCAGTAATAAATATTTTGTCATCCTCTTATATGCGATCAATGTCCCTCGATCCCCTTGTCCTAGACATCAATGAACTCTTTACTCGGAATTGAGTCATTCTACCTCGCCACATTCACAAGGAAGGTAACCAGTATGTGAACTGACTTTCCAATTTTGCAGCTTAGTTTGGGATAGGGAGCATTTCATTAGAATATACACTCAAAGGGTGCACCTCAATCCTCTTAAGAGGATATGCCGGGGATTTGTTTCCCACGACTAATGCTGTAACTTGCTTCAATTTTTTCTTCCTTTTCGTGTAAAAAAGAAGAAGGAAATGCGTAGGTAAAAGCCTACGAAGTTTAAGGAAATAGACAATATCATTAAGGTGGAAAAATCCAA
Organism: Erythroxylum williamsii; assembly: GCA_027564335.1. Classification (NCBI taxonomy): domain Eukaryota; kingdom Viridiplantae; phylum Streptophyta; class Magnoliopsida; order Malpighiales; family Erythroxylaceae; genus Erythroxylum; species Erythroxylum williamsii. The sequence continues at coordinate 64,180,200 of JANITW010000005.1, read as the reverse complement.
ATCTTATCATGAAACGTATATCCAATTTACGTATTAAACCAACACGATCTAAGTAGTTGGATAGTAGTTGAGGTTCTCATAAAAGAACATAAAAGCAAGGGTTTTAAAATCGGACCGGACCAACCAGTCCGACCGAAATTTGTCTGAATCGGTCATATATCCGGTTTGATTTTAGTTGATAACCCTTGTATATGAAAACCGGCCGGTTTAACATAGAAACGGCCGGTTTTCTGACAAACCGGTTATTTGATAACCGGATTTAAAAGCTTCACCCTCTCTTAGAACTTCTCTTCGATGTTACAGAGGAAGAGTTCGAAGTGACAATCTCGTTGCGTGATTTTCGTAACTACGTTGAAGCTGAAGCTCGAGGTTTGTGTCTGAAACCTGAAGTTAAGCCCGTGAATGAAGTCGTCTTTTCCTGGGGTGCTAAACGGAGGAGATCCGCTAATGAGACGTCGGTATTCCAGTCACCCTCAACCTTCGCACAACCGCCGCCACCGCCGAAGTCGCCTAAGTCTGACCAACATGACGAGGCGCAGAGCCCTTCGTCGCCGTTTTCCTTCTCTCGGAATGATTCTATTGAGAGTAGCAAGCTATTGAAAAGAACAGCCTCCTATAAGAAGGTGGGTCATTTTGAATCCTTGGTTCTTTAATTTCTGTCTGGCGTCGTTTTGTGAGGTTTCTTGTAATGGGTTCCAATTTCTCTGGAGATTCGACAAATTGGGTTGTTTTGTCTGTAAGTTACTGTCTTGTTGTTTGACAAATCTGTTCATCCGTTGAATATCCTGAAGACGAAGGAAGAATTGCTGGAAATCACTGAAAATCTGACACGGAGGAATGAATTACTTGCAAAAGTATGTTTTTCCTTTCTGGGTTTAGTTTATTTCTTCTGTTTGAATCGATCTTCCATAAGTTTCAATTTTCTTGTTTCTTGTTCTTTGAAGTAACTAAGTTAACTCCGAATCCAAACACTTATGTCTTGCGTAAATTGTGATTACATGCACATTCACGGACACCACCCGCTTTTTTTATATATATAACACAATATGAATATTGGTGACATTTCAGGCTGGAAAACAGAGGGCTGAAAGAAGACACAAGTTCATGGGGATTTAGAAGAGTTCTATGAAGAATGGGACAGGCGAGCTTGAGAGAAGACATATACATCAGCAAGAAATAACAAATTAGAAGTTTCATCAAGTCGTTATAGTCTCTTGAGAGAAGACATATACAATGCCCCCTTTTCTTTTCTGCGATGAAAAAAAAGGGGTAAAATTTGCATGGTCAAATAGACCACAAAAATTCCATGTTAAGAAAGAGAATATTATGAACCCTCAGCATTTCTTGCAGTTATTAGTGCTAAACAACTTGAAACGCTAAAAGATAAAAGTTTCCAACAAAGAGCCACTAACAACTTGAAGAATTTCTGCCAGCTACTCAATATTATTTCAAAGTGAAGCAAAGATACAAAGCCACCAAACTGTCCGCCCGCCCAAATATGTAATGTCTCAATCAATTAAAAGTCCAGCATTTCAAATCCTGGTTTTTTTCTGTATTCCTCTATTTCTCAGAAACCAAGGCACTGGATCATAGAAAGTTAATGCTACTCAAATAGTTCAAAATTCCCAGAAATAACTCCACATCACAGAACTTAGAAATATCAGTGTAACAGGAAAGGAGAAAGGCTACACACAAATTCAACATGAGCGCAAGCAAAAGGCCCACCTAGAGATTAATGGAAATTTAGGATAGCAACCTACATAGTCGAATCGCGAAGTTCTAAATAAAACAGCAAACTCAAGACAATAGTAAGCTAGAATTACAAAGTTTGACAATTGAGAATGAGTTCCTAGCACAAAAAGATAGGAGATGTGACATGCCTGAAAGGTGTGTGCTGGTAGCTGCCATCCATGCTTCCTCACCATAACTACCAAAATCCAGAAACCCACAAACCCTAACAGACCCTTGAGTACAAAAGGGGAAAAGCAACGAACTTTATGACAGTGATAGCAAGTCTCACACTCTGTCACACAAACCCAAATGCCACAAAGAAAAAAGATACAAACTTCAGCAGAATTCCATAGGTTTACTCATTCCCTCTAATCAATCCACCAAAGATGGAAATTTGACAAAGAAAAACCAAAGTATGAGGAAACCAAGAACCGGAAAGGTCAATAAAACAAGGAAAGAAAGAAAAAAAAGGAGCAAGTTAAAGGCACAACACTCAGAACCAAAAAGGGGAAAAAGCCAAGAAGAAAGTGGAAAAACTTTAGCAATACTACTAACTCATAGCCCTTTGCTCCATCTGAAGAGTTTCACAAGAAATTCTTGAAAATTCTCTCTATGGATTTGATGACAACTTTGGATAGAAATATATGAGAGCTCCAATAGATGTGTAGAGAGTTAAGCACTAAGTTAATAAGTTGATTTTTTCCTGTAAAAGATAGAAATCTGTTTGTCCAAGAATGGATTCTGTGAAGAATTTTATTTATAAAAGGTAAGTATTCGATGAAAGTGAGTCTTTTTGTGGAGATAGGCAAAACTAAATACAAGATAGGTGGTGAGTTCTCCTTCATGGCTACAAGAGAAGCGATATGTTAGTCCATAGTTAAGGCACTTTTAAAGAGAATAAAAAATTGCAATTATATATTTATCTATTGCGTTTAACAAACATACTAACAATAAGAATAAACAAAAAT
>JANITW010000005.1:64053291-64082516 GCA_027564335.1 Erythroxylum williamsii | reverse complement strand
GGCAACTTAAACAAAGGCTCCAAAGAAGAAGAAGAACCTTGGAATGCCAAACTCAATGAATAACCGAGAGCACGAGCGACCGGAACAACAACCGCATTTCCAACTTGGATATACCTATAATAAACATTTTCGAGCATTAATAATTTAAAATGTTTTTGCAGAAGAGTTTAGTGAATAATATATATTTATACCTTTCTTTTATTGGACCAAATAGTTTACAGTAATCTGGAAAACCTTGTAGTCTTGCATTTTCACGAATTGACAGAACACGATCTTGTGTAGGATGTATAATGGGCTGCGGAGTAACAAAAATTAAGCAACGCAAGATGACTGTTGAACCGATGAAACCAAATCAATTCAATGATTATTGAAACACCATAATTGTTAAATTATGTTTTAAAAATATTATTTTATCTTTAACAATTAAAAATATTTATGTTAAATCAAATTCATTCACTAACTCATTTCAATCTAAAATTCAATCAATTAATTTATCATCAAATTAAACTTAATATGTTGCCTTTAATTATAAAAAACTAGTCACACTATAATCACGTACTAAAACAAATAAGGATGCTAGAAAGCTGATTATGGGGTTCAGAACTGGTCACCACGGTTGGCATGTTAGATATGATAATAATCTATATACATGTCTATTATAGAAAAATAAAAATGCAGAATATTATTACATACCTCCTGTCATTGATGTTGAGAGATCTCGGACAAATATGAGAGGACACTTCTAAACTTTTAACAAATGCAAGGGATGGTGTATGCAAAATAATGCTAAGTCTAGGGACCCAATCTCTTTATATGCCTTGTTGTCTTCCATCAAAATAACAGAAGGATATGATGGTTCAAGTAGAAGGGCATGACTTATTCAAAAAGAATCGACACGACCCATCAGAAATGAAACTAACGGATAACAGTCTCCCACTTAGGTCGTAGATGTAATCTAAAAGTCATAAAACCTTCACTTAATTGAAGAAACCAAATGCATGAATCATAGCGATAAATCCTCTAAATGTGATTATTATCTTCCATGTATTACGATGCATCTTATTTCCTACGTCACTTTTACTAAACGAATAAAGCTTTACGTTTATTCTAGGTCCAGAATAGTTGTAAGTCTCAAAATAAAAAGGTATACACCAGAATGAGAAAACAACTAATTAATAAGAGTTTCGTGAAAGTACATACATAAATCACATAATGGAATCAAGTCCCATTCTAGCAACATGATCCTTAAAACTCTTTGGTGGCATGCCTTTTGTTAAAGGATCAGTAATCATTAATTCAGTGCGAATGTGTTAAATGATCACTTTATTCTCGTTGACACATTTCCTAATGGCCAAATACTTAATATTGATGTGTTTACCTCGACTACCACTCTTGATGTTCTTGGTCAAGAAAACTGTAGCTGGATTGTCACAGTACATTCTTAATGGCTTAGAAATAGAATCCACATTTCTAAGTCCAGATATAAAACTCTTCAACCATACACGATGTGATGTAGCCTCAAAACAAAAAAGAACTCAGCCTCCATGATAGAAGTAGCAGTCAAAGTCTGCTTTGAACTCCTCCAAGATATGGTTCCACTGGCAAACATAAATACATATCTAGATGTTGATTTTCGTGAATCAACATAACCAGCAAAGTCTAAATCTGAGTAGCCAACTATTCCTGATTTTCGTTCGTTTATACATAAGCATGTAATCTTCTGTTACTTGAAGGTACCTCATCACCTTTTTGGCAGCTCCCCAGTGATCTATACCTGGGTTCCCAACATTCCAACAACAAATACAATGTCAGGTCTTGTACAATCCTGAGCATACATTAGGCTCCTTACTGCAGAAGTATATGGAATATTTTTCATTTGTTCCCTTTCAACCTCATTTTTTGGGTACTGGTTCAAATTGCACCTATTACCCTTCACAATAGGTGCTATACTCAGATAACAATCTTTCATTCGAAATCTTTTTAAAACCTTACTAATATAGGTTTCTTGGGATAGAAATAAAATGTATTGAGATCTGTCACTATGGATCTTAATGCTAATGACATAAAATGCCTCACCTATATCCTTCATATCAAAATTCTTATAGCAAACCTTTGTCATTTGTGGCGAGTAAAACATCATCCATATATAGAACAAAGAAACAAATTTTACTCCCAGTAACTTTCAGATATATGCATTAATCCATGATAATTTCTTCAAAACCATATGAAGAGAAGATATCATGGAATTTCAAATACCATTGACGGGGGGCTTGTTTCAATCCATATATGGATTTCTTAAGCTTACACACCAAATGCTCACCATCACTAGAGGAGAATCCTTCCGATTGTTTCATATAAACTTCTTCCTCTAAGTCTCCATTTAGGAATGTTGTTTTCACATCCATTTGATGTAGTTTCAGATCAAAATGGACAACTAATGCCATAATCACTGGTAAGAAATCCTTTTTAGAAACAAGAGAAAAGGTCTCTGTGTAATTGATTCCTTTTTGTTGAGTAAATCCTTTGACAACAAGTCTAGCTTTATATCTTTCAACATTGCCTAATGGGTACTTTTTTGTCTTAAAGGCCCATTTACATCTAATGGCCTTTGCACCATTAGGCAAATTGACAAGATCCCAAACTTTGTTAGATGCCATGGAATTCATCTCATCTACCATGGCATTGTACCACAATTGAGATTCATTGCAACTTATAGCTTACAAAAATGTTTCAGGGTCATTTTCGGCTCCAGTGTTATAATCAGCTTCTTGTAAATACACAATGTAATAACTAGGTATTGCTAATTTCATATCTCTAGTTGATCTTCTTAATATTGTATTAGCGCCCTCCTGAGGAGGATCTTGTATAACTTGTTGCTCAACAACCTATGGTGATTACTGAACAATCGGATCTACTAGATTGTCATCAGCAGGTTATGGAACTTCAATGATTAGTTGTTCACCTCTCATTTGACTTTAGGGATGCTATGAATGACTATCAATCTATTACTTGAAGTAGGAGTTCAAATTTCACAATGATCCTTCTCAAGAACTAAGTCCCGAGATTGATCAATCCCACTAATCAAGTCATTTTCAAGAAACTTTGCATTTCTTGATTCCACAAACCTAGTACTATGAGATGGACAATAAAATCTATATCCTTTGGACCTTTCAACATATCCAATGAAATACCCACTTATAGTCCTTGGATCCAGTTTCTTTTCTTGTCGATTATAAACTCTTACTTCAGAAGGGCATCCCCAAATGCGTATATGTCGTAAACTCGGTTTCCAACCTTTCCATAACTCAATGGTGTTTTAGAAACAGCTTTGGTTGGAACTCGATTTAATATATACACTGTCATTTTAAGAGCTTCAGTCCACAAGGATTTAGGAAGTTTAGAGCTGCTAAGCATACTCCGCATCATGTCTAATAATGTTCAGTTTCTTCTTTTTGCTACACCATTTTGGTCCGGAGACCCAGGCATGGTGTATTGAGCTATTATCCAATACTCTTGAAGAAAATTCGCAAATGGACCAGGTGCTTGTCTGCCCTCAGTGTATCTACCGTAAAATTCTCCACCTCCATTTGATCTCATGATCTTTATTTGCTTACCACATTATTTGTCTACTTTCCTTTTAAATACCTTAAAGGCATCTAATACTTCGTTCTTGTTATGAAGCAAATAGAGATACATATATTGCGAGCAATCATCTATAAATGAGATGAAGTATTCTGACCATACAAGTCCATTTCTAGACTTCAAATGTCTGTATGTATGATCTCTAATATGTCTAAACTCCTCTTAGCACTTTTCTTTTTCATATTGGTCTGCTTTCCCTTTATGCAGTCCACATAAACATTAAAATCAGTAAAATCTATAGTATTAAGTACTCCATCATTCACTAGTTTTTTTATTCTTTCAAGGGAAATATGTCCCAATCTTCGATGCCACAACATTGAGGATTGTTCATTCATATCTTTTAATACCAGCATTACTATGGGCATGCATTGTATTGTGAAAAACATTTTCTTGCAAATTAATTCAAAAAAGACCATCAATCATTGTACCATTCCCAACAAGATTAGTTTCATGATACAAACCAAATGATGTATTTGAAAAGTTAAAGGAATATCCCATAGATACAAATCTTGAAACTGAAATCAAATTTCTTGAGAAACTTGGAATATAAAATGTTCTTTCCAAATTCAAAACAAAACCAAAATTTTAAAACTAATTTGCATGTCCCAACAGCTTCCACATGTGAACGCATCTTGTTGCCTGAATAGATGCTTTATTCACTATCCACTGGCTTCCTGTGGTTTAGAAAACCCTGCAAGGTATTGGAAATATGGATTGTAAAACCAGAATCAATCCACCAATTATTATGACAAACATCAACCATATTAGATTCATAACAAACAAGTGAGATTGAAATAACTTTCTTTATAATCCAAGCCTTAAATTTGGCACAATCCTTCTTTATGTGCCCTTTCTTTTTGCAGAAGCGACACTTGGGATTGAAATCCTTTTTGATCTCAGTACGGACTGGTATTTTACCCTTTCCTTTTTGTTTGGCTTGCCCTCTATTCCTTCCTTCGGTTGCTATATGTGCACTTTCACTCAATTCCATTCCTAACCTCCCTTCCTCTTGAACACACATGGTCAGAAGTTCATTGATAGACCATTTATCCTTATGTGTGTTGTAAGAGATTTTAAAGGGTCCATATTGTGGTGGAAGAGAATTAAGTATGTAATGCACAAGGAAAGACTCGGACATTTCAACCTCAAGAGACCTCAGTTGAGCCGCAATGTCCCTCATTCGCATGATGTGCTCACGCACACCTCTAACACTTGTGAGCTTCATTGATGATAACTTAGTCATTAAGGTGCTAGCTAGGGCCTTATCTAAAGACTCAAATTGTTCATCAATAGCCATCAATAAGTCCCTAACATGATTACACTCTCCAATAGAACCACGAATACTAGGGTGAACTTTGGTCTTTATGTACATCATGCTGAGGCGATTAGATTGCTCTTAACACTCGTAAAGAGCAATTTCAACCTGAGTGCTAGTTTCAGTAGGTACATGTGGTTCATCTTTTCGGATAGCATAATCAATGTCCATATACCCTAATTGGAGGAGAATTCTCTCTTTCCATATTTTATAGTTATCACCATTCAATTCGGGAATATCATATTGAATATTAGAAAAATACACAGGTTGAATAACTACACAAAATTCAAAATATAAACATGCTTATGTTACTAAATTTGTTGAAGCAAAGAAACATGTATCATGTTTTACCAATGTTAAAACATGCAATCATTTTCATATATGGATCATGTAACAATTAAAACTGGCTGTGGGCTAAGCTTTAACTAAAATATTCATATTTACTATTTATGTTGAAACTATCAACTTATATTCTTTTTTTCTTAAAACCTATGGGTAAATTAAGAAAAAGACAATTTTGCTATTCCATCCTAATTAATCATGCAAATATAATAAATCTTCCCGTGGGATAAAATTTATTCTATTTAAATATGATTAATTACAATTGGTGTCATTTTATTAGATGTGATCTATAACACATAACATATATTTTTAATTAATCAAAGATGCTGTGGCTAATCTTCAACTAATTAAAATTATATTAATCACATGACACCTCATTTTATGCAAAACTATGAATAATAAAGGTTTTACATAATCCTTTACAATTGATTAATAATAAATCAATATCATATATTTGCATAAATATAAATATATATACATGAATTTAAAATCAAACATTATTTAAATCATGTAATTTAATAAATTTGGGCTAATATATAGATTCTGTATATAAATGCAAAATAAATATGGACCATAATGTAAATACAGTATATTCTACACTACATTTATGACTGACCAAATAATTTATTATTTTCAAGTATAAACTCAAAAAGTTAACCTACAAAATATAAGCTTCATCATGTGCGGCCTCTCTGAAATTCATTTTTGATCAAGAATGCATGCAACAATAAAAGCAAATGGTGGGTCCCATGAGAAGCTTTTTGACTTACGAAAACAAGTGTTTTGGTCAAGACTTCATATATGTCTAGACACAACAATAAAAGTAAACAATAAGTCCCTTGAAAAGTTTTTAAAGTTACAAAGAAGTAGGTTTACTCCTGTAAAACTTAAACTTGCATTAATGGCCACGAAAAACAAGTTTTCTGAAACATGTATTCAAAACTTTCCAAACAATGGCCCACGGAAAAGGTGTTGAAATTGTCAGAGGAAGGGTATGAAACAATGAAAGCAACACACCAATCCACGCTTATAACCAAGGGTCCGACGTTGAAAAGTTTGGAAAATGTCTGAGGAAATCGCTTATAACCATGGGTTCGTGAAGCATCCTCCTATTCGAAAATTGTACAGAGCCCACGCATGGCCACACAACCTTTATTCAGAAGTCGGGCAGACTAACAATTAAAACACCATTTGCAATTTAATAAAGAACGAAAAACGTGGGTTCTTCATCTTCAACCTTTTGACCGAGTCAACAAGACCTGAATCTGACCCATATTTAAATCTTCCTATTTCTTTATTTCTAAACTTTCAATTCAAAACTATTGTAAATGAAATGCAATTTGCTTCATATACGCAAGAACCATTCCACTATATATTGACTGTAACAATGTCAATATTTGCAACAAAAAATTCACGTATTCATGCATATCGTTACAGAAAATTAATTACATCAAGGCAAAGAAAAGTTTGCTCTGATATTGACTGTTAGACATGAAAATAATCTGTATACATGTCTCTTATAAAAATAAAATGCGAAATATTATTACGTACCTCCTGCCATTGATGTTGAGAGATCTTGAATAAATATGAGAGGGTTCTTCTAAGCTTTTAACAAATGCAAATGATGGTGTATGCAGAATATTGTTAAGCCTAGGGACCCAATCCTTATATATGCATTGTTGTCTTCCATCAAAACAACCAAAGGACATGATGGTTCAAGTAGAAGGGCATGATTTTTTATAAAAAAATAGATACAACCCATAAGAAATGAAACTAACAGATAACATTTTTATGTTTTATGAGTTGTTTTACTAAATAATATTTGTGACTTATGAGCTATGAGTTGTTTGTGTTGGTTTATTAGTTGTGTAGCGTCTAGTGTGTACTAAACATGTGAAATATTAAAAAACAAGTTCAAATGAATATAATCAAATTGAGGTTAGTGAATTGATTTTTGTCTTATAACGTCTTTTAGTAGCAAGTGTGTGCACAAATGAATGTAAAAAAAATTGAGGTTGATGAGTCATGAGTAAAGGGTTAGCGGCGTTGGAGAAATTTATATGATTATTATATAAATTGTTGAAATGGAGATAATGAGGCTTTCCACATAATTTTGTAAAATAAAACTAGCAACGTTAATGATATTAGGATATAGAAAATAAATTTAGGTTTTGTTTTTGACCCATGGTTAAACATTCAAAATAAAAAGAAATAAAAATTTTGAAGTTCGTTGTGGGAGAAATTCTATAAATCTTATATGCGTGATAGATTGAGAATAGCTTTGAATAATATTTAATGATTTGTACTGTTTAATGATTTGTACTGTTAATTATATGTTTATAAAGAACTTCTGAGAATTGATTTTTAGTATTATGATTTACGTGGACATGCTAAATATAATGTGAGCCTGTGAATAGTTAAGTAATCTTTTGTTTTACAAATTTAGTTTTGACATGTCTTTATTTATTTTCACAAATAAATAAAACAAAGTTTAAGTACTCATGATAATTCAAACTCTTCATGAAGATTCGATGATCTAGGTTTGGCTCATGTTAGATTACCCCTATAAAGAGCCATACTATTTATTTATATGGCAACAAATATTTGAAAGATGGGAGAATTATCATATTAAAAAAACATTTAACTGAGATAAAAAATGATAAAAAAAAACCTTATTAAAAAAGTTAGTCATAATGTGAAATAGTAGGTGAAGAATTTTGTTTAAAGAGGATCATAATGAGAAAGATAGAGTGACAATTCTTTTTCTAGTATTCAAGAGGATACTGACAATGTTGAAGGTAGTATTTATACCCAACAAGAAGGTATTACTGCAATTAATGTAAGAAAGAGAATAAGACAAATGTCTTAACTTTTTTTATTTACAAATAACTCTTAAAACATAGCCTTTAATTTGTAATACCTTATAATATAAAAGAACAACTCGTAATGTAGACATGATAATGGCTATATGGTGTTATGATTTATGATTATCATTCAATGTTACTTCATCTTATACCAGCCCATAGTAGATGTTATTCTCTCTTACAATCTATGATATAAATCTTCTTCAATTAATGACTAGAGAGGTAATCTTTTAGGCATCTTTGGTTGTGAAATAAAAAGTTACTTGGGTGATAAAATAATAAATTGGACAACTTATCGATGTTTAATCATGTGTGATGATTAGACAAATAGAAGACATAACATATTATCAAGTTTTTGGTTTATTTTACTAAGAGATGATATTTTTGAAGTTTATTGATACATCTGACCTAGTAAGAAATGTTGATATTTGATTTAGATATTTGATGAAGTTGTAAAAAGGTTGGCCCTGAATATATTATACAATTTATCATTGATAATGATGCCATTTATAAAGTAGTTGAGGAAAAAGTTACAAAATAAATATAATTCTTTCTTTTAAATTCTTTGTGCTGCACATTACATTGACTTAATGTTAAAAAATATAAGAAATTTTAGATACTTTCTTGTAATTGATGAAACTGTACAAAAAGTTAAAAAAAAAAGTAATTAAGTTCATGTATAATTATGCATAGGTTCTTAATTTGGTGAGAAAAGATGTTACCAATAATAGGAACTTGTGTTATCTTATCATTACAACATTTAGAACTAATTTCTTATCAATTTAGTGTTTTCTTCTAATGAAGTCAAAGCTGAGTCAAATGTTGAACACTGATAAGTGAGTTACATCTCAATGTCAGGTTTAATGTTGGAATGAAGGTTTCTAAAATGATTACATTGACTTGATATTAAAAAAATATAAGAGATGCTAGATACTTTCATGTCATTGATGAAACTATACAAAAAGTTTAAAAAATGATTAAGTTCATCTATAATTATGCAAAGGTTCTGAATTTGATGAGAAAAGATTTTATCAATAATAAGAACTTGTGTCATCTTATCATTATAAGATTTAGAATTAATTTCTTATCGCTTTAGTATTTTCTTCTAATGAAGTAAAACCTGAGTTAAATATTTAAAGCTAATAAGTCGGTTACATCTCAATATGTCAAGTTTAATGTTATAATGAAGGTTTCTAAAATTATATTGTAATCATCAATAATGGAAAAGACAACTTTACAAAATGGAGGCATATAATGATAACTCAATGTATAATTCTGTTTTTGATTGATATGGTCTTTGATTGATACTGTTGTTATTGTTATTGTTATTTTTATTTTTATTGTTATTGTTATTATTAAATTGAATATAATTTGTTATAATTTTTTAATAATTTTATTTGTTTATTAGAATTTTTAATAAAATAAGTAATTCTATAAATCTATATTTTTTACTTTATCAATCTTTTAACAAATTGAATTTTTTAATGAACCAACTATTATAGATTAGGCTGATTTGAAAGATATTATTGAATTAAAAAGGATTAATTTATTATTTGGTGCAATAAGTTTAAATAATGAGGAAAACTCACCTAACTAATGAATATTTTATACGGTAAAAAAATTGGGACCAATTTGATTTGAACAAAAGTTATTCAATAAAGATTCAAATTTTTTATTTTTTATTTAATTTCTAATTAATTTATATGTTAAATTTGCATAATATTTTTAAGGTTTGATTAAAGTTTATGTTTCATTTCTACTTTGTTACCTATATTATTCTTACTGTTTTAAGTTACCATTTGATGTAAATTGTAACGATTCAAATATTTGGTATTATTCTTAGCTTTATATCTATACATAAATTAAACAATGGCTTTCTTATTAATTATAATTTTATTTACATAAAAATATGTAAAAATAATATTAATAAAAATAAAAACATAATTATTTTATAACCTAATTGATGTAATTAAGAGATTATTTTATAATTTTTAAAATTAAAAACTATTTTATAATTATAAAATATTACTTAAATAATACTTGATATTAACTAAGATTTATTACTAAAGATATTCATAAAAGTGAAAGTAGGCATAAAGCCATAAACAGCTTATCTTCTAGAAGTTTAAAATTCGGGTGATGAAAATATTTTAGAAAATAATGTAATTGATATTATATTTTTTAATTATATTTGATACAAATTAAATTACATTTGATAAGAATGTGTTTATTATTGATAAATAGTCTTACCAAAAAAAGTATTGATAAATGAAATTAGCCGTAATTTTGATAATTTTTTTAAAAATTGTGAATTAAAATCAATAGTTTGTTCTCATGAAAAAAAGAAGAAGAGTAATTTATATCCATAATCCATGAACATTAACGTCATGTTTGGAACACAGCGAATTGAATTAACTTATTTGGAACAAAAAGATAACTACGAATTCAATTCACGTGTGGATTTAAATCTCACTCTTTTTGTAAATTCAATTCACTCTATAATTCACGTTAATTGAATTCCAAAGATTGCTACTCTTCTTTTTTAACATTGAAACTCAATAATACCCACAACTTCAAGGCAATAACCTTATTACAGCAGCCGACCACTCTTCTCTCACGCACCAGCAGACCAGACCATGCCACTCTTCCTCAATCAATCAGACCTTTCACACAACACAACACACCAAGCAGAACAGACCAGAGGAATGAATATTTAAAGTTGCGTTGTCTTATTTGGTCTCAGGGATTTGGGAAGAGATAAATCAAAGAGCTTTCAGGAAGAAATCCAGAGAGCTAAGAGCTTCAATTAGATGAAGATAGATATATATTTGCATCGGAAGAATATTGCGACTGACAAAAAAGAGAGAAACGAATGTGGATCTTGGATTTTTGGTTGTTAAATACGGAAGTTTCTAGATCGACTAAACAAAGACTTATAGTTAGCTCCTGAGTTATTTTAGGTTGTTAAATATTGAAGCTTCTAAATGTCAAATAATACATCATTATGTAAATTACAATTTTTTATTGGTTAAAGAAAAAATAATTTCAATAATAAAAAAGAATAAAATCACAATAGTAATTGATTATTTTTCATTCCTTGTTAAGGTTAACTCTTTTTAGTTTAATAATATTATTCAAAAAATTCAAATGTTCTATGTTATAAATTACCCAAATTGTGAGTAAAATTAGTAATTTTAATAAAAGAGCATATCTTATCGAATGATATAAGTTGAAGATTAAGCCAAATTAAGCCTCTCGTGTCATCTCTATCATCTATTTTTCTTGTAGCTTAATATGTAATAACTCTTTTTCTTATAGCTCGACATGTAGTAACTCTTAGCTCAATCTAGTCTGATATCATTTGTAATTAATTTTTTTAAAATTTTAATAACAAACTTTCTTTTGATGATATTACTTATAATAAAATTAATGTTTATAAATTATTGCAAGTACGTGTGAATATTTATTAATTAATAAAATTATTTTTTGTTATAGATATAAAATAATTGAATTCATTTTAATTATGTTTCAAACACTGTAATTAAATTCAATTCTAATATTACTTAATTTATCTCAAACATTATAAATTGAATTCAATTCAATCAAACATTATAAATTAAATTCAATTCAATCTCGGTAATATAATTGAATTTAAAAGGTTTTTCAGTTGAAAGAGGGCACGTCGATGTTTCAGACATTCAAGGATAAAAGCAGCACGAGCTCTCAAGCCTGGCGAAGGCGAAAGCACTTAGGCGGCCACTGCGAATGTTTTGAGAAACAAGCCTTTGGATTTGTCATCATCAACACTAACTCAAAACAACTAAGCATGAAATAAGCGATAACAGCACAAGGGAAACAGCAATCAGGTCAAGTTTTGCAAACCGAGAAAAGACCTATAAAACAACATAGTTTAAAATGGATGACCCATTGACAAATCTAATTGATACATCATTCTTACCAATGTATTTCCAGAGGGAGGAAAAAAAACAATAGCTCGATCCAAGACCACCTTTAAACCGACTGGAATCTAAAAGCAATGTCATGTTCTTTTTCAAAATGTTCACAGTAACAGCATTTCAAAATGTTCAAATCAGCTATGTTGGCAGTCCTAAGAAAAGACACAAATGTTCCCCACCTGGTAATGAGCCATTTGTGGAATTTCATAAGCTTGGAAGCTTCCACTAATTGGAACACGAGAGACGCAATAGTTTTCAGAAAACCACACATCCAAGGATCCAAAAAGCAGGAAACCAAAGACCCAAGCAAAGAAAAACATGGATCATTAAGAAAATTCAAGTGGGATTAGTAGGAGCATCTCAACAGGAAAACCCTAAAAAGACACCCCCAAAAACAGAGTCTACTATTGCGCAGCTATGACTCAAAACGCTTCCATCGCTATCTGGAAGGCGATCTTAAGGGCTGCGCTTCGAAGGAAAACCTTAAACAACCCCAAAGACTTAATACACGCAAAGACGAAGTCTTGATGACAAAAAGAGCAGCAATTTGAGGAAATAAACCCTAATCTGCAACACTTTGGTGTAACCAAGAACGAGAAGGAGACTTTATAGCCCTGCCTCGTGTAAATGCGAAATGTTGAGTGCTGTGGGCTTGAAAGGCCTGAGATCTGCGAGACCCAGTTGTTGACGACTATGCTCCAGAAATCCAATCCCCAGTCAAAGGCCCCAGTGAAACTTTGTTTACAAGCTTGCCCAATTTTTCATAGTTTCAGTATCACTTCGATTATAAATTCTCATTTTAAGCCCAATGTTTAATGTTAAAAGCAGTTTACAAAAATTTGATTGGTTATAATTTTGAACTTGTGAAAAATAGAGATTTGTCGTTTATAGGAGATTATTGACACTATAATTTCATTTACATTAATTTAAATAATTTTTTGCCTATTTTATTACTCAATAATGAACTTTCGAATTTGGTAAAATTGAAATTTTGCCTGTAGCTTGATCATATGGACTGTAACATGATTAAATGCCAAAGTTCAACAAGAAATCCATTAACGTAGGACTTTCTAAGCATTACACAAAAGTGTTACAATCTTACCAAAGTTCAACAAGAAATCCATTAACTTGGGAGTTTCTATGCATTACACAAAATTAAGAAAAGTGTCACAATCTTACAAATTTACAATTCCTTATAAAACACAATCACTTTCTCAAATTAATTACAATTCTTAAGAATGAGCTCATTTTTCACTTATTTATTTCACTAAAATATTACTTTTTTTTTCTCTTTCTAGTTCTTACTAACTTTATCTTTAAATATAAATCACTAAGAAAATATTCTAACACTTGTTTTGTAAGTTTACTAGAAAAGCACGTCAATTCCAAATACAAAGTTTGAAGCCCACAATTAGGTCCAAAGACTTCAAATGCTTTTGAAAAAATCATATTTAATCATTTGGTGCCCATTATGGGGTTGTGACTTGTTGAACGTAAAAAGCATGCAATTAGTGAAAATTCTAAGCACACACTTACCCGCAGCATAAATTAAACAAAACTGATACTAACTAAGCCTTACCACAACGAACCCTCAAAATAGAGAAAAGTTTGTATATCATAACAATGTCACATGCAACCTATAACACATCATGGTAGACTTGATTCATCCATCGTGTTGCAAGAACAAAAACAAAAGTTAATTAGTTGATAGCACTTTCACTAGAGCCATTACAGTCAAATTTCAAGCTAACACTGTTAAAGCCTTGCAATGACATGACAAATTCGTGCGATCATACTATATGATTCATGAAAATGAGGGATACACACGGGGCATCAAATGTAAAAACTTGCTGAGATTTTTGTTTCCTTTAATAGGCCTAGCGAGAGATTGCAGCAAACACTCAATAACTAACATCATGCAACTAAAGAATCAATTAAATCTTACTTTTTTAGTAATAGATGTAGACCTTGCGACTCGATAACTTTGTTTGAGTTTTGTATAAATCAAGTGAAACTTAATTTCAAAGATTACACTAGATTATTGAACCTAAAAGTTAGATAAATATTTTATCATAATATCTCTATTGTAGCCATTACTTTTGAGAAAGGTTAAAATAACACCAACCCTTATAGAAATCCATGTAGATTGACACTATATCTACTTTCAAAAATGTCAAGGTAGAGTTTTTGGAGGAAGTTGAAATGTCCATAGATCATCCAAATAGGTCCCTAAAACACAAACATTACCTTAAACGTGAAGATTAATGTGCATTACACGTTGAATAAAAATAGACTAATAAGTCTGCAAGGGGAAGCAAGATTGAAAATTGTCTAAACATAGAAAGTAGACATAGAGGATGAGTAGAAGTAAAATTGCCTGCATTAAAACCATCCATAAATCACATCCTAAACTTTATTAAAAAGTGGAATATGATAAACCCTTAGCCCATGCTATTAGGGAAGTGATCAATATAAAATTAACTATTACAGATTCCACCATAACCATGACACTGAAGATTGCAAGAACCTTCAAAGAACCATCGATGAGCTCCTACAATGAGGATACTTGGGTTACTTTCTTAATAGAAATAAGGATACGCACATGTAAAAACACTAATCATAAGGATAAGACCAAGCAACACCGAGGTGTATGTTTATAACATCAGACTAAAGGTGTGGAAATAAAGGGTCCATCAGAGTTATCAAATGTTTATTGAAGGAGAAAATAATTGTAATAGGTCTCAGCTAAAAAATTGCCAATGGCAATCATGTGAATATCGTGATAATGTTATGTGGTTTCATTGAAAAAAGAATTCATCCCAGCAAATGGGTATTGGAGAAATGGACCTTATCTCAAGGAGAATGATAGTTAAGGTAATCGAAGAAACTCGAGAAATTGACAGTAATGGTACAAAACATAGCAAAGTATTGTAAATTGGCCCATCATGGATGAAGTGCAACATACATAGATGGTACAATTTTAGAAAGAGTAGTAAGACGCCTTCATGTAGTCCCCCTTGAACATGAAGGGAATAAAGCCATGCATAATAACTTGTAATTTGAATGGGAGACCTGATGCCAAACCTATAAAGTAAAAGAAAAGAGCTTTTACAATAGAGTTATAATAGGCGGTGCAAGAGGAGATGAATAAGCCCTTGAGTTTATAGTTTATCAAGAAAATGGTGTACCCAAATTAGCTCGTCAATATAGTATTGGTGAAAAAATTCAACAGCAAGTGACATGTGTGTTGACTTTAAGAAACTGAACAAAGTCTATCCCAAGGATAATTTTCCACTTCTAGAAATATATTAAGTCACAGACTCAACATAAGTGGTTGAGTTTCATGGATGCATACATGGGCTACAATTAGATCCAAATATGTGAAGATGATAAGGAACACATTATTCATTATGCAAAATGGGATATATTGTTATAATTTGATACCATTTAGACTCAAAAATATAGGATCAACCTATCAAACGTTTATCCAGTCAATGTTTTATAGGTAAATCCACCAAAATATGAAGCTCTATATTTATTATGTAATTGTCAAGATAAAGCAAAGAGGAGATTGTTTAGCAAATTTGCGAGAATATACTTTAGCATTAAGCTAAACAATGAGAACTGTGTGTTAAAACTTAAAATATAAAGCTTTAACATTTATGGCAATCTAAATAGGTATTAAAACAAATCTTTAAAAGATCAAGGCAATTATTGACATAATGTCACCATAGACCTTAAAGAAGGTATAAAAATTTATAGGTAAACTAACAAGTTTTTCTCATTTTTTAGGTATATACAAAGATTTCTATCGTTCTTTAAAATACTTAAAAAAGTACAAGATTCAGACAGGGTGATGATTAGATATATAGAGTTATTTCAAAGCTTACCTCTTCTTACAACCCCTCAAAATGGTGAAATCTTATGCTTATACATCTTGGTGGAATTAAAAGCCATGAACTTTATCCTAATTTAGGTAGAAGAAAATCAAAAGCCCATTTATTAAGTGAGAAAGATACTTTAAGGATAAGAAACTAGATACAGTCAAATTGAAAAAGTAAATTTAGTTGTGGTCACACTGGCTAGAAAATTATGGTCATACTTTCAAGCTTATCTATTTGTTGTTGTGATATACCTACCATTATAGCAAATTTTGTACAAGCTAGAAATGTTAAGAAGGATGGTGAAGTGGTCATTAAAGCTTAGCAAATTTAAGTTCAAATTCACCCTTTAAACATGATCCAAATCCTAATTACTAGTAAACATCACAGTTAAATGCATTATCCTTATTGATAAAGCATATTCAATTAAACCTACCCTAAAATCTTCATTTATTTGGATGATGAATATTAATGGTGTGCTTGGATAGGAAGTAAATGGAGTTAGCATAGTTATTCAAGGTTTATTTGAAATCAAATACTGTCATAAGTATGAGCTTAAAGGCCTCTAATAACAAAGTAAAATACAAGTTGCTAATATATGGGATAAAATGGTAATATATTTATAGATTTGACCAACCAAAATTAAGTTATATTTGTAGCTTGTTATAAATCCATTGAATGATTTCTTCGCTACTAAGGAGGAGATCATGCTGAAGTACTTTAACTTATACCAAAGCATAGCAAAAGACATGTAAATTTGAGATGAATATGTCTTTAGAGAATATAACATTATATAAGACTAGCTATCAAAGTATAGAGTTGAAGGAATAAAACTCAAAGTTGTGTTTGGCAAGTCAATTTCAAGCTTACCTATGAATAGAAAGCATAGGTAGAGTAAATGGTAGACAGCTAGATAACCCTTAATAAAACCTATGTAAATAACAAGGCATTACCCATATTAATGGTTAGTTTAATAAAATAAGAAATCTTGAATGAATTTCATGAAAAATCCTATAGATCACAATGGGGCTATTTGACCATATCTTATAAGATATTATGATAAGGATATTTTTGTCCATTGTTCAGGTGAGACATAATTGATTATGTCAAGAAATGTGAAAGATAAAGAAACTCATGTTTTCATTACCAACTTATTGTAGAGTACTCTTTTATATCATCTCTAATATCATTTGCATAGTGAAACTTAGAAATCATAAACCCATTGTCGTAATTAGATGATGGATATTCATCCTTTTTGTAGTTGATTACTTCATATGAGGGGGAAAAGCATAATCTTATCCAACTATAGTAGAGAAGACACATGGGAGGTTCTTAATAGGTCATATTATATACATATATGTCATTCCCTTATCTATAATCATAAATAATATTTAATAATTCATCTATTCAAACTTAAAATGTTTTGCGAATCCTAGAGCATTAAACAAAGTTTTAATTTGTAATACATCACAGACTAATGACTTGGTAGAGGTCATTAACATGGTCATTTTATAAGGCCTATAATTAAAGAATGATCAAGCTAAAGACATTTAGGCAGATGAGTTACAAATTATGTTCTAAAGTTATTAGACGAATCTGAAAACAACAACAAGAGAAACTATATTCATTTTGACATGTGGAGTGGAAGACCTAATACATGTGGAGTCAAAAATTACCTTTACTCCTAATAAAAACTGTAAATTTAAGGTTAATAAAATAGTACTATAATTGAAATTGGACTTAATTGAAGAATGGAGGCTTAAAGCATACCTAAGAATTCTACATGCTATTAACATGTCAAAATTGTTAACTAAAAAAGAGTTAGATGACATGTTATAGAAAAAGGTCACCTTGTCTTATAGAGAGCCAATATAATTGACATATTAGAAGTCAGAAGATAGCTAATTCCAAATTAGATAGACCCATATCTAGTGAAAGATGTCAATAGACTTGATATATAAAAACTCAAAAGGTTAAATGGCTAAAAAATCCTTAAAATTTCTAATACCATAGGCATTAATATTCTTAAACTTATAAATTACTTGTTTTCTATAAATGAAGTTTGACTTTATGTTTGTGCAATGTACATTTCAAATCTTCTCATCATAAAAGAACATACTCAAAGAGTCTCAAAATGTCAAACTCTTAAGAGTCTTAAAATAATATACTTGTAAAACATCAAATGGCAAACTCAGAGTCCCACCATATTAGACTTACAAAAAATCAAATGATATGCTCTTAAAGTCTCAAAACATTAGGCTTGAAAAGTTACAAATGAAACTTACAATGTCTCAAAATGTTATATTTGTAAAATTTCAAACAACAAACTCATAAAGTTCCAAAATGTCATACTTAAAATTTACAAAACAACATACTCACAAAGTCTGAAAACATTAGATTGAGTGGCAAAATGAGTCACTTGAAATAATATTAATATTGGACTCACAAAACATCAGTCTCACTCTCTCAATAAAATTCAAATTTAAGATTTGGGATAAGGATTACAAAAAATTTAATTTAACACTTTATTTAACATGTAAGAATAAATAATAACATTAAATAACAAACTTGTAAAGATCAAATCATTACATATATTTATCATAAAGACATACCTATATAAATGAAGTACACTCATAGTTTGAAATTCCAAATACATTTACCTTAACTAGGAAAATAACGATTACTTTATTGGTTTGGACACATCTTCATCGTCTCCATCAATAACACCATTTACGCTCCCCTTTAAAGATGATTGGTTATCTTTAACTAGTTCTAAAAAATCATTGGCACTCGACTATAGAAATGAGGTAAACTCACAGTTTGAAATTCCAAATACATTTACGTTAACAAGAAAAAAGTTCGCTACAATTTTAAGTAAAAAAATAATTATTACTTTATTGGGTTAGACACATCTTTGTCATCTCCATCAACACCACCATTTATAGTCCCCTCTAATGATGATTGGTTATCTTCAACTAGTTTTGGAAAATCATTAGCACTCCCTTCAAGTTCAAATTCATTCATTAGAACCATGCCATAATGGATAAAAAGCATATAGTTAGGACTATATACCTACTTTTGATAAAATATTTGGAAGCCTAAAATCTAATAATGTAGGATTATGCCTTTTTATCATAGTTATAGGTCTTAAAATATTTTTCTTATAAGGAAAGCAAGAAAATTATGCAACTTGAAGCCCTTCCTTGTGAAGTAAGGTTCTCGGCCATAGAAGGCCTTGCCCAATTGTTGTTTCTTTACCTTATGACCTTTGATCTAAGCATAACAATAATCAAACACCTTCTATAGATAATATCCTCAAATTATTGTTGGTCTTATCCTTTCACTTAATAGCTACCATAACTATATTCTTTTAAGCTTGGTAAAATTGGAAAGCACCTGCTATAGAAACTTAATCTCCTCAAATTATTATTGATCTTTATACTTTCACTTGATAGATACCATAACCATATTCTTTTAAGCTTGGTAAAATTGGAAACTTAATCACCCAATCTCTATCTATTGACATTTATTGAAAACAACTAATCAGCATGCCACTTATAAGACAAAATGCCATATATATATATATATATATAAAATAAACCTATGCAATATGACATATTATGGTGCTATGAATTCTCTCTTACTTTATGTTATTGATATGCATCTCGTGGTTGGTAAGTGTGATCCCACTCATGGCCTAACCTACAACATTGTTGTCTTTGAAGCCATAAAATCTAACCTTAACAACCAGTATTGATAATATATATCATTTATAAATAGACTATTTCCTTTGTTGTGCCTAGAAGTAGTAGTTACAAAGAAAGTGAAATCTATGTCTAGGCTATCTTAGATAATGTAGGAGACTACAATAGTTTTAAAAGAAAGAAATTATGTAATCTTCTTATACCTTCTAATAACCTTGGAAGATCTAGACTTATCTTGATCACCCATAGGTACTTGCTTTATCTTTTTATTGGACTTAATAAACTTGCCTTTGGATATTCTTAGCACTCTAAGCTACATGATTCATTTTTATGTATACAAGAAAATGTGAATTTTCTAATTAAAGCATTTAGTAAGTCTACAATTTTTATAAGGATAACAAAACTTAAAAGCTCATTTATATGAAATTGCAATGTCTAATAAAAAGTTTTAAGTGATGTCTCCCTGAGAGAGAGACTTGGCCTACTTAATTAAAGCCTATACTTTAGTAAAGAGTAAGTTATTACTCTTATCTCGCTTTGAGATTAGAATCACTCAATTTTTTATTTAGACCAGATCTATCAATAAATGTTGCTTTAGCCTAAATTAATGTATACCAATATAGAATTATTTAGGCCACACAGCCAAGACAACTCTCCTAAGCCTGATCGTAACCTAAAGCCTAACCATTAAGACTTTAAGAGTTTATTTCAAGTTATAAAAGAGTAAATTGTCATCCTTACTTTTAGTCATAGGTTCCTTTTGGTGGTTTTCCTACCTTAATCTCCATATCAGGCCTAACATTTTGATTATACCACTTAGGTAACCTCCTAGTTATACTAATTTTATACCATATTAAAAATTGTTGTGGTAAACACTTACCTAACTAAGTCTTCAAAAATAAGCTCTTTCATAGGTTTGGGTTCTTCTTATCCTCATAGAAATAGGAATTTTAAACTCTAGCCTTATTCCATCTATATCTACTATAAACTTAAATAATAATTTTTAGCCTAAAATCTTTCCATAAGAATAGGGACATAACCAAGAACAAATGGCCATTTGATATTGGTACTAGGTACATCATCACCCCCAATTATAGGTTTATAACTAATTAAAATAGATCTAGCTCTAAATTCACTTCTAGACCTAACACTAGAACATTCCTTACCTGATGAATCTCTATATGAAGATATATAAAGAAGGATAAAAGACGTGGAGCTTCTCTTTGGTTTAAATAACTTAAAAACTTGTAATATTTAAAATTATTGAAAAAAACTCCTTGTGATTTTTAACTTTTGATAAAAATAATGGTAAAACTTATATGACATGAACATCACATATTGACCAATCAAATGTTATTCATATAACAATATGACTAAACTCTTAAACTTTAATTGAACTAATTAAACCAGACTCATACCAATAATTTAAGATAATTATAATAAATAATTGATTTGAGTTGAGATGAGTTTAATTAGTTGATGTTAGATTCAAAAGCTTGGTTATATCATCATGTTAGTAACATTTGATTGGTCTACATATATGTGTCTTTTGTTATTATTTTTTAACAAAAGTCTATAGGAAGAGATTTTTTTTCTAAAGAATTGAAAACCTTAAAAAAATATTTTGTACAATTTTAATAATTAGAAGATTTTTTATAGTTAGATAAATCACATGGAAGTCTTATGTCTTTAACCTTTTAAAGGATAAAAGGACCTAAATCCTTACCATGAGACAATGACAAGCTTATATCAAATGACAGTTGATCAATTTAATTTGCTTAAGCCCTTAGATTTATAGTAAAGCAATAAACGAACTAGTCACTCAAACATAAAAAAGTAAAGTTATTTAAAAGAGATATAGGCACTCATAGAGATGTTTCCTTAGCAGTATAGGATAATCATCCTAACACCAGAACTTCAATAGACCTTAAAGTGCATAGTTAACTTGATCATGCAAAAGAATGAAATTAGAGACAAGTTCAAAAATATTTGTCTTATTACAAAAAAGTAGTGTCCTACTACATAATAATATGCTCGTAAAAAAAAACTCCCAGGACTATTTAGAATATAAGTCCATATATGATTGTAGATGTTCAAACTACTACCACAATATAAAATCACAACTTGTAAAAACCGTATTAAGAAAAACAGATATAAGCATGAAAAAAGGCTTTTCCAATTTGAAGATAATCTAAAATCAAGAGGCATAGTTAACGCCTATTTAAATATAGTAAACTTGTAGTCAAATTTTCAAATTTAATGCTTTCATTTTAAGATAGACTTGTGGCTCTAATTTATAAGTCCACATCTCTATTCTCAAGACAGAATTATGGGCAATATTAAAAAAATCAATCAATTTCCAAAATCAAGGTAGACCTAAGTTTAAGATTCAAAAGGAAAATTATATATATGAAAACATGTGAGTATCTATTTTTAAACAATATTAAAGATAAATTAGGTATGTGCATCTATCATTCTTATAATATATTTGGTAAGTACGAGTATCATTCTTATAAGAACAAAAGGTACTAGTAGTAGTTATCTTTCTTTATCAACTCTAACAAAACAAAAGATTAATGTAAAAGGAAAAATTAACTAAAATAAATTTACTAATTCAAAATAGTAAATCAAAACTTAAAGAAGACTAAGGCAATCAATTGATGAATAACGCAAAATTTTAGAATCTCTTTAGAACTTTTCTGTACTTATATTTGTCTTTATTCAATTATTAACCCTAATTTCATAGATTAATAGAATTCCAAAGTTATATCATATTATTTCCTAAGAGATACGACTTTTATTCTTAAGTTGAATGATTGAGATCCCTTTCTAATTAAAACCCCCAGGAACATATTCACTTAGTCTGTGAATTTTATTGTTAAATTCGACTATAATCAAGAAGATTTATTGGGTCCTACTTATAGGATGGCTTATAACACTTATTATTCATGCCATGATCTATTCATACATATTATTTCTCAATCCTTATGTATGCAGTAATGAAATTTGATTGATTGATAGGGTTTATATTGGGCCCCATTTCTAGAGTCTTACTATCCAGAATCATAAGATGTGAGCGTGTTATCCTATAAGGTTATTTCCATGGAATCTCCCTAGCTAACACCAGTTCATCTTCATTCTTTTAACATCCCAAAAGTTTCCTATTTGATTAATATAGATCAAGATATGATTAAAGAGCCAGAGTAGGTTCATGACCAAGTCATGCTCTTCCAACCGATTCCCCCACTTTCTTTCCATCAATCTTTTTCAAACCAACACCAAAGGCTACCCATTTTTATAGGGAGATAGAAAAATGTGTTAGGAATCTATTGGTTCTATAGTCACTTCATTTTGAGGTTGGATGATGAAGTTATGGCCAAAAGAATCAAACGTGCTTATGTCCTCAATCATATTGCACCTATCTTGGGACAATTAACATAAATTTCTCTAGAGATGTCGGATTAAGGTCATGTTAGAACAGTTTCAAAGAGGACTTCTAGGCCTACAACTTCTATGAAGACTACAAAGAGAGATGTTTCCATTTGGAGGGTCAAAACACTATATGTGTGGAAATACACGGGCATACCATGTATTCCTGGAGTCTTATGGCCTTTTCATTCTTTAAAGACACGATCGGTGTTAATTTGCAAGGCCTGACCGTATACTCCTCGAATTTTTACTGAAATATCCCTCTCCAAGACATCTCCAATGGATCCTACATCCATTCTAACACCACTTTCACTCATACTCTTTCCAAATTCAACTCTCCTAGTGTGATATCGCTTCATTTACTATAGTTGTTCTGTATATACATCCTATACAGCATCATCAACTTATAATGATCATATCTCTTAACTTTGGTATCCAAAATTTTCATACTTTATATCAATGGAAAGCTAGAAAGATAATCTACAACTTCCAAGAAGACAACTTTGTAATCTACAACTTCCAAGAAGACAACTTTGTCCAATTCAACCTAGATTAATAAATTTTTTCCCCTGAAGTTAAAACACAATTTCTACACCTATGAAAAGATTGAAAATGCAATGTGAAGACTTGAAAAGTCATGAGAAAAACATAATGTATATATATTTTATTAAAATCAAAAGATAAGAGTTTACAAAACTTTAATTACATCTCAACATACACATCAATAACTTAATATAAATACAAGTGGATGCTCAATGTTTGGTATGCTTAATAAGCTATCCAAAAGTAATCGACCTAGCTTAATACAAAAGCTAACTATCTTGGAGTTTGTCCCAATTCCTTGCAAGGATCAACGATCTTCTCGTTCTGCACCTGAGGAGGACATAGCAAGTTGAGCTACAAAACTCAGTGGCTAATATATTTATAACCACTGACAATGAGCCATACAATCAAACATATATACATATGTTTATATATCAATATTGTAGACACCTATATCTCATTTTACTCTAACCCTTCCATCATCCACAATTATAGCTCAAAACTCAAAGTTAAAGAAGTTATCATATAACACATATCATGTAGAATTCATTATCAAAACATAATCACTCAAATACATCATACTTGACAATTCCAAGATGCACTGTACAACAAATAGCTCGAGAGTTCCATAAAACGAAATGGCAAAACTGAAGTTTACACCATAAATAAAATGAGACCATTCTTCGATTCTTATATGCTACAAGTGGGTAGCCAGAAGAAGGCTATAGGCCAACGTGCACATGACTAACGAAATCCAAGTTAAGCTTGCCTTTCCTCTTGCTCTTGGATAAGGTTCTCTTGATTTCCTAAAAGAAATCAATTTCCTATTCAATCCAATTTCAATAAAATTTATAAAGCTTCAAAATCGTAAAAGGGTAAAAATCAAGCTTGAACTAACCTACCTATAGTTTGTCTAGGTTAGTAAAACTAAAGCCCTAGCTTAGAAACCCTAAAATCAAATGGGTCTCTTAAACCATCTTCTTCCAACACAAACCCTTCATTCTTAACATAAACTACTTTCTCTCTCTAACTTCTTCTCTAACAAAGCAAGAAGAAAAATAATGTTTACCTTAACAAGTTGATTCTTCCTCTTTTCTTCTTCTTTCCTTCTTCTCCAACACTCCATACACTCTTTTCTTCTCTCCACGTTTTTCCCTCTCTTCTCTCTTTCTTTCCATGATTTCTCTTCTTTCTTTCTTACTTCAAGACCACTTATTTGGTCTTTTCCCATTTTACCCTTCATTTACTTTGTCCTTCCCATTTTACCCCTTATGTCTATTAAAACTAACATCTTAACTATACTCTAATTTCATTTTAACTTATGCTCACTAATTTAATAAACTCAATTTTAAAAAAATAAAAATAGCATAAATAAAAATCCATAAATGAACCATAAATAATTAAATAAAATAATAATAAAATTTTGGGACCCAACATTTTATCAATGTTAAAAGTATCGTAAGTGCATAATGTAGTTGTAGTTAGTATAAGCATGTACGGGTCAATTCCATAAAGATTATAAGTACTAGTAATTACCCTTTTTCTATTATATAACCTATGAATCAGATTGTAGATTTAATTAAAAATTAAAAAAGAAATAAGCTAATATTTAAAACAATCTTGAACACAGAATAAGGAAAATGTTAAGAAGAAATAATATCAAATAATAGTATCTAGGTAATGAGTCTCCTTAAGAATCCTTAATTATTAAACCTTCATTATGCAATTATATTATTGATTATTATACCGTAGAAATTCCTATATCATTTTAATATCTTTCTCAAGACTATTATTAACTAATTCATCAGCTGATTAATAGAAATATTTCTAGTTAAAACTGTTAGGACTGTATTATCGATTTGTGAATTTTGCTATTAGTTTTGACCCTAATCCAGAAGATTTTTGTCGACCTATCGCTAGGTTTGCATGCAAATCCTTCCAGTTATGATAGATCTATTCTTATAAGAGGATTTCTCAATTTCAATCATATGAAATCAAATCACGCACTAATATTTCAAATATATTAGAACAAGAATAAAACAAATAATTGAATCGCAATAAATAAATCAATAAAATTACATTAAATAAAAGATCATATCATATTGTCATCCAAACTTAGGATTTATCATATCCAGACACCAAACAAGTTTAGTTCCTATTAATAGAAAGTGAAATCAATAACAAATGTTTAGAAAAAAATAGAAAAGAAAGAAATCATAATTTTAAATCTCCTTTTCTAAAAATTAATATTTTTACAAGTTTGGATTAGATAAAGCTCTCTATCGATCTCCTATTGTTATCTTTGTGTTTTCCTTATCTCTTGATCAGAACTATCACCTCTCTCTATCTTTTATGACTCAAAATCATTTGAAAACTTGGCTCTCCTCTTTTGCATCTACCCATGTCCTTTTATAGTAAAAGCTAAGGTTTTTGGGTTATATATGGTCAACTAGCACAGGTGTCTGAGTGATCGTGTATATCTAAAAATACCTAAATTTATGATTTCAGACACAAAGACTTACACATGCAACATACACGGCTGTGTATATCAATATACACAAGTGTGTAACTCTATAGGACCATAACTAAAACTCTACACAATCGTATATCTTTAAATTGCTTTAAATCTTCATTCCATGTTATGATTTTATCCGAATTCTTCTCCTTTTAGTCTAAGAAGGCAATCATCACCTACAAATGCACTTGAAAGTGAATTAAAAGTACCAAAAATACTATAGAACTATAAAATAATTAAATATAGGTAGATAATTATAGTCAAACAAGCATTTATCATAGATCAAAACATAAGCAAATTTCAATTTAAACATAAAAAGTAATCATAAATAATTTATAAAATAACTTGGATCTTTCATTAAATCAAAGGATCAACTCAAACACATAGTTTTATGGTTCATTCCATCTAGATCTATCCCGATTCAGTTTACAATAGGATAAGAAAAAACAACATCTATAAAGAAAGAACGCAAAACAAGTGAATCTTGAAGTATTCACTTGAATGGTGATATAAGTCCCTTCTTTTTTCTCCAAAGTTTCTCTTTTTTTTAATCTCAAGATACTCTAATTCATGTCTCTAATTATGTTTAATGGTTTTCTTAATCTCTTTCCTTCTCTTTCCCCCTTTTCCTCCCCTCTCTCTCATATGAAACCTAAGAACTTCAAAATAACTCGATAAATATGGGTCCAACATGGACCGCATTGGTCCCATATTTCTCATATATTGAAAATTTCCCAAGTTACAAAAAATTTATTGCTGACATAAGTCCCTAATATAGATTCGTGTTCCTTAATATCCAATACAACTTTAGTAAAGTGTGATGTTGGTGACCCATGTTCTAACCCTTCCTCTAAATTCATATGAAAACTTCTTTAGTTTGGCTCTAATTTTACTTTAACTTGACCAAATTCCTTTCTTCTTTATAAAAGATTTCAAGGCTTGAAAATAAAATATAAGCCATATTAAGTATCAAATCCTATAAAAATACCCAAAGACAAGCAAGATATTCTTAAAATTATACTAAAAATATAACCAAATTAACATTATCGAATTCTACCACATTTATATATTTTCTTGTTCTCAAGCAAATTAGTTTCATTATTATTAAATTAAATAGGTGGTAAATCTAATAAAACATTACAAATCTTAGTTTCATTAGTTAATACTCTCCATTATTCATTCAATTACAAAGTTTATTAACTTGCTAGGCGCTTAGCTACTTGCATCAAGTTATAAATCAATTTAGTCTATCTCCATAATACTTAAAACTTTAACTTAATTGACAAAATTCAACTTAATGCATAAAGTGAACATACACGAGAAATATATTTCAAGTTTCGAATATTTTCGTAATCTTTATTAGTAAAAAAGTAAACATTAACTTTTAAATTAACCTAGAAGCATTTAGAGGTTTGTTTCAAAATTTACCAAACTTTTTGACCCAAAAGTAAACACTTTGTCATGAATTCTCCCAGTCACTAAATTAAGTCACCATTTCAAATGATTACTAATACCACTCTTTAACTTCAACCTTTTTACTTAGTTTGATTCAACATAGTGAATTTTTTTTAATGTTCATTTATTCACACACATTTTTTATTTTTTATTGTGGGACACTAAAAAGGCTTAAAAAGAATATACTTCTAATTAATTATATGTCAAAATTTTAAAAAAGGTATCATAGTATAAATCAAGTATCCACTTTCAAAGTTAATGAAACAATTAAAGTAACTTAATTATTAATGGTCTTGGCTATATGCCTAGTCAAATCAAATCATAAAAACATCTCAGCTAATAATGAATGATCTCAGTTAATATTCTTTCAATATTAAAAATTTTCTCAAATTTTTTCCTAATTAAGCTAATTATAACAAAATTAATGAGCATAAAAAAATCATTTTTGTCTCGTACATTTGAGTTATACATTTTTCTCAATGTACACGTATATAAGAACAATGAAAAACTAAAAAAAGGAAAAAATAATGAAATTAGAATAATTTTTACTCCCTTAACAATAAAAGGCTCTATAGTTACATTTTGAAAAGTTTAAATTAATGGTGATACATGATCAAACAATAAAATAATAAACACTTGATTTCATAATTTAAACTACTTTTAACTTAAAACATATCCAACAAAAATCAATATAATGTAAAAAAGTACTAAAATTAATAATAAATATTCTGAAGCTACTAAATTGAAACAAAACACTTAAAACTATCTCTTATCAAGAGCTTTTTTATAAGTTGTTAGTTGGAATTCGTACTCAATTCCTAATCTTAGGCTCATTAGCCTTCAATTATGCCACATGCTCTAATAAGATATGGTTATATGTCTTTTCTTCTTTTCCTTAAATGATACAAGCCTCCAATCGATCCTTTGTGATTATTCCTTATATAATATGAGAAATTTCAGCATTGATTTCATCTGCATAGAAATAATTATCATCATTATTAAAGGTATGTCACAAGGCTTCATATATCTTGAAACCTACTTCCTCACCTATTACCCTTAAGATTATTTTCACATTATGGACATCTATTATAACTTTACTCATATCTACACCATAAAATCAAAGGAAAATCTATATCTTCATCGCATCTATAATCACAAATCAATAAGAAAGATGAACTTGTCAACCTAAACCAAAATATATTTTGTAATTCCCCTACGATACTTAATTGACATTTCTACTTATTAAATTCTCATCTTAGTTAGTTTAGGTTCACCCAGTCCTAACCTTTTAACCATGTCATACGACATCAAATTAATAATAGCATCTCAGTCGACTAATTGCTTTTTAGATGAAAATCTACCAATATTATAAGGAATATTAAAACTCTTTATATCTTTGATAATCTATGGTAGCTTAATTCGTAATATGGCAAAGCACTTCTCACTCAATTTAACTGTTGACAACTCTTTAAGTCTCTTTTTTGTTAGAAAGGAGATCCTTTAATGTAGCACCCCACTCCCGACGAGACCCGAACCCGATATCCATGGTGATATCCGAGCCCGTGACCCGCGAGGGTGG